>JBAMNC010000345.1:2237500-2589291 GCA_037902135.1 Cetoscarus ocellatus | reverse complement strand
TGCCTCAGATTATTAAAAGTCCTAAAAAAACTGTATTCATATCACAGGCCTTTTCAACAGGGATGTGAAAAAGCTTCCTGACACTGTGATCCTAACAGTACCCACTCTGATTTACGTGGCCCCATCATTAGTTTAAGGAGATACTTTGAGAGTCAAAACCTGAGTCAACAGGTAAAATAAGCAGCTGCTTTCAGCTGAATGTCAGCGTGTTTGTTGTGATGTGGAACAAAATGCTGACGCTGGGTTAAATGCGCTTTACTGTCAACTCACCACTGATCCAGGACGCAGGTTCACTGAGCCTCCTACATAAGTCCTGATGGGACATGAGGGTGTTGAGCAGTACTCCAAATCACACTCTGTCTGCCTCCTCGATGTTTATTTTTGTCATCTTCAAGGTATTTTTAGTCTCAAAATATGGATTATAGCAACGAAAGTTACTGTTATTGTTTGTCTTATTATTAAAATGATAAAGTCCCGTGAATATGATTAAATCTGATATGAAGCTTTCACCATCCTAACACTTCAGAATAATGAATGATTCCAGCAATGTAAGAAAACTAGTAAGTAAAAATATAAACAGTGCTTAACAAATGAACAAAGACTACCTTTATAAAAATGAGAAAACATAAGTATTTTTAAATCTTTCCGAGACTGGTTTAAAACTGAAAATGTTATTAATCAAGCAGAACCTTCAATCACTAAAACTGATTTTTCTTTCAAGGAATTCAAGTTTAAAAAAAAAAAACTACCAAAAACAAGTTTTAAAAGAACATCTTAATCTAGAAATAATAACATGTTTAACTTTCTATTCAGCTTTTTTGTTAAACAATAAATTTGAAAATTCATGGATAACAATGATAATTATATTAATAAAATATTATTTTATCATTAAAAATATAATTTCAGTTAAAGAGCTTCTACATACTGCTGCACTAACCATTACAGAAACATAAAAAATATTTTTAATTACCAGTGCTGTTAATTTAGGGTTCCTTACATTGGGTAGTGGTCTACTAAATGTTTGTAGCACTGTACATGTACAACCATTTTAATACAACTTTATATATCAATCCATAATATTGTCATATATAAACATATATATATACAAATTATATTGATATTATCAGTATATTATATGTCAAAAATAACCGTTCTCCATCATAAGGCAGCACAAATGAGACACAGAGACAGAGTGTGCTGCAGTCTGTTATATAATGGTTGTTGTTTCCATGGCAACAGTAAACACGCTGTGTCAGTCATGACGGCTCTGTCATTGTGCTAATCCGTGATGATTAAACATGTTTTCAAAACAACTAAAAATGAGAATGTAGCTCTTAAATAAATATAAGGATTGGTCATTTTGACCTCAGCCAGGGAGGTTATGTTTTTAGTCCAAGTAAGTTCATTATGTCTGTGCTGATAATATGCGCAGGTTATTATTTTGCATATGTTTGTTCGCTTGTTCGTTTGTGAGCAGGACTTAAAAAAGGTCTGAATGGATTTAGATGTAATTTTTATTGAATGTTGGTCATGGCATAAGGAGGAAGGGATCATATTTTTGTGATGATGTGGATCCAGAATTTTTTTTTTTTTTTTTTGTTAACATTGCAAGATTGAACAGTTTTCCACATTTATGCTAATAACTCAAAAAGTTATGACTGGATTTTGATTACATTTTCAGGAGATGTTGTTCATGACAATAGGAATAAGTGATTAGATTTGGCGGTGATCTGAATCTGAATGTGGATCCAGAATTCTTATATGACTTGTTTACATTGCAAGGTTGAGCAGTTTTCAAACGTTAGGCTAGTAAATCAAAAATTTATGAACGGATTTAGATGAAATTTTCAGGAAATATTGGTCATGGTACAAGGAATAAATGAATAAATTTTGGTGGTGATCCAAATCTGAATGTGGATCCAGTATTTTGTTATTTTTTTATTGATTTGTTAACATTGCAAGATAGAGCAGTTTTTTTTTTTTTACATTTATGCTAATAACTCAAACAGTTTTGAGCAGATTTTGATTAATTTTTTTTAGGGGACATTGTTCACAGCACAAGGAAGAAGTGAAGTGATTTTGTGGTGGTGATCTCGATCTGGATGTGCAACCTGGATTTTTTTTAATGATTTGTTAATGAAAGAAAGGACAGTTTCACACATTTATGCAAAACAATTTAAAAAGTTATGACGGATTTCGGTTAAATTTTCAGAGGATATTGTTCATGACAAATGGAGTAAGTGATTTGATTTTGGTGGTAATCTGAACTCAGATTTGGATTTGGATGTAAGCATTTATTTACATTTCAAGGTAGAGCAGTTTACTTCATTTATGCGAATAACTCATAAAGTTCTCAACAGAATCTGATTAATCTGATCTGAATCTGGTTTTGTATTTAGGTATTTTATTATTTTGCAATTCCCTGTATTTGAAATTATTACTTATTCTATTTCTTTTTATTCATACTTATCTAAATTCTAAATTCTGCATTCAGCACCAGTGACAACCAACTTTCCCCTCAGGGATTATCACAAAGTTTGTCTGGTTCTGAAGAGCCTTTAAGAGTTTTATTTACAAAGGATAAAATGCAGACTCCAGTCAAACAGATACAGATGCCACAAAAGCTGGAAACCCTTTTGCTGACGCATCATCCATAATCTATTGAATGTAAAATTTTTATGTTGTCATTAAACAAACAGACAGCCAGAGGAGAGTCCACAGGTGGAGATCATATTTACACAGGGACAATTGAACAGACTGAAGGCTTACCTGTGTGCTATTAGCAAACGACAAATGTGCTGTGCCCTGGACAAAAGGCGCCACGTTAACCATCAACACAGCAGCAACCAGCAGGATCAATCCACGCTCCATCCTGAACAGCAGGAGACATAAAACAAGTACAAGAGTAAATAATAAAAGTCTCATAAGAGCCACTCCCCTGCCAGTAAACCTGTTTTCACTGTGGAAACCAACAACTTATCATATTTCAGGTTTTAAAAGCTGTTCGACATCCATAATGATCATCAATTCTTTTAAAGAAGCACATTTTTAAATAATTAAGTTATGATACTGTAGCACACAATATACATGTTTACAAAATAAAATAAATGTTTTAGATTTTGTGTCACTTCAGTCAACATTACATGTGTATATACTGAAAAAAAAAACATTTGGAAGCACCTAAAATTGCCTTAACAGGTAGTAAGTAGTTCAATTTTCAACTCAAGCGAACAAGATGAAATAAAAATCAACTAAATAAAACTGTTTAAGTTTTAATAACTTAATTCAGTTGCTTTAAAAAAAAAGTGTAGCATTTTTTGAAGAGGTCCAATGATTTTTTTTAAGGGAAGGTTTGTTAGAGATGTCAAAAAAGTCAGATGTGAAGGAAAACCAGAAATCTTTAAAAATGTTAAACTTAGCTGCTTCAGGTAATTTAGCTTCTATAAAACCATTTTCACCCAAAGGTGAAGCTGTGTTCAAGTATTTCTGGGTGTCTCATTAGAGAAATTTGATGTTTTAGTAAAACTGTGAAGCTGTGCGTAAATCTTTGTTATAGTATATATCGTATCCAGCAGTACATGTCTGTCTCACTTGTTAAGTTTCTTTTCATTATTTATAAATCTTGGGGCCAAACAGAATTGTAATTTGATTAATGAATTTAATTAATGGTAAACTGGCTCAAGGAAACAATATTGATTTAAATAATAAGTTGGTATTAATTGTCTAGCATGCCTATTTGTCAATATGTTTAGTCGACATTGAATTTGAAATCATTCGTAAAAAATATGGGATTAAACTTTCTTTCACTTTAAATGAAGAACTGACCAAGTTATTTTCACCTTACTCCCCATTTTAATATAAATTTATTGTTTTCAATATCTCATTTGCTTTTATTTCATTTTTAAACCTCTTTATTGTGCCCTTTTTTTATTTTATGTATTTTTTATCATAATTATTATTATTTATTTATCAATTTTTCAAAGTAAGTCCCATGTCACAGGATGTTATGTTTTGTAAAATTAAGAATAAATAAACAGTTATAAAAAAGAAGAAAGAATGTGAAGGAATCTTAATGTGTCATGGATTTGTTCACAATTACAGTTTTAACTAAAGATGCACAATATTTTCAGTAGGATATTAGTTTCAGCAGATATTGGCCGATATTATATCACACCGCATACCGACCTACAGATTCAAGCTTTGTCCATCAATCCATTATCTATACTGTTCATCCCTTTCACAGCCTATCTCACAGGTGGGGCACACACTGAACTGGTTTCCAGCCAATCACAGGGCCACATTGAGAGACAGATGACCATTCACTCTCACACTCATACCTAAGGGCACTTTGGGTCACCAATTAACCTAATTAGCATGTTTTTGGTCTGTGGGAGGAAGCCAGAGTGCTAAGAGAGAACCAACTCATGCACAAGGAGAACATGCAAACTCCACGCAGACAGGCCAATATGGGGATTGAACCAGCAACCTTCTTGCTGGGAGGCAGGTGCACTACCTGCTGCTCCACCTTGTCACCCTATCCCAGCTTTAATATAGTCAAAACACACCAATGTCCCGTGATGCTTCACCTCATCGTCACTGCAGGGGAACATTTAATTTTAGTTAAATTTTTTTTAAGAGTTAAATGTTGTTTTTCTTGTTTTACATCAGTTCAACACACAAATAAACTCTCATACTGAAAGCAGTAAGTCAGTTTTCAGACAGAAGAGACTTTGTGCTCTTGATCAAAAACATTTGGCATTTGTGACAGTGAGTTCAGAAATATCGGCATAGCAAAAATCACCAAAATTCCAATATTGTGCATCCCTAGTTTTAACTTAATGTTTTTATCACAACATTTTGTAAGGTAATATGAAAACATCAGATCAAAACTAATCAAAAGTGACACCTTGCTTTCTGGCTGTTATAAAAAATGTAATGTTAAATTAAAAATCAAGCAGGTCATCCCAAAGTCGGAGAGCAATTTTTATCCAACATTTTTTTTTTTTTTTTTTTTCTGGTAGTAAAATCAGAATAAACGTTATCACAAGATCCATACTGGCTTTCTCTTTGGCAATTGAAGACAAATTTATCAGTTAAAAACATATGAATTTAAAATGTACTTATATATTTAATGAAACAAGAATGCAAAGAAATAAAACCATTAACATTCCTCATAATTCATGTTGTTGTTCATGAATCCATAGTTTAAAATTTACTTTTCTTATAATATTTTGTTCAATTGCAGTTTGTCCAGTTGTTCAAATTAGCCTGAAATACTTTAGGTGAACAGATGAAATAATTTCTAACAAATAAAGAAATCAGATTAAAACTAATCACAATGAATAATGAATGATTCAGTTTTGAGATGAACTCAGTCTGAAGTGTTTAAATCTTCTTCATAGACTCACCTTAGTTCTCAAAGTCAGTGCAGAGTTTCAGTAAAGTTCTTTGCTCAGCTGTCTGCTCTCCTCTGTGTGTCTGATCCCTGCGGGAAAGATTTAAATCAGCAGACGTCAGTGTTGATGCTCAGAGCCAGTGATGCAGGGAAGGTGTGGGGGAGTGTTTTTCAGCATCCTGAAGTGGGCGTGGCCTGTAAGAAAACACCTGACTAACTGACTCTCTGCCCTGAGGACGAGGAAGACGTCTGTGTGGAAAAAAGGCATGTGATTCTGTTTGTGGGAAATAAGTTTCTGACTGATGAGAAGGATTTCTTTAAACCACTGATGTTCCAGCCTCACACCCTCCTGACGCTAAACCTGGATCACAAACTTCTGAAATATTGAAACCACGCAAGTTATTGCATTTGGACCTGACGCAAATAAACAGAGCTGTACGTTCAAAGATGAATCTCAGTGGACATTTTTGTGTTCATACACCAAGATGATGTATTTTGTGGGTGGAGCCTGAGTGGGATTAGCTAATACTGAAGGACTTCCTGCCCAAATCAGTGTGAATGTGGTTCAAATGGTGAGTCAGTTGCTAAGAACTATTAGAATTAAAGGTACACACCTACCCTGGATAAACTCTGGTCTTATAAGCCTCTTCAAGGAGAGGGATATGGCTTGGGTGAAATATCAGTCATTCAAACAATCCAATGACTGGGAAACATATAGACTTTTAAGGAATCAATATAAAACCAAATCAAGGAATGCTGTATCTGTTTTCTATAACGACAAACTTTCTCAAGATTTCCAAAACCCCATTCTCAACAAAAGTAGCAAAAGCTCTATCAATCAGCTTCATGTCAACAATAACACTGTCTCTGACCCTTCTCTCGTCTCTAATGCTTTTAATAAACACTTCTCATCTGTCTCTCGTACACGGTATATTACCCCTTATACTTTGGCTTCTCTCTTCTAAAAAGCTTGTTTTCTTTCAGGAAAATTATGCCTCTTGATGTGTACAATGCCATTTGTGAATTGAAAGAGAGCTGTAGTGCTGGTCCAGGTGGTTTGGAAGCTAAATTTGTGAAACTTGCTGCTCACATACTGATGTATCCCTTAGCTGATTTATTTAATCTCTCCCTTACTACATATTGTATTCCATCCATGTGGAAGTGTACTCGAGTTGTTCCTCTTTTCAAAGGTGGAGACCCAACAGATGTAAATAATTACAGACCAATTTCTATAATCTCTGTAATTGCAAAAATCTTTGAAAAACTTATCTTTCATCAATTATTTCATTATGTCACTCAAACTAACATTTTGTCTCCATATCAGTCTGGCTTTCGACCGAATTTCTTCACAACTACTGCTCTTCTTAAATTCACAAATGTCTTGTTTTCACTGTGCAACTTACAGGTGAAATTTTCATTGATCTTTCAAAACCCTTTGACTTGGTTGACCATTATCTTCTCCTCGACAAATGCCATCATATTGAACTGAATCATAACGCTGTCCTTTGGTTCAGCTGTTACCTTCACAATAGGCATCAATATGTTAAAGTCAGTGGTTGTCAGTCTAATCGAATGTTAGTTGACACAGGTATTCCACAAGGTTCTATATTAGGCCCTCTTTTTTTCCGTTTTTATTAATTCATCTTCATGCTGATGACACTGTTATTTACCATTCTAGTACTATTATATTGCAAATCCATGATAACTTGCGACAAGATTTTAACACTGTCCAACAATGGTTCAACAACAACAGGCTTGTACTTAATATGAAAAAAACATGTTTGGTACAAAACATGATTTATCACAGTCACCCAAGCTGTTAAGTGATTTTAGTAATGGTACTCCTTTAAAGAACGTTAATGTATTTAAATACCTTGGTCTTTGGTTGGACCCTGAGCTTAACTTTTAAATCGCATATCGATTACATTTGTAAAAAAATGTATGGCTGTCTGGGTTCTCTCTACCAATCAATTGCTTTTCATTTCAAGTCCGGAAAAGAATAATTTCACAACTGCTTCTTCCCATACTCGATTATGCGGATGTTGTTTATCAAAACACCACTGACTCTATCCTAAAGCCCCTCAATATTTTGAATAAGTCCTTATGCAGATTTATCTTGAGATGTCCATTCAGAACTCACCCCTGCCTCATGTACGAGGCCCTCAGCTGGCTTCATCCTAAATCCAGGCATCAGTTTCACTGGGTTTTGTTTATCCATTTACATGTTTCACCATACTTAAAACAGCTTCTGGTCCCATATAAATCTCAACATCCTCTTAGACATACACTATATTGCCAAAAGTATTCGCTCACCTGCCTTGACTCGCATATGAACTTAAGTGACATCCCATTCCTAATCCATAGGGTTCAATATGACGTCAGTCCACCCTTTGCAGCTATAACAGCTTCAACTCTTCTGGGAAGGCTGTCTACAAGGTTTAGGAGTGTGTTTATGGGAATTTTTGGCCATTCTTCCAGAAGCGCATTTGTGAAGTCACACACTGATGTTGGACAAGAAGGCCTGGCTCTCAGTCTCCGCTCTAATTCCTCCCAAAGGTGTTCTATTGGGTTGAGGTCAGGACTCTGTGCATGCCAGTCAAGTTCATCCACACCAGACTGTCATCCATGTCTTTATGGACCTTGCTTTGTGCACTGGTGCACAGTCATGTTGGAAGAGGAAGGGGCCAGCTCCAAACTGTTCCCACAAAGTTGGGAGCATGGAATTGTCCAAAATGTCTTGGTATGCTGAAGCATTCAGAGTTCCTTTGACTGGAACTAAGGGGCCGAGCCCAGCTCCTGAAAAACAACCCCACACCATAATCCCCCCTCCACCAAACTTTACACTTGGCACAATGCAGTCCAACAAGTATCGTTCTCCTGTCAACCACCAAACCCAGACTCGTCCATCAGATTGCCAGATGGAGAAGCGCGATTCGTCACTCCAGAGAACGCGTCTCCACTGCTCTAGAGTCCAGTGGCGGCGTGCTTTACACCAGTGCATCTGACGCTTTGCATTGCACTTGGTGATGTATGGCTTGGATGCAGCTGCTCGGCCATGGAAACCCATTCCATGAAGCTCTCTGCGCACTGTTCTTCAGCTAATCTGAAGGCCACATGAAGTTTGGAGGTCTGTAGCAATTGACTCTGCTGAAAGTTGGTGACCTCTTCGCACAATGCGCCTAAGCATCCGCTTACCCGGCTCTTTATGTGGACTACCAATTCGTGGCTGAGCTGCTGTCGTTTCCAGACACTTCCACGTTCTTATAATTCAGCTGACAGTTAACTGTGGAATATTTAGGAGCGAGAAAATTTCACGACTGGATTTGTTGCACAGGTGGCATCCTATCACAGCTCCACGCTGGAATTCACTGAGCTCCTGAGAGCGACCCATTCTTTCACAAATGTTTGTAAAAGCAGTCTGCATGCCTAGGTGCTTGATTTTATACACCTGTGGCCATGGAAGTGACTGGAACACCTGATTCTGATTATTTGGATGGGTGAGCGAATACTTTTGGCAATATAGTGTATGTCCAATCCATTTTTTTATGGTCCCGACAATCCATAAAGAAGTAGGTCACAGGTCTTTCAAGTTCAAAGCACTATCTGATTGGAATAATCTTCCTTCCTCGTTAAAGTCCATCACCTCTTTTCTCATCTTTAGATCAAATTTATTTTCACACTTACAAGCAGGCTGTTCATGTTTTTGATTTTTGTTATGTTTTGAATTTGTTGTATTACTTTGTTAAAAGTTGCTGTGGCATTCTGTTGCTCCTGATGATTGTATTGTATTGTATTGCAATGGGATTGTGTGCATGAGTGCGAGCAAAATTTTTGTGAGCTGGTGATGGGGTAGGAGGGGTGTGGGGGTTGTGGAAGTGGTAGAGCAGTGTGTTTTGTTTTTGCTGTGTATTATTGTAATGTACATTTTGTGTTTTCAGTGTTTAATGTACTTACTGCTATTTTTCATGCTATTTTTATACAATTTTTATACTTATTCTTTATCAACGCTGTCCCCTTTGCTGCTGTAACATTGCAAATTTCCCCGTGTAGGACGAAAAAAGGTTATGTATGTTTTTGTGTTATTTTTGTATCTTTGTTGGGACCTCCTCGAAAATGAGATGCTGCAACTCAAGGGGATATCCTACATAAAATGCAAATTCAAATGCTAAGAGGCAGTGATGCAGGGAATAGAATAGAATAATTCTTTATTGTCCACCAAAGTGGAAAAGGTGTGTAGGAGGGTGTTTTTCAGCATCCTGAAGTGGGCGTGGCTTGTAAGAAAACACCTGATTAACTAACTCTCTGCCCTGATCACGAGGAAGACGTCAGTGTGGAAAAAAAAGGCATGTGCTTCTGTTTATGGGAAATAAGTTTCTGACTGATGAGCAGGATTTCACCGATGTTCTAGCCTCACACCCTCCTGACGCTAAACCTGGATCACAAACTTCTGAAATATTGAAACCACGCAAGTTATTGCATTTGGACCTGAGGCAAAATAAAACAGAGCTGTATATTCAAAGATGAATCTCGCTATTGTGTTTAATAATGTATTTTTTGGGCAGAGCCAGAGAGTGATTTCCTAATACTGATGGACTTCCTGCAAAAATCAGTGTGAATGTGGTGTGAATGTGGTGTAAATAGGTGTGAGTCAGTGTGGCCAGGTTTTTCTACTGAAATAAGCAACCAGGTTGATAAAAACAAGCCCAAAACAAGCCCCCACCACCACCGTTTTTTTCCCTAATGTGACATATTACTTTAAAAAAGAAAAGAGAGAAACCAGATAAACCGTGTTTTGATTTTCTTCTACTTTTCTTTTAGTTTCACAATGATATTTTTTCTTATTTGTCTCCTGATTTACTTTTTCAACATCCTTTTGTTTGGAGGTGGAACATCTTTTTCTTTATACAAAAGTGAGGGAGAGGCTACTGTTATTTAAACTCTGTTATCACTAAACAGTCTGTCTAACCTTGATTTTAGTAAACAAATAGACATAGTCAGGCTTTTATCTAAGTTTTATGTTGATCCTCTACAGCTTTATTATGGTGAGAACAGTAATAGCTACATTAGAAATACATTTAATTCTGGCCATAAGGATTTCTTTTTGGTGAAACATCATTTTTGCCTCTTTTTACAGTCAAATTTACATTTGTGTTTGGAGTGGGACAAAATAGTTTGTATAACTTGAGTTTATATTGGTAGTAGCGTGTGCATCAGTTCCCCCCTGGGTTTGGAGGCACAACAGGCCCAAATGAGCAACAGCACTTTAGGAACAAGCCCAAAAAAATGCAACCCACAACAAATATTTACAAGCAACTTGTCAAAAAAGAAGTCCAAAGTCACTTATAATAAGCAGACCTGGCAACTTTTGTGTGAGTGGTTGGGTGTGACCTGTGGGGCTTTGAGGTCACCTGACACACCAGATGTTCAATATACTGCACTGGTCCATCTGGGGAAGAGTCCATAGAAAGCATTTGGAGGGTGCAAAACCTTCAGGAGCATATCTGGCAGGTGAAAATATCCTTTCTATTGAGAATTTTGTAGTGTTAATTTTTGTTTTTCACTTAAAAAAGAAATGTGGTCTAGATCTGATAAAACTATTACTCACGCTGTTAGCATCTATGCTAATCTCAACCGGTCTCTTCCTGCCCTAAAGGACTCTGATTTGGCCGTGCCGCTTTGGGCCACTCACAGTCGTTGCGGATAGGAGCTTGGCAAGATGGATCTGCATGATTACAGACATTGAATCAGGCTGATCCAGCTGCACTGAAAGGTCAGAGGGGCGAATCTGAACTCAGAATTCAAAGCATGAGAACAGTTGCCTTTGCACAACCTGTGTAGTACAACTGGTGTGGGCAAGTGTGCAATCTTATATTAGCACTTTTATTATGGTGTGCAGTATACCAGCACTTCATCACTTCAGCACTTTAATCACTGCACTTTGCACATTAAACAGCTCACGCACTTTAACCCTGAGGGTCTCTAGTTATGGTTCATCTTGAGCATATCTTTTGTGATGTTGTATGTTTGTCCTGTAATTCAATGTAAATTTCATGTTTTGCTTATCTGTCTTCTTGCTGCGACCTGTTATCGTTGTTTTATGTACTTTATGTATTTTAAGATTGTACATACCTGTACAAATGCATTACATTAACCTGCCAGGGACTACAGATAGAAATTAGCCTGTGGCTATAATCTGGCACATTTACATGCCTATGTTCATTAATGTGCACTGTCCTCTAACCAAATATATAAATAAATAAGTTGTGAAGAACAGAGTTTGCCTTTCACTGCAGATGAACACCATGAAGATCTTACAGCTTGTAGCTCACCCTTAAACTTGATCGCCCGCTTCACAACGTGGTGTCGGGCATTTTTGCTTCTTGAAGAAAAAAAAAAAACATGAGGCAGGAAAGACAAGGCTGAAAGCACAATAAGATACAATCATCAGGGTTTTACAAACATGAGGACAAGGAAGTTACCCGTAACCAAACAGATGCAGGTGTTCTTCTTGTAAACCATCTCACAGAGATCAGTTCGACGTGCTGGTTCTGAGGGACTCTTTTTGTTTTATTAAATCCATAAAGCTGTTAAAATTTACCCAAAACAATCAGAATTAAAATACAAAATATCTCAGTTGCCTCCATGTGACTGGGGATGGGAGTTGATATGATTTGATTGATCGCAGTGCCATTCTCGATTCTGCTTATTAATCAGATTTTTTATTGATTCCTGTGATTAAAACAGCAGGTCCACGCAGGTTTTCAGGATCAGCCAGGCCAAAAACATAATTTAGTCACTTTGACCGCTTCTTCTTCTTCTGATGAGAGCATGACATCCTCGATTTTCAAGGCAGCAGATGCTTGTGGAAGAAACTGATGAGGGAATTTTTAAGCCAAAAAAGACTTATGATATAGTTATTTGTTATTGACTTTTTAGTAACTCTGCCAAGGAGGTTATGTTTTTGATGGGGTTTGTTTGTTTGTGAACACCTTAACTTATAAACATATGAATGGATTTTGATCAAACTTTCAGGAAATGCTGTTCATTGTACAAAGAAGAAATAATTCAATTTTCATGTTAAGCCAGATGTAGTTTTGTTTATTTTTTTAAAGGATTTGTTAAAATTGCAAGGTATAGCAGTTTTCCATATTTTCGCCAATAACTCAAATTAGATATCAACAGATTTTCATGAGATTTTCAGGGAATGTTGATCATGGCACATGGAAGAAATAATTAGATTTTGGTGGTGATCCAAATCCAGATGTGGATTCAGGAATCTTTTTTCAAGGATTTGTTAAAACTGAAAGAAAGGGATTTTTTTTTTTTACATATTATTGCCAAAAGCTCCATGAATACCCAACAGGTTTGGATGAAATTTCCCGGGAATGTTGATTATGGCATATGGAAGAAATCCTAAGATTTCAGTGGTGATTCAAATCCAGATCCAGGAATTTCTTAAATTATTTGTAAACATTGCAAGACAAGGCAGTTTGACACATTTTTGCTAATAACTTAATAAGTTCTCAATGTATTTTCATGACATTAACAGGGAAAAGGAAGAACTGATGAAAATTTGGTGGTGATTCAAATCCAGATACGGATCCAGGAATCTTCTTTAGGGATTTTTTTTAATCTGTGAGAAAATGAGTTTTTTCCCCAAAATTTCACCACTAACTTAGTAAGTTCTGGATTTTCATAAAATCTTGAGGGAATGTTGGTGATGGCTCAAGAAAGAAGTGATTAGATTTTAGCGGTGATCTATTTGCAGATCCAGGAAAATTTTAAAGGATTTCTTAACAATGAGAGATAGGCCTTTTTTCCACATTTTTGCTAGAAAGTTCTCAGTGGTTTTGGTTAAATTTTTAGAAAATGTTGGCCATGACACAAGGGAAACTGAGTTGGTTTTGGTGGTGATCCAAATCCAGATGTGGATCCAGGCCTTTTTTTTTTAAAGGATTTGTTAACATTGGCAGGTAGGGGTAATTCCCCACACTTTCACCAATTACTCTTTGAGTAATGAACAGAATTTAAAGACAATTTCAGGAATGTTGGCAATAGTACAAGGAAGAAGAGAGTAGATTTTGGTGGTGATCCAAATTAGGGTGTGGATCCAAGAATCCTTTTTAAAGAATTTGTTAATGTGCCAAGACGGGGCATTTTTTCATATTTTTGCCAATAACTCCACAAGTTCTCAACAGATTTTGATGACATTTTCAGGGAATGTTAGGTGATACAAATACAGATGTGGATCCAGGAATTTTTAAAAAGTGAGAGATAGGGAAGTTTCCACATTTTTACAATAAAATGCCTAACAATGTTGGAAATGTCTTGGTAAAGTTTTGTACCCTCTGAGCACTTGTAGTTGAAATTGGATTTTGGTTCCCATCCCGACATGTAACAATATGGGTAATAGAGACAAATCATTCTTTAAAGGCTAGGAATTACATACATTTAGCACGAAAAATGAAATGATTAAACAATCATATCAGACAAAATTACAAAGATCATTTAATTTATTTAAGAATCTGGCCCCCACGGTGTCTGTAAGACAAAATCAGGCCCCTCTACAAATGAACTTGATGATCCCTGTTCTCCACCAAAACAGAAAATTGAACCTGTTCCAGAAAAAAAAATGATGACTAGCTAAATTTTGGATTTGCTGTGCACATTTCATTATGACACAACATGAGGTCACTCATCTATTTTTACATCTCCGACAGAAAAACTGACTTGTGAGTAAAGAGACGTTTTACTCTCATAAAGCCCAAATGTCCCAGCACATTACGACCCAAACTGGAATGTGATTAGTCACGGCGTTGACACTTTGCCACAGACGCCGGTGTGATGACAGAAACCGGACTGTTTGGTGTTATTACACCACGGGGATTTTTAGTTGTAGCCCCAGAGAACACCGCAATCATGTGACATTCCAATCAGATTAGTTGTCCAATTCAGTTTCCTCCAGACAGGAAGTGATGTTTGGTTTCAGCTATGAAATAGTCAACCCTCAAGGACGTTTGGTATTAAAAGAAAGAGGAGGACATCACCAAGTTGACTGTTTGTTTTACAGGATAGTAATTTATTTTCAACAACCACACTGACAATGATTTGACAAGACTTTGTGTATTATACACCTGTCAAGGCTGAGAGTTCCTCGAAACTTAATTCCCCCCTGAAGAGACTCTATTGAGACAGAGTGGGATAACATGTCTTTTGTTTCCTCTTTTGTTGGCAGGGCGTACCTGTGCTCAACGGCAGGACGACACTCTGGAAAACAAAGGATCTCTTCAAAAAGGCTGTCCCTCACAAAAAGAGTTGCTCTTTCTAAAGAGGATGAACCGCAGTATCCTCAGTATCGTTTAAAAAAAGGTCAAAATATGATTTATTAGTACAAAAAACTAAAAGACCAACTTAAGAGAACAATCAGTGTTGCCAGATTTTTCTACTGAAATAAGCAACCAGGTCGTTAAAGGCAAGCCCAAAACAAGCAACATCCAGTTAGTTTTTGTTCTAATACGATATATTATTAAACTAGAACGCACTCAGATAGCGCAAACCTCCACCAAAGCAGCTCACTTGCTGTTAAATCTATTAGCAATCGTTCCATGATAAAGTTACCATCATAACATGATTCCTTGACCCTGAAAACCCACACCTAGCCCTCAGAATCATGTTGATATCTTTATTAGTTAGACAGTTATTGAGCAAAAATGATCATTCACTAGTGCAGTTATCTGGATCACCACCAAAATCGAATTATTTTTGAGCTGGGCCATTACCAACGTCTCCTGAAAATTTCAGCAAAATCCTTTCGTGGTTTTTTGTGTAATGTTGCTAACAAACAAACAAACATACAAAGAGAAAAACAAACAATGGCGGAATAAACATAACCTCCTTGGCGTAGGTAAAAAAAAAAAAAAAAAAAGAAAACTGACATATTTTCTTATTTGGCTCTTAATTTACTTCTTCAACATCCTTTTGTTTGGAGGTGGAACATCCTTTTCTTTATACAAAAGTGTAAGGGAGGAGCTACTGTTATTTATAACTCTGTTATCCCTAAACAGTCTGTCTAACGTTAATTTTTTTAACCAAACAGACAAAGTCAGGCTTTTATCTAAGTTATATGTTGATCATCTACAGCTTTATTACGGTGAAAACAGTAAGAGCTACATTGAAAATCAATTTAATTCTGGCTATAGGGATTTCCTTTTGGTGGAAACATCATTTTTGCCTCTTTTTACTATCAAATTTACATTTGTGTTTGGAGGGGGACAGAATATTTTGTGTAACTTCTAAACAGAGTTTATATTGGTAGTACAGTGTGCATCAGATCCCTCCTGCAACAAGCCCAAATTAGCAACTGCACTTTTGAAACAAGCCCAAAAAAACACAACCTGCAACTGCCAGTATTTACAAGCAACTTTTCAAAAAATAATCTCAAAGTCGCTTATAATAAGCAGACCTGGCAACTATGATAGCAGTGGCTTTGCAGGTGATCAGAAGAGAGAGAGCCAATTTCTGTTGAAACTTTACCTCAAAGGTAAGTTAGGGAAGAGAGTGATTAGTATTCTTCAAACAAATAAATTAAATTGTGCTCATTAAATAACAAATATGAATGTGACTAATGCAGTAATCACCATTAAGATAAAAGTAGAGCATAAGACAGCACTCACAAGACAGACATGGGTGAGTCATATGTTTGTTAATGAAAAGTCTACATGTTTCCTAATCTTGCACAACAGCTGGATCCACCTGATGAGTAATCCGGCAGATCTTTCTCTCCAAGCTTCAGTCTACAACAACTGTGATCAGCCCAAACTAAGCGGCGACGCCCAATCAGTGTCCTGACCACAGCAGGAAGTGACTGCTTGTACAGAGATTAGCATAGATGCCAACAGCTTCAGTAGCAGTTTTATCAGATCTAGACTAGTTACGTTTTTGCTGGCGTTTTTTTGTTTGTTTGTTTGTCTGTTTGTTAGCAAGACTGAGCAAAAACTACTGGACAGATTTTGCTGAAATTTTCAGGAGATGTTGGTAATGACCAAACATAAAAAAAAAATAGATTTTGGTGGTGATCCAGATAACCACCATTAGCGAATGATGATTTTTGCTCAATAACTGTCTAACTAATAATGATATCAACATGATTCTGAGTGCTAGGTGAGGGTTTTTAGGGTCAGTGAATCATATAATGATAGTCACTTTGTCAGGAACTATTGCTTATAGATGTAACAGCAATATGTGAGCTACCTTGGGGGAGGTTTGAGTTTTCTGAGTGAAAAACAAACAACACTGATAGCACTTTTCAATAGAAAGGATAGGGCTGAACCTAATGTTAATCTGTTTAAAAACAAACTCAAAGGTGCAGTGTGTAGAAACTGGCATTTTAGCGACATCTAGTGTTCAGATTTTGGAATGAGCCCGTCCGTTACTAAAACATCACATCACTAAGCGACAAGAGCCGCTGAAGACCAAAAAGGATCGTGAACAGGGCATCATTTACAACAGTTACAAGCACCGCGCTGTCTTCTTCTCTTGTAATACCCGCTCTCTCTCTTTTTCTTCTTTGCATGCCATCCTGTAAGATTTCAGGACAGGTGGCCAGACTCGTATTCAAGACTCATACGATTTTTCTTTCATTTATGATGCATTTGACCAACACTGTGTACGGATTGTGGGGTGAGTGGGTTCAGGGGTTGGGTGGAGTGGGTTTGGGTCATACTTCCTTTAATTTATCTGTTTGTAAAGCCTTTTGTGCTGCATTTTTTGTATGAAAAGTGCTATATAATAAAGTCTGATTGATTGATTGATTGATTGATTGATATATCTGCCCCAATTTCATCAAGTGTTTGTGAGAGTTTGCTTGACAAAGTGGGTCATGTTTTTCATTTTACACCATGGCAGCAGCGTCCAATCACCTGCCAGATATGTTTCTGAAAGGTTCCAGCCTCCCCGAACACTTCCTATGCTCTCTTTACCGGATAGATTAGTGAAATATGTTAAACTGTCCATCTGGTGTATCAGGTTATTTACAGTGTTACACGGTGCATCACATTTTGCTGCATATGAGGCTGTGCAGTATTCCCTAACTTCACCAAACATTAACCCTTGAAGACAGGCATGCATTGTCAGCAAAGCCTTTGAGCTCGCCATCCTGTGCATGACGTCAGACAAACAATGCTGTTGTGTGATTGAGGTCATTGTTTGACTTGACTGCACTTTGTGTATGAGCCCCGCCCACCCTTGATCTAGTATCAGTGTACAGATACTGAAGTTGTTTGTTGGTTAAACAAATAGGCCATAGACAAGCCCAATAACATGTTTCCTTTAATGCTCAGAGGAATGTCTGTTTGACCTTTTTTTTTACTCCACGCTCTCGCGCTAACTGGTCCATGTTTGAATATATCAGCATCAGAGTGACAAACGTCACAGTTGAGCAAACCTGTACCACACTGACCAGCCCATCCACTGTGGTAGAAAACTGGGGTCAGGCATGAGAGAGAAAAGTAACAGGAGAATTGTTTGTTTGTTTGTTTGTTTGTTGTCAAAATGCACTGAGAGAAAAAGTCAAAATGTTTAAAACTTTATTTAAACGTTGGAAAGTCTCAGTGTTGCTGTACCAAAATTTTGACAATCAAGGTGAAATGTTGAGGGAAAAGTTAAAATATATGAATTAAGCAGACCTTTTGAGACAATGATAGTGCATGGTAAAGGCTTCTACAAAATTCCTTGTATGTGAATTTCGATGGATTTTGTAGAATCTGTATCAATACTATAAGAGTGCATGACAATGTTTTTCAGTACTGATTGTTTTGAGCACAGTTGTCAAAAGCCACTTTTGCCCTATGTTGGAACATTGTGTTTTAGTGACATTTCTCAAATCAAGTCTTTATTTTACTTTGAATCTTAGAGGTCTGGTGGTCAGACAACTTCACCAACTATCAAGGTGCTTGGAGAGAAAAACACTTGAAGAGATCAAAACAGCTCCAGCAACACTTGTCGTTCAGGAAACAACTTTATCAGACCGACGCATTTCGGCTTGTGCCTTCACCAGGGTCATCAGGAACACATTACAAGCATCAGGGAAGTAGGGTAGGTTTGAAACTGAAAAAAATAAAATAAAAGAAATGTAAAAAGGTAAACCACTTCAGGATTTGACCAGTCATGTGACCTTGTCGCTTACCTGCAGATATTTGACCAGTCATGTGCAGCTGACCCAGATGTGGCTGCACGTGAGTGGTCAAATCCTGAACCTGTTTAACTTTTTGATTTTTTGCAATTTCAAACCTGCAGATGCACATTGCATTCACTGAATAAAAAGAAAAACAGACACCTTATCTTGTAACTAACAGATCAGGATCTTGTAATTATGAGAAAAAAATAAAGAAAAGGAAACATCTGTAAATCTTCTTACATCGGCAATGATGGCACTATCACAGTTAATCTGCTATTAACATCTTCTCGGTTTAAGACACTGGGAGATACTGTTGTTTTTGAAAATGAGGATGGTGTTTATATTACTATGTCAATACTGCGCAGGCATCTCAAGTCTCTGGGATTGTTCAGGCGGAAAGCCAAGTCTGACGTGTTGGATGTCGCTGTCTTTCTTCAGGAGCAGTTGAACCAACACAGGATGATTCACGGATACAAATTCATGCATTTGAAATGCATCCAGTCGAGTTTGGCAGTGACTCAGAGAACTGAACATCACCTCTTTAAAATCCTAGATCCTGAAGAAGTACAGCTGAGGCGACGGCCACGTCAGCTTTTCTGTTGCCACGGTAACGACATCACATGGCAAAACGTAACAAAGCCACTGTCGTTAATATAAAGTAAAACAAAGTTTTTAATTTACTCATATGTGAATTATGAGAAAAGATCTTATAATAACAAGGTCTTTTCTCATAATTATGAGATCAGGTGACAAAATGTTTTGTTTTTTTTATCCAGTGAATGCAATGTGCTGATAAAGTTGTTTCCTGAACTACAAGTGTTGCTGGACCTCTTTTGATTTCTTCAAATCTCGGAGGTCTGACCAGCAACCTAACAAGCCCAGGTTGTATTTTTAATTGAACCATTTTTCTTCTGATATGATGGATTTGATCAGGACTAAAACCTCACGCCACAAGAACAGTTTCTTTCCCTCTGCTGCATCACTGATGAACACTTCTCATGACCCACCCCTACTCCCACCCTCTACCTGACATGAACTTCATGCAACCTCTTAGCCACTGACAAAATCCACTGCTAAACCAGCTCTAGTTGGGTTACATTAACCCACCCCCCACCCCCAGTTACTTGGTAATAACTGTTAATAACTGTCTATATATCTTAGTCTATTTTATTCTATATTTTTTATATCTGATTTTACTTTTATTAATACCAATGCATGCACCTTGACTTTTATTATTATTATTATCTTTTTTACTTATTGGTCTGTTTGTACTTTGCACCAAGAGCACCAGAGCAAATTCCTTGTAAGTGTAAAAACCTACTTGGCAATAAATCTGATTCTGATTGGTGGTTAAATAGATTAAAAGACTTTATTTCTAATGTATGGTTTTCAGCACTGACATTAAGAGAACTATGCTGACCTTACATTTACCTAAAAATGACGACTAAGCAGTGGTATGATGTCACACTGGTAGGTCTATTTGGGTAGGCCGTTGGAACGAGGCGTTTTAGGAGTCCTGATGATGCAGACTTTTTGTCTTGTTCATGAAAGTACTATGATGCTGAGGATACATGTGAAACACACTATAAGCTAATAACAGCATTTTGTGAGGGCTTTAAGTCAGAGAGACTGCAGGGAGTTCATGTTCATGTTGCACTAGAGCTTCATGATGCTACAGAGAGGACAGTCTACCTCTGCTCCATATGTCAAAGCTTTATGAGAAAGCTTTTTACGATCAGGCACTAAACAGATAAAAATAATTGCTGTCAGCACAGTGCCAGTGTCTTTAGTTTGTATAACAGGCGTGAACTGTTTGACTTTCACACACTCTTACTGAGCTGATATCACTGCTGTGCGTTAGGTAAGAGGTCAGAGAAGAGCAAACAAGACAAAAGATAAAGAAAGAACAAACTGTGTTATCCCGAGTACATTGTTTATTGAAGTGAAAGAATTGTATAAAATGCTCCAGAATCATCGGGACAGTCTATAAAATCTCCTGGGTCTTCACTGATTGGTTGAAAGGTGATGTTTTGGAGGATTAACAGTCATCGTACTGATCTCAGGCATGGTTGATGTTACCTCTGAACTTTTTTAAATGTCAGTAAAGTTTGTATTGTATACACTGACAAAGCTATAAAAACACTGGCTATATGAGGGAATTTTTACTCATGCTGTGGCTGGATTAGACTTTCAGATGTTTAGGCAGTCGAGCACTTGATCGGGCCTGAAATATGTCACCAACTGTTAGAGGAAGTTACCTGAATTAAC
This sequence comes from Cetoscarus ocellatus, assembly GCA_037902135.1. Taxonomy (NCBI): domain Eukaryota; kingdom Metazoa; phylum Chordata; class Actinopteri; order Labriformes; family Labridae; genus Cetoscarus; species Cetoscarus ocellatus. Next base: position 2,568,454 of record JBAMNC010000345.1, on the reverse strand, counting down.
CTACCTGGTGTCTAGAGTTTGAATGTAAAGGGATAGTTTGGTTTTTTTGAAGTAGGCTTGCTCGAGGCCTGCAGCACAAGCTAATGTAATTGCAACTAAAGCAGCTGGCTAACATAGCCTGTGTGTGCACATGCACGCCCATGTCTTGCTCCCTCCCCTCAGGCTGCCGGATGGAGATGGATGATTGGGTCGTCTGGCGATTGGAGCGTTTGGCGTTCACCAATCAGGTCTGACGATAGAGTGGAGCCTGCTTCAAAAGGCTGACTGGAGCTTCAGTCATGGAGCAGCTGGATTTAGTGTGAACTGTCACTTACCCTTGTTAATCAGAGATCTTCTTTGAAATAGTTTTGTTTTTGTGTTGTTTGTTAATTTAGATTTTGAGCCATCAGTTGTTTGTAAAAGAATATCCTGTATCTGTTAAACCTTTCCATCTGGTTTTATGTTACCTCCTTTCAACCTTTAAGAGCCGTGGATGTAAAACAGTGAATGGGCAAATGAAAGCCTTGTAATTACCCTACTATATGCTAAATTGATAAATTTAATGATCCTCTGCTATCGGCTGCGGGGGTGTGCCCTGCCTCTCACCCAGTGTTGGCTGGGATGGCACCAGTGACCCTGAAAGGGATAAGCAGAATAGATAATGGTTGGATAAAAAACTATTTATAAGTCAGTGTGACATTGACCTACATTAGTGTAGTTGTTTCCTTTGTATTTTTGAAAGAATCATCATGCCTTCACCTTAAACTCACTTTAAGATGTGATGGTCCAGAGTCTGGACTACATGTTTCCTTTCAGTGCTTTTGGTCAAAGAAAAACGTCAAAAATTCTTAAACATCTGAACGCATTGCAGGAGATGATTGTAGTGGTATCAGTATCAATGAAATAACAGCAAAAAGTATCAGTATCGTATCAATTTGAGAAAGTCTGTGGTTACTGTGTTTAAAACAGATGTTGAAACTAACAAGAGCACCCACCAAACTTTTTATAACAGGATTTGATCAATATTGTCAAAAATACCTTGAATTGAAACGTTAATGAAAAATTTTTTACTCAGTACGCTCGCTGTCACCAGTTAACATGGCTGCAAAATAAACCACAACACACGCAAAGTGCTTTGGCAGCAAAGATCCCTCAAAAATAAACATAATGGACATCGTTACAAGGTCATTAACAACGTTAGCAGTGCAGTTATACGTTTTTGTGTTTTCGTGTGGACAGGGATTGGACAGGATTATTTTTGAAAACAGAAAAAGAAAACCTGAAGCCTCCACTTTTACCTGCCTGTGTGTGGACTTAGCCTTGAATATGTCATCTGACAAGAACGCATTTCAGTATTTACAAACGTGATGTTTTTCAGACAAAGAGGCTACAAAGACACGGCGTCATTGTTCAACATTCTTCTTTAACCCTCAACATCTTCCTCATTCTGCAAGATGATAAGTATCGTCACTCATTTGTGATCATGATAGATATAGATCTGCGAAGAAAGACGCCATGACAGAGTGGAAAATACTTACAAAGACACTCACTTCCTTCTAATCATTACAAGAAGTTACCCAACCAACAAAAAAACAGTGTCGTAATCTGCTGATTATCTGGTTTGATATCGACCTTTAACACATTTTTTAAAACTTGTTTCCTGATTAAGTTTGAGTCTGAGATTGTTTTTTAAAACCTTAAATTCTAAAATTCAACTCACATATGTCATATTTAGAGGAAAATAATCGGCAAAATATAGGACTTTATTTTTTCATCGCAGTATCAGAGTTATAATAAATGTATCTAATGCTGCAGTGAACTTGGAAAATGTTTCTTAATCAGGGAGTTTAACTTTAAATAAATTTCAGTTCGGTGGCTCTCGGCTGAGGATGGAGCTGCTTTTTCTCAGGTTTGTGGATCTGACCTTGAAAAGATGGTGACAAAATCAATCAGTCAATCAATCTTTATTTGTATCGCATCAACTCTTAACAAGTGTTATCTCAAGACACTTTACAATAGAGCAGGCTGAAGACAAACTCTTCATTTTATAGATACACATATATACATATAAAATATACATATATACAAATACATACATCCAACACCCAACATGAACCCATATAGCCAATCAGGAATCCCTCCATCATGGCAGCAAGAAAAAACCTTCTGTTAAGCAGCAGCAAATCTTGAATGTGGACCCCAGTCTCATGATGAACAGCCATCCACATGATGCTGTGTTGGGTGTGTGGGTGAAGGAAGGGAGGTAAGCGGAGACAAGTGGACTAAAGTAAGAACTAAAGCTAGTGACAGATCCATGGACCAATCATAGACCTGTCGTCGTCATATTTGTCTCTGCTGAATATAAATTTATCAGAGGTTAGCCCACTGAGATGCAACATCTCATTTTCAGGAGGGTCCTCATGTCAGTATGAATGTAGTGATAGTTTCTATAGAAGTATAATCAATAATAATCATGAAAAGAGTAATAATCTAATATTTACATTAACATCTATAATGATTATAAGGTAGAGGATTGGGGACGCTGCTCATGTAAGGTGAATATCTGTTTGATTTTACCTCTGCTTTTAACACAATCCAGCCCCATATAATCACAGCAGCGACTGCACTTCCTCCAGATGCTCAACCGGTTTGGGGGGTGCAGCAAACTGATGACAATGTTTTATCACTCAGTGGTTGAATCTGTCCTGACAGTGCCATCATCTCCTGGTTTGGCAGCCTCTCTTTAGGAGTGGAAAGAGGTTGGAACACATTGTCAAAGTGGTGTTCATCGCCTGATCTGCCAACAGCCTTCTGCAGGAGGGTAAACTCCAATGTCCAGGAAATCATACAGTTTTCTGTGCATCCTCTCCATGCCGAGTGTGAGCTCTTACCCTCTGGCAGAAGATTTAGATTGCCAAAGGCCAAATCTAACAGGATGAAAAATTCAGTCATACCACAAGCCATTACACAACATTAACTTAATTTAACTTTCATGTTTTTACCTGCCTGCAAAGCAAATTTCCCTTAGGGGACAATAAAGTGAAGTTGAAGATGCTGAATAATACAACAGCATTACAATGAGAATTTATAAGTGATGCATTTTCTGCTGATAACTGAAGGGGAGGGTGTGCAGAGGCAAAGGACTGGAAATAAGAATTTATGATAGCGACAAACCCATGGACACCCAGACCATAAATCCGTCCCCACTACATTTGTCTCCGTTGAGTATAAATTCGTCAAAGGTATGGCTCTTGAGATGTGACATCTCATTTTCAAGGGGGACCTCATGCCTATATGGTGCTAAAGATAGTTACTATAGATGTATAGCCAACCATGGATAGAGAGATCATGCTAATGTCTACATTAACAACTATAATAATTATGAACTGGAATGGGACTAATGAAATGGCCAAATATTTTATATCTGTAATTGTAGTTATTGAGGCTTCATAACTCCACAGCAGCAGGCAGTCTACACCAAGGACCCCAGGCCACCTACAAGAAAAGAGCCAGAGACGAGTACAGGAGCAAACAGAAAGGGGCAGAGGCATTTATGGAGAGAGGGTGGAGAGAGAGTGTAGGTGACAAAATGACAGGAAGTGAGTGGAAGCCCTGATCCAACATGCAACCATATTGTTTTCCTGCCAAGGAGGTTATGTTTATGAGGTTTCCCTGTGTTAAACTTTTGACTTGAGATATCCAAACAACCAACATTTAAATGTCGTGATGGGAAACATGAGTAAGAATAATGGATGTATGTTCTCTGCTCTAAAGGGGGTCTCACCCAGGGCGACATCTTACGTAGAGCCACCACTGAGCACAGAGGTAAACATGCCCCTGTCCCAGCTTTTTTGGAGCAGGTTATATCAAATTTAAGATGAGTGAATGTTTCTAAAAGCACGATAAAGTTTATCGGTTTAATCATTAAATATCTTTTCTATGTAGTGTATTGAATTTAGGACAAACAGCATTTGTCAGTCATTAAAATCTGGTTTTACATTATGTTGTAATGATATAGATATGTATCATTATATAGATATGTAAACATCTCTAAAGTATTCCGTATTGGCAGACGTTTCTATATCTGCGATACTACTCACTAACTTCAGAGGTAGCATTTGCTTGTACAACAACATGACAATGATATTGTGCAACCTTTAGGTTGTAATTTTGTCACTGTGAGCTGCAGCCAAGTGCTTCTGGAATTGAAATACAGCATCTCATAAAATAATTTCAGCTCCAAAATCTCCTGACAGGTGGTGCATTGACTCAGTCTGATTGTTTCTAAGAGCAGGTGGTGATGACCTGTGGAGCTCTGTCATCTTCAGCTGCTGGTCCACTGTTTTCTCTAACAGCTGGAGCAGGGGTCGCCAAACCTTTGAGCCAGAGAGCGACCCAAACGATAAGGAGCATGATGGAAGAACCGCCTGTTTGATTTAATGTTTCTGAGTAACAAGATTTTTAGGATTGCACATCTGTATTGGTCAATTTCACTGCTTTTTACAAACAGAGAGAGCGGAGACCTCTGCCAAGCAGCTCAGTTCCTGCAGTGGCTTTTCCACAACCCCTGTAAAAGATACAATTCTGGATCACCAGATCCAGAATAGAGCCAGGATCCAGACCAAACTCAGCACATACATGGAAGTTGTTATCCTGTATGATCACAACAAGTTTTGGGAACATCACTTAATTCTTTGATTTTCTATGAGTTATTGAAGGCCGCCAATGGGATTTCCCATTATAAAGTTCAGTGTTTTTTGTGAAATCAGTCTGGATCGGATCCAGATGAAATTTATCTTGCTGACAGAGACATGGACCACATTTTATCCTGTAAAACTGGAAGCTAATCTGATCAAAAATGGCAGGGCCATGAATTTTTTTTTTAATTCCGCCCAGTGTTAATATGTATCACCACCAAAATCTCATCATTTCTAACTTGGGTCATTACCAGCATCTCAAAAATTCAGCAAAATCTGTCCAGAAGTTTTTGTGTAATCTTGCTAACAAACAAAAAAACATCAGCAGACAAAAACATAAGCTCCTTGGTGGAGGTAATAAATGAATGTGGGGTGAATTGGTGACAGTCTCAGATGGTTATTTTCTCGGTTAACTCAACAAGATCCATCTCATACCCTTAACTGCTAACTCAGAGAATATCTTTTATTATGCAGAAGAAATTGTCCTGTTGGACAAACTTTAATGTTTTTTTATGACTTAACGTGAGAGAAAATGTTAGTAATATGGGAAGATCACGCCGACAGAAGTGATTATAAAAACACTGATATTGGCTAAATTGTCATCTTTAAACATCAGTATCAGGATCACCTGTTGCTTTACAAACTGAGCTTCACTTATAATTAAATAACTAATTTGTTATCATCTCAGTTATCATGAGATAATTAATATTATGCATTTAGGGTACATATGGCAGTGTGTTTCTTTTTTTACCCTGAATGATTCCTCTAAATAACACTAATGATTAGGACTGGGAAATTCATCAAGTTTCAATTTCAGTTACAATTATGACTCCCCACCAGAATGAAAGCAAGATAATCAAGATTTTCTTAATGTGCCACATATCAGGTTTTCTTGTGTCAAAGTGTTTTATCATATGTGATAAATATGCAGTGTTTTCACCTTTGCCACAGAGGTTATCTTTCACCAGGGTTTGTTTGTATGATTGTGAATAGGATAACTCAACAACTAACAAAAGGTTTTTGATTACATTTTCAGGAAATGTTGGTCATAGCACAAGGACAAAGAGATTAGATTTTGGTGGTGACCCAAATCTGGATGTAGATGCAGGAATCTTTCCGATGATTTGTTAACAATGCAAGTTCAGGCAGTTTTCCACACTTTCATTAATAACTCAAAAAGCTTGAATTAAATGACATTCTCAGTGAATACTGGTCATAGCCCAGGTTAGAAGTGATTGAATTATGGTGGTGATCTGAATCCAGATGTAGATGCAGGAATGTTTACAATGATTTGTTAACTTTGTAAGATAGGGCAGTTTTCCACATTTTCATAAATAACTCCATCACTTATTAACTGATCTTTATAACATTTTCAGGAAATGTTGGCCATAGCAGAAGGAAAAAGAGATTAGATTCTGGTGGTGATCTGATTCTGGATGTAGATGCAGGATTTTTTTGAAGGAACTGTTAACATTGTGAGATAGGGTGGTTTCCATAGTTTTATTTATAACTCATAAATGTCTCAATGGATTTTCATGACATTTTCAGGGAACGTTGGCCGTGATACAAGAGAAAACTGATTAGATTTTGGTGATGATCGGGATCCAGATGTTGATGCAGGAATTTTTATATCTATTGTTAACATTGTAAGATATGGCAGTTTTCCACATTTTCATTAATAACTAAATAAGTTCTTGACTGATTTTTATGACATTTTGAGTTAATGTTGTTCATAGTACAAGAGAAGGAAATTCAGTGGGGATCTAAATCTTGATGTAGACGCAGGAACTTTAACAAGGATCTGTAACGATGCAAGATGGGGCAGTTTTCCATATTTTTGCTAATAACTGAAAAAGTTATCAATGAATTTTTATGATATTTTTACTAAATTTTCATCATGGCACAAGTAGTAAGAAATTGGATTTAGGTGACGATCCAAATCTGGATGTAGCTGCAGTAACTTTCAAAGGATTTGTTAACATTGCTAGTTGGGGCAGTTTTTATCCATTATAAATTACTCCAAAAGTTCTAAACACATTTTTTTACATCTTCAGGGAATTTTGGTCATGGCACATGGAAGAACTTATTTAATTTTGGTAGTGCCAAAACACTGATAGGTTATTGTGTTCATACACAATCAAACGAACTTTGCCAAACATGCAGTCTCCACTTGTATCGGAACAAAGACCTCAAAGTTGGAAATCAAACAGTCTTTGCAGAAGGATTATGAGAACATTTCTAAGACAATATTTAATAGAGCATTTACATGTTTTCATGTGGATAAAAATGGTTTTGAAAACATGTGGACAGGATCAGTTTATTAAAAGGAGAAATTTATTTATCAAAACAAATGTAGAAATACGACTGGATCATGAAACTTTTTAACAAGGCACATTAGAAATAATTACAAGCTGTTGTAAATCTGAGCTCCAGGCAAACTCCTTGACATCGTCTGTTATATAAAGGCCTCCTTGGATTTTTGCGGTCTGGCATGACCTTGGCCGTTGCTGGTCGGGGCGGCTCGGCTGGTTGTGTCAGTGCTTACCTCACCTTTGACAACAGCAGGTGTAATGGAACTGCTTCTCCTCTGTTGCATTACCCTGGCATTCGTCCCTGGCTGCACCCAGAAACACATACCCCTTGAACCACATGAACGCACACTTGAATGCCAGGCGTCAGGGATCAACAAACACTTGTGATGGGGCGGGATTTAGGGCAACAAAAGACGGGCACCGCACCCATAATTTCATCAAGGAACCACTGTCATCAAGCCACACGTTTTTCTAAACAACAGAGGAAGAATTTGATGAAACTGCTTTGACCAGTTCAGTGAGTTCAGCTCAGAGTTTCAGATGTATAGCATGAGGATGGATGTGAGTCCATGGCATCACAACAATTTTCCCATACGAACCAGGGCCGGCCTGCTTAACGGATGTTGGTTTAAGGTTATTAAGACCATGGGTCATTCCAGGCCAGAGTATTTTAACCTATATCTAAAACAACACATAATTCTTCTTATTTTTAGGATGAAACTACTAACATGACATGTTTCACCCTCAGAGCTCAAGGCCCTTCATAATGATGGCATTACTCTGTCACAAATGTTTTTAACAGGGTAGAATTTTTAAACTGAATCAATCAACACTTCATAACACTTTTATACGACATAGGCCTATGTAGGACAAAGTGCTTTACATAAACAGAGAACAAATAAGAGAACGCATGTGCGAAACAAACTGAACTGGCAATAATAAGAACAAACAAACCCAAATCAAGCTAATAATAATACTAAATAAATAAATAAATAAATAAAAAAAGATAAAATAAAATAAGATAAAATAAAATAAATAAATAAAAATCAAAGACCTTGATTTAACAGCACTGTGTGTGTGTGGGTGAGGAACTGTGGAAACACCATCATGAGTTCAAAATGAGGAAACACTGGAGAAAAAGTGAAAAAATATATAAAACAGAGATATAAGTAGTAATAGAATTAAAATAAATAGACTGAGATAATAATAAAAGATTGTTTGGTAAAAATGATAAAACAAACAAAGCTGAACTATATGATTCAATAAAACATGTCAAAATGTAAAAGTATAACTAGAGTTAGCTAAAATCAAGTAATATATATATCTACATATATAAGATAAGATAAGATAAGATATTCCTTTATTAGCCCCACAGGGGAAATTCCAAAAATATACAGCAGCTGCAGGATACAAGAGAAATATAAGGAAGAAGCATTATACTGAAAAATAAGGTAATTACAAATCAAATACAGTAATGTAAAAATAGAAATAAAAAATTAAAAAAGTTTAAAAAAGTATATACTATATAGTCAGTGGCATATTTACAGTCCTTATGTACATGTTGGTATTTTACAGGTTTAGACTTGAGATATTATAATATAAATATGGTGGCTATGTACATGTTTGGTATTTTTGCAGTGAAACATTTTAGGTATCACATAAATATGTTTTTTTGCACACTGGAGAGGTTTTTGTTATAAAGTCTGAAGCTGCAGGAAGGAAGGACCTGTGATACCTCTGCGATACGATCTCCTCTCCGTATATATACATATACATATACATATATATATATATATACAGACACACACACTCACACAAATATATATATATATATAATTTCAGGTATACTCAAAAATGTTCTCAACTGATTTTGATTACATTTTCAGGGTATGTTGGTCATAGCACAAGTAAGAAGTGATAACATCTGGTGAAGATCTGAATCTGGTTGTAGATACAGGAATTTTTAAAGGATTAGTTTATTGCACGATTGGGCAGTTTTCCTCATTGTGTTTGTCTTGCTGTGAGGAAGGAGTTATTGGATGTTGCTGGTGATCTGAATCTGGATGCAGATCCAGGAATTTTTAGAGTATTTCTTAACATAGTGGGAAAGTGAAGTTTACTAACTCATTAAGTTCTTGGCAGATTTGTATGACATTATCAGGTAATGTTGGTCATTGTACAAAAAAGAAGTGATTACATTTTGGTGATGATCTGACTTCAGATGAGATCCAGGATTTTTTTTAAATGATTTGTTAACATTGCGAGACAGGACAGTTTTCCCACATTTTGTTAATAATCCAATACGTTCTCCATTTATTTTCATGACATTATCAGGTAATGTTGGTCATGGTGTGAGAAAGTAGTGATTACATTTTTGGGGTGATCCTAATTCAGCTGGGATCCAGGATTTTCTTAAAGGATTTATTAACATTACAAGATAGGGCAGATTTCTATATTTTTATTAATAACTCAACAAGTTCTCAACTGATTTTAATGACATTTTCAGAAAATGTTGGTCACAACACAAGAGAAAACCGATTGATTTTTAGTGGTGATTCAAATCAGGATGTAGATGAAAGAATTTTTCAAAGGATTTGTTATCATTGCAAGATAGGGCAGTTTTCCTTATTTCCGCTAATAGCTTAATAAGTTCTCAATTAATTTTTAGTTAATTTTAAGAGAATGTTGGCTATGGCACAAGTAAGAAGTGAATCGATTTTGGTGATGATTTGAATCCAGATGTGGATCCAAGAATTTTTAAAGGATTTGTTAACATTGTGAGATAGGGCACATTTCCTCATTTTCATTGATAACTCAATAAGTTCTCAACTGATTTTAATGACATTTTCAGGGAATGCTGGTCATCGTGTGAGAAAGTGGTGATTAGATTTTGGTGGTGATCCGAATCTGCATGCAGATCCAGGAATTTTTTAAGTATTTCTTAACATAGTGGGATAGTGTAGTTTTCCACATTTTTGCTACTTACTCATTAGATTCTCTGCAGATTTGGATGACATTTTTAGAAAGTGTTAGTCATGGCACAATGGAGACATTATTAGATTTTGGTGGTAATCTGAATTCGAATGTAGATACGAGATTTGTTTTTGTGTGAGATAGGGCTGTCTTCCATATTCTGACAATGCTGGAAATGCCTTAGAGGTTTGTTTTCTCACAGCACTTCTAGTTTGTTGTTTCTTTCAATCTTATTTTTTAGAAGGCCTCCTGTTTCGTCTCTGCTATATGAACAAAGCTGCAGTGTCTCAACAGTTTTATCAACAGTGGAGTTGGAGCTGCATCTGCTGGACAGTCTGATGCTTTGCAACAGACATAAGGAGTAATTAGGATTGGGTATAATCTATCTTCCGTCTTCTTTGTTTTTGCCTCAGTTGAGTTTCCCTATGTGATCTGTTCCTGTCTTTGCTTTTCCACTGATGAACAGATTTTTACACACAGTCATCCAGCTTCACCTGTGCTTTCGAGGATCAGCTGCTGGTATAACAGCTCTGTGTCGCCCTCTACAGTTAAAATCAGTTGTTACAGCCCAGAGAGCATCAGACGTTTCTCTCTCATATTTGAGGTTAATAAAAATACTCCATCCATCCATTATCTGTATTATCTCTTTTGGGGTCACAGGGAACTGGAGCCTATCCCAGATGACACTGAGCAAGAGGCGGGGTACACACTGAAGTGGTCCCCAGCCAATCACAGGGCCACATAGAGAGACAGACAACCATTCATGCTCACACTCATAATAAGAGCAATTTGGAGTCACTAGTTAACTGAATGAGCATGTTTTTGGTCTGTGGGAGGAGAACCACGCATAGAGAATACCCAGCACAAGCATCTACAGCTCTCCATCAGATGAATATTAAAGCTGTTTAATTCTAATCTTAACCCTTTGACTTCCACACTAAAATTGTGTTCCTTCCTCTTCCTTTGGCAACATTTCAGGTTATTTCTCAGATTACCAATCGCGAAGTCAAGGTGCCTGTTAAGGGTTATCCTGGGCATGAATGGATTTCTTTAATTTCTGCAACATTTCTTTTGTTTTTTCAAATGAAAACATCACAGAGAGCAAAATTAAGATAATTAGCTGCTGACAGTTTTCTGAGGAATCATAGATGCATTTTTATCGTCAAATTTATTTCCTTTAACTAAATTATGATTGTTAGAGGATCTGGAAATATGTGATAAGATTTTTTCTTACTCTGATGTATGCTTTTACTGTTAGATTTCTCAGGAGCTATGCAGCAAGTAATCACTTCCCATTTTTTCTGGTTGTTAAACAATTATATTCATGTACAGCAGCTCCACCCATTGGATATATATTGGTGTTACAAACACTATTCAGAGAGGTGAATGAGACAAGGCTTTCAGTATTTTAAATGCAGTGGTAATGCAGCAAAAAGTCAACCAGATGCTTACAATGCCAGTCAAAGGGTCAAGGCAGAAAAATAACTTAAAAAGAAGATCCAAAGCAGAGTTATGTACCGATAAGTCCAATAATTTATTTGTTTAATAAGAAACCAGCACCACAGAAAAGAAAGCACACGTATAAGAGTACATACTTAGATATTGACGTATAAAATATCAAACCACAGGTGACAGAAACCATCACATAAAAAATAACAAAACTAAACAAACAAAAATCCAGCATCATAAAAGTCCTGAGGAAGATAAGACTGGGTTAAAGTGCGCTGAGCTCAAAATGTAACAGGATATTTCTTAAAGAGAAGGAGATCTGACCACAGGAATGTCCTGGTCATTTTTTTGGTCAAATATTTGTACAGATTTTTCATTTACTCCTGGGTGTGTGAACCCACATATACACACTGTTCTTATGAAGGTAAATAAAAGAATCAAAACAGGCACAATATTTCTGTAACAAAGGCACAATATGGATCATAAAAGTCACGCATTTTAAAGGGATACTCCAACATTTTCTTTCTTTTTGTGTCTTGCCTCACTCCTGAGTCCATGACAAGCAGGTAGACTCCATTTTTTTAACTGTGTGTGCAGTAACAAGGAAGAGACGGGCAAAGCTCGCCCACCGCTAATTAGCTTAGCTCAAACACTGGGGATCAATGGGTAGTGTTAGCCTGCCTCTGCCTACAGTCATCAGATAAACTCTTCAGCAACTCTAAACAGTCCTGTGTGCTTGTTGTGACTCCTTTTTTTTTTTTCACCGCGTTATGTTGACTGTTTCAAGTTGCTGAGGAGTTTATCTGATGACTATAGGCAGATGCAGGCTAATGCTACCCATTGACTCCCAGTGTTTCAGCTAAGCTAATTAGTGGTGGGCAAACTCTGCCTCTCTCTTCCTTGTTACTGCAAGCACAGTCAAAAGAATGGTGTCTATCTGCTTGTCATGGACTTGGGAGTAAGGCAAGACATGAAAACAAATAAAAAGTTGCATCCCTTTAATCCTTAGACACCAAAACTTTTGCACATATCGTGTTTTATCTACACATGTGACAGTTCATGTTTCAGAGTTTACATTAAACATGAATTCATCTTTACAATAAAGGAGTTAAAAAAAAACAAGCAGCCACTCCCTAAAAAAACATTTTTATGAAAATGAAGAGAAACGGCTTTCAGGAGTAATGTTGCTATAGAAACAAACATGATTAATTTTAGTGTTAGCTCTTACAAGATCATTTCATTAGTTTTCTGATTGTGGTTATCTCATTAAAGGGATACGCCAACTTCCTTTTTTTCTTTCGTGTCTTGCCTCACACCCGACTCCATGACAAGCTGATAGACAACATTAGAGAGTACAACAGAACAACCTGCTCAAGAAGATGGCAAAGAGGATTTCCCCCACATGGTCTTGGATTTTTTGATCCACCAGTCTGTCAAGCAGAAGGGTTTCCTGGAATAAGCCGGTGATTCTCTCCAGAAGGTGATTGAGGAGTTTATGTTCACAGGAGCTCTGCCCACACAGTCGAAAGAATGGAGTCTAATTTTCTGTCGTGGAGTCAGGAGTGAGGCAAAACAAGAAAAGAAAAAAAAAATGTTGGCGTATCCCTTTAAAGTAACTGTTGTTTATATTCTGCATTTCCAGGTTTAACTTCAGCATGTTAAGGTCAGTGTTGATTCTTTTTGTTTACTTTCCTACAGAAATAGAGGCAGTTCTTCGCAGAAACAGAGACTCTGGTGCAGATGTTTCTGAAGAATGAAGGGGAGGCTTCCTACGCGCACTCTCGTCCGCTGATCATCTACACCATCTATACAGGGGTCAGTTTTCTGCTTGACAGATGTTACTGAAATATAAATATTTAGGTCATACTGTCATACCGATGCAGCCATATCAAATGCGTGTTGTCTTCATGGTCTGTCTTTGACTTCAGCACTATCATTGAGGCAAGACTGAGGACAAAGTAGAGAGACTGGTGAAGTCAAAGACAGACCATGATGTGGGCATCCCAGGAAGACAACACCAGTTGGTCACCCTTGTTTCACTGAGGTACTGTAGGCTTTCTTCAAGTCGCAGGGGATTTTGGCACATTTTTGCAGCGCTTCCCACACGATGATCTGTGCTGCTTATTCTACGAAGCTGGCGTCATTTAAGGGAGATAGGATCGACCTCTCTTTAAGGAGTATGTATAGTTTATTGGAAAGGGTTGTGATCCAGTAAAATTTACTGTTGGATGACTTTTAGTTAAAAAAAACCGACAAGAACAGATCATGTGAGCATTTTTCTATGTTCTCATTTTCTCTAAAAACAAAAAAAAAATGGTAGACCAGTTTCAAATTTTAGTAATTCAGTTGAAGTTGATGGCAAAATAAACAAAATTAATCCCATATGCATTATTATAATAAATTTTACTCAAGAAATGGTGAACAGTAAATGGACTTGAGCTTATATTGAACTTTTCTAGACTGCATCACCAACGCCTCCAGGAAAGGAAATAAAAATAATAACAATGTGTAATAAAAAAGTTTAATATGTGTCTTCTTGTTTAAGGTTGAAAATGAAAAATAAAGTAAAAACGCTTCAACACAAAGGCTGAATTTTGTTTCAGTTCATTTCTTCTCAGGTTTCATGGTGATGAATGAAGGACTAAAAGGGGATGTTGCATGAAAGGAATGTTATTATTGGGCATTGGTATCAATCAATTATTATTTATAGTCATTGTCATAATAAATATTACAACAAGATTATGTTCAGAGCAATCATACAATGTGTAGCAAAAAGATATAAATATGGTTGGGCAGTCTGATAGTGTGCTTGGTAATCAGACGGTTGCAGGTTCAAGCCCAGCTCTGGCTTTCACATGGCAAAGTGTCCTTGGGCAAGACATTAAACCCAAAAGTTGCTCCCGCTGCTGCGTCAGTGGCGCGTAAATGGGCATGAAAGAGCGTGGATGTGTTTGCTGATACTGATAGAGAACTGACATAGAAACTCCAACCATCAGTGAGTGAATGTGTGGATGTGACCTGCGGTGTGAAGCTAATTTAAATAGTCAGAAACTAGAAAAGGGCTTTATAAGCTCAAGTCCATTTATTTTTCCATTTGAACCTTAAGTGAGAAAAGAAACAGCTCAATACTTCTGTTCTTTCAGTTTTAAACTCTGTTGTCAGTTCTCATGAGAATTAAAAAAAGAGTGTGAGCAATGTCGTTTTTTTGTAACATTTCAGACAAAAAAAGCCTCTCAAAGTGTCTCAAATGACTAAATAAAGAAAAAAACTGTGAGAGATATGTGTAAATTTGCTTTTGCATACTTAAAATTATTTTATCATCTTTAAGGCTCAACAGACTCGTTCTTAGATGTAAAAAGGCTTCTTTGTCGGGATTGATCTGTGAATGATTTGTTTAAAGTTTTGTAAGATTTCAATTCTGTTTTGATTTTGTCTTCATGGTCATAAAACTCTCAATTCATCAATCTGACATCTTTATAGCATAAATATTCTGATAGCTTAGGTTGTAAGGTCTTTATCTTAATTTTCTGTCACGGGTTTGAAGTTCTTGATTCATTATTACAAAAAAATAATCCAGGCTGACTGAAAGTAGAAAAAAAATGTGTCTGTAAAGGTTAAATCTCTCTGACCAGCATGTGGTCTTCGGTATAAAGTGTGTTGAATCTTTCTGCTAAATATAAAGTCCGTCCTCCATGAGTGCGTTGGATCGCTGTCTGGATCCTCTGTGGCTGTGCCTGTGCTCTCTGTCTCTGTCGCTCCCCCTCCTCTCCCTCTCCTCCCTCTCGTCGCCCTCTCCTCTTTCAAACTTCCTCCTGGCGCTCTCGATCCTGCTCCCTCTCTTCTCTTCCTCTCTCTCCCTTGTGTCGTCGGATCCTCTCCTGTGGTGGCTCTTCTTCGAGTCCCTGCCGCTCCCCCACTCCCTCTCCGAGTGCTCCCTCCTGGACGACCCGGACTCGTGGCTTCGATGCGACTCCCTCCGCACGTTGCTTCTTCCCTCCTCCTCCTCCTTCTTGCTTTTCGTCGTCTCAGCCCTCCGGTCCTTCGCTCCTCTCTCCTCCTCCGCCCTCCTCCGGCTCTCCGTCCTGTCGGCTTGTTTCCCGTGTCCGCTGCTGCTGCTGTCGGATTCTTTCCGTTCGTGTCTGCTCCCTCCTTCTCTCCAGACGGGTTTGTCTTTGTCGCTCCTGCTGCTGTTCCTCCTCGCCGTGCTCCCGGCTTCACCCTCTCTCTCCTTGTTCACAGACTTCCGCTCTTTCTCCTCCTCCCTGCTGCTCTTGACCTTCTCGCTCTCTCTCTCCGTCTTCACCTTCTCAGACTGCACTTTTTCAACCCGTTCTTCTCGTTTTGACTCTCCCATTCTGCTCTTGGTTTCCTCCTGCTCTTTCCCAGATTTTTTCTTCTCTTTCTCCTCGTCCTTGCTGCTCTTGATCTTCTCGCTCTCTCTCTCCGTCTTCACCTTCTCAGATTGTACTTTTTCAACCCGGTCTTCTCGTTTTGACTCTCCCGTTCTGCTCTTGGTTTCCTCCTGCTCTTTCCCAGATTTGCTCATCTCTTTCTCTTTCTCCCCTTTCGTCTTGTCTCGCTTGAAATCAAACTTTTCTTTCGCTGCTGTGATCCAGTTTTCAGTTTCTTTCTCCTTCTTCTTCCCTTTTTCAGGTTCCTCTTTGGAGATTTCCTCTTTCTTCTCACTCTCCTCCTCTTTCTCATCGTCTGAAACCTTCTCTAATTCGATCTCCACCTCTTTCTCCTTCTCCTCTTTTTCCTTAATGATATTCTCCTCTTGCTCCTTCATGATCTTCTCCTCTTGCTCCTCCATCTCCTTCTTCTTCCTCTTCTCCTCCTCCACCTTCTTGTCCAGCTTCTCCTCCATCAGGTCCAGCTCTTGCTCCAGCTCCGCCAGCTTCTTCGGATCAGACTCCAAATCGTCGTCAACTTCCACCTCCACCTCCTCGATCTCCTCGTACTCCTCCACCTCGATGCCATCCATCGTCTTCTGCAGCTGCGTCTTCACTTTGTTCAGCTCCAGGAGACCATCCTGGAGTTCTTTGCACACATCCCGGATCTTCTTGGCGAACTTCGTTTTGGCCCCTTTGCGGAGCTCGTGTGAGTCTTTGGCGAGGAAGAAGACGTCCAGTGCAAGGAAAAGAGCCGACATGACCCCTGTGGTGACGCTGATGGCCTGTGCAGCTTTGGCGGCGCCGCCTGCAGCGCCCAAAACCTGCACGGTGCTGATGAGCTTGTCAGTGTTGATCATGAGGGCTTTCCCGGCGCGGCCGCCCTCCTTCATCACGTGCTTTAGGTTGTGGTTCAGAGCTTTCTTAGCAGCGCTCTCAGAGTATTTCTCAAAGTCCCACTCCTGCAGGGTGTCCATACCAGCCTACGGGACAAACGGGAGAATTTTTAATGGTTTATATTTTGGATGATAAATTTGAAAGCTCACAGAGATATTAAAGGATTTTAATTATACTTACTCACTAATTAACCATTAATGTGTGCACATGCATAATATAAAATTAATTCATGGCTATTTTTTATGGATGTACTACTTATAAGATTTCAGACAACAAAACATCACTTAAACTATCTGTTTATTGTATCTTCATTCACAAAATCTATATTTTTACAGACATTTTAGGGCTTTAATTGCCTTCATTTGACAGAGAAGAGACAGGGGATCGGGTCAGAATGACACACAGACATAACCTACTTGTGTTTTTGCACTTAACTTACTTTGACAATATTCAAGATAAAATATTTTTCACAATATCTAAAATATCTTGTTATGTCTTGAGTGGAACAAGTTCTTAATAACACAACTTCAAGTTGGTCCAAAAATACAGCTGGGTGCCGTTACATTTTTTATCAATTTCGGTTTTTAATGGTCCTGAACTTGGATTTTACATTTTTGGTTTGGGAGAATAAAATATGATGAATACTGTGAGTATAAATATAAATGAAGGGGTGATGGTTTGGCAGAATGGTAAGCAACCAGGCGCGTCCTGAGTGTCCTCCCATACTCTCTCTTGCTCCTTCTCAAAACCCTATCCACTGTCTCTCTCTCCTGTCAAAAAAGGCACAAAAATGCCCAAAAATAATCTTACAAACAAAATAATAAAAAAATAAATTAATAAATTAATATTTTGAGAATAAAAATCTGCCTGACAATAAACACTGCCTTTATTTTGCGACACAGTACAAATAATTATAAACCAAAAGTCTGAACTACAAGAACTCAGAGAGCACAAACCTCCACCAAGGTCTTTCCAACATTGTCAGGCTAGTTATCGTCAAAAATGTTGAAAATTGCCCTGTCTGGCAATGTTAAATCCTTTAAAAATCCCTCTATCCACATCCAGATTCAGATCACCACCGAAAATCTTATCATTTCTTTTTCACACCATGACCAACATTCCCTGAAAACATCATGAAAACCAGCTGAGAACTTTTGAGTTATTGTCAAAAACACGGAAAACTTCCCTTACTCACACTAAAAACAAATAATTGAAAAAAAAAAAAAAATCCTAGATCACATCCAGATTTGGATCACCACCAAAATCCTATCACTTGTCTCTTGTGCCGTGACCAACATTCACTGAAAATTTAATGAAAATACATTGAGAAGTTTTTGAGTTATTAGTAAAAAATGTGGAAACCTGCCATATCTCACAGTAAAACAAATCCTTGAAAAAAAATTCAGGATGTACAACCAGATTCTGATCACTACCAAAATCTAATCACTTGTCCCTTGTTCCATGACCAACATTTATAGAAAATATCATCCAAATACGTTAAGAGCTTATTGAAAATGTCTTATTAGCGAATGCCCAATCTGGCAACATCAACAAACCTCTTAAAAAAATTCCTAGACCCACATCCTGATTTGGATCAACACCAAAACTAGCTGAATGTTCCTTTCAGACTTATCCTGAAAATTTCATTGATTCTGTTCATAATTTTATAGCAACAATCAATAAACTAGTCTTTGTGTAAGTAAGATTTTGGCTGACCAAGCTTTAACTTGTTTGACTACAGCCATAAATTCTCTGTTACTAAACCATTTAGCAGGATTTTCTTTAGTTGTAGACGCATGTTGAACAAAAAAAGAATCATTTGATGTGATATCCTTTGACTTTCTTCCTGCCATCATATCTCAGAATTAACACAGTAATTCCCTCACCTGTACGAACTCCATGACCTCCCTGATGTCCTTGATTTCCTCCTGGTAGCCCTGGATCATCTTCTCCAGCTTCTTGCGGTCCATGTTGGAGTGCACCGTGTCCGTGATGTTGGCTGTGGCGGATGTGATGCTGCCCGCTGTAGCCACTGAAATTCCCACCGCTGTGACGATGATGGAGGCTCCGAACGTGAAAGGAGCAAGGATGAGGCCGGTGATTGTCGCCACGCTGCCGCAGACGCTCGCCACCCCCCCGCCTACAGCGACCGACACCGTTTTCTTGTGGAACTGATCCGCTGCGTCGGCCAGAGCCAGAAGCTCGAGGATGCGCTGCTGTAAGGACGCCCCGCGCTGGTTGAAAAGACGGACAAACAGACGGGCCGCCATGTAGACTCGATCAGCTGCCTGCTCCAGCGCCCTGCAGAGACAGAGGAGAGCCAGAAACTCGTTACATGGCGTTTTTGTGGGTGCCTGCAGAGGCCAAAGGTACAATTTGCAGGTTTAATGGAGTAAGAACACAGACTTAAAGGGATACCCAACTTTTTTTTTTCTATTCATGTCTTGCCCTTGTCCCAAGTCCATGACAAGCAGATAGACACCATTCTTTCAACTGTGCGGCAGAAACAAGAAAGAGACAGGCAGAGCTCGCCCACCACTAATTAGCTTAGCTCAAACACTGGGAGTCAATGGGTAGTGTTAGCCTGCATCTGCCTACAGTCATCAGATAAACTCTTCAGCAACTCTAAACAGTTCTGTGTGCCTGTTGTGACTGAATTTGTTTTTTTAATCGCTTTATGTTACGTTATCTTCTACTATCTTCATATTATCTTTTTCTACTACTAAACAGAGGCTTTGTTTTGTTGAACTACTTCCTACCTACTGAGGAGTGAAAGTCCAATTAGTCATTGTTGTTAAAGGGTTAGTTTGGGTTATGTGGAGTTGCTAGAGGTCCATGGTACTAGTAAATATGAGAGCAAACAAAAGAACTTGTGAGCTTTGTCCCTGGGGGGAGATATCCAGCGGTGGGCAGTGGCTGGTACATAGCAATTAATCAATCTTTTATTTGTATCGCGCCAATTCAAAACAAGTGTTATCTCAAGACACTTTACAATTGAGCAGTACATGGTGCCACTGAAAGCCTCATAATTAACCTACTTATAGGTGAAAACTACTCAAAAAACTATGTTGGCTCGACAATATGACACAGTAAGTGTCTCCCAGGGAAGAAGCTCACAGGTTCCTTTACTGGCACTCACATTTAGGGCGTATTTACGCGACAATGTTGTCCCTGAAACAGATAGGTTTTCAAAAACTCTCTGCATTCACACAGAGATTGTGTGATAACGACGTGTGTTCACATGGATCTGAAAAAAAATGAAAACAGGATAGCATGCATGTCAGGCCAGCAGTTGGCGATGTAAGTTTGTAGTGTCCTTGGCAAATACAACAAATGCGTCTCCGCTGGTCAAAGTACTGACGCAGCAAACCCACATTTTTTTAGAGGAGAGATAATAAACCGAGAACAGTTAGCAGCACACATGTTGCTCAGTAGTCGGCCATTGCTGTTGCTGTTGTTGTTCCGGGGTGCGTGTACTTTTTGTTGTTGCATAAATGGGACCTTACTAGTGCAATGGACCTCTAGCAAGCCCACTTCAAAAAACCTGAACTAACCCCTTAAATTCCTACAATGACACTTTTTCCTGTTTCATTGCCATGCAGCAGAAAAAGCGTGAAAGTTGGAGGTTAAAGTAGAATATGGCCAAGAACAACTGGAAAAAATATCCATGTAAAAAAACACCAAATTAAACGTTCTGTGTAATTTTAAAAGAAAAAGGAAAATTTGCTCACATTTCCCCATCACCCTCCTGGAAATTGGACGTTTCATTCCACTCTGCCCAACCTGGAAATTAGCAAAAGCAATGATTAAATCTATGTAAGCACATAGGAAAGGTCTCAGTGCTCCTGTATGTTTCGGTAACAACACAGATTGCGATTTGATCATTCTTGAGAAACACTCACCTTTGACTGTGTTCCACCACTCCATCAGTTCATCTTGTTCCTGAAAAAGAGACTCTTTTATCAGTGACAAGACAACTGGGAGTATCAGTGACATATGATGCAGCTTGACATTAAATAACTCCATCAGCTCATCATACACTGGTCAGAAAGACAGCTCTGATGTGTTTCTATATTCATTTAAATATCTGTTTATATAACCTAAAATGTGAGAGTGAGCCCCTGTGAAACCTCACCTCCTGAGCCTCCAGAGGGTTAGCTTCAGTGGGGTAGGCTGCCATCTCCACAGGCTGGACTTCCACTGAGCTCTCCTGGAGGAAAATGTGAGAGGGAAAAGGTCATTTGAAGCTGATGGCCAGGGCAGGGCTTTCCACAAGCACCAGCTGACTACTTACTCAGACACAGCCTCCTACTTTTACCTATAGTTGACTTAACCATTAATGTGTATACATGCATGATATAAAATTAATTCATGTCTATTTTCCTATGGATCTATGCTAAGAAATCAATCAAATGTCTTATTTGTCGAAGTAGACCTTCATTTCTCATTTCGAGTGACTTAGAAATTCATTGGCATACTAATGCTCTGGCTTTTAATTTCGAGCTCTTTCGAGAAAGTGTTTGGGAATGGGCAGAACCTTTCAGAAGCATATCCAGCAGGTGATTGGATGATTTTTCCGTCAATCACATTCATGACTGGCTAATCAGATAATGTAATAGGCGGGCGTAAAAAACAAAACGTGGGCCACTTCGTACACAAACTCTCACCAAAAAAATGTCAGAAGTGGAGCAAAAAAATAATATCTTCCAAAATGCTCTGTGTTTTTGGTTTTTAACTTATTAAAGAAATGTTGTCCAGATCTGACAAAACTGCTAATAAAGCTGTAGCATCTATGCTAATCTTCATGCGAGCAGTCACATCCTGCTGTCCTCAAGCTTGTAGCTCCCAACTCGTCCTGCTTAAAAGCACACCGACTGGGCCGTCCTGCTTTGGTCTGCACACAATCATTTAATCAGGGGGATCCAACTGCACAGCAAGGTTACTAGAGACCCATTGCTGGCTATTTTTCCTTATTTGTGTTGGAAGCCCTGGGCTAAGGGTATTTAAATCTTGTATCATTTACAGTTAACCTATTTAATATCTTATTTTGCCAACCAACAAGAGACTTTTGCTTCTCAGTTAATTTTATTGCTGCTCTATATGCCGACTAATGTCATGTCCTTAGATGTTAATGCAGATCTTCATTTGGAAATAATCAATACTACATTTGTGGTACTACTGTGTATCTACTTTAATAATCATGGCACTTACTGGTGGGTTCAGCTCCTGCATCTCCAAAGTCTCCTCAATAGGAGCCATTTTATCTGAACTCTGTAGAAAAAAGAAATTAGTTTAATTAATTAGGCCGAGTTATAATCTGAGAACTTAATGACACATTAGTATTGAAAACAAATGAAAAGAAAGTGAATGAGGCATATATAATTCAGATGTACCTTGAATCATTTTAATAACCAAACAAAAAAATCACCCAGACTTTTAAATAAGCCAGTTAAGTATTTTAAATGAAAACTATTCAACTTAAATCTTAGTTTGTAGTCCTTGATGATCACATGCTTCCTCTTTTACCTTTGTTTTGTATTGTCTATATTTGTTTGGTATTGTTATAATTACTGTTGTTTCTTATGTCTTTAAAGGCCCAACTAGGGATGAGTACTGAAAAATTAGCTCAGACTATAAATGCTGTAGTATGCAGCAACATTCTCTTACTTTATACTGTCCCTATACAAATAAACATTAAATAAACTAAACATATATTTTATTCCAGGTTGCCTTAAGATGTGTCCAGCTGTGTCTTGGGAATTTGTGCATTCACGTGTCAATACTACAGCCAAGAAGCAGCTAATAGTTTAGTTTCTATTTTAATTTGTCAGTATGATGCGTTAATTTCTGTATAAAAATTCAAAGTCAGTAACCTAAAAAAATCCAAATAAAACCATACAGAGTTTTGCAGTTAACAGAAAAAGCAGGTGAGACTAAAACTTGAATCAGATCCTGTTCCAGCATCTTTCAAACATGTTTAAACTTATCAATACTTTATTATTATCGAGCTCCAAGTGCAACAGCATTGAAAACCAAATAAACCAAAATGCTGAAGCTTTCCACTGTCAGCTTGAAAAAAAAACACTCTGATTACACTGAGTCCTACTTGTTAGAACTATAAATACTATGTTGTTATTGGCAGTGTAACAGTCAAAGTATTTTCCCAAACCGTCCCAAACGCTGAAATATGGAACGACCTGCCTCTTGAAACCAGAATTTTCCCTCTGCTACCTACTTTTAAATCTCATTTTAAAACTGTTTTTTTTTGTTTTTTTTTATTTGGCATGAGAGCTGTGTGGTGTCTGTTTTTATGTGGTCTCTTATTATTATATCTTTAATGTAATTATAAGTTCTTCATAGTTTTCTTTTTTTTTTTTGTTTTATATTTACTTTATTTTTTCCTATTTGACTTTATTTCTGAGTGTGCAGCACTTTGGTAAATTCCATTGTTTTTTTGCTTATTTTTTAAGTAAATTGGATCTGAATTTTTATCAAGTTAACATATAAAAAACAATAATGTACAGGATAATTAGAATGTTGGTGAATGTTGACACGTGTATAAATATGAAGCTCCTAGAAATTTTGGTTTGATCTGTGGTTGCTTTGGGCAAAAAACATTTGAAAACCAGATTTATAAAATAAGTACATACCTGTAAACCGAGCTTTGGTATTTTAGAAGTTTTCTTCACTCTGAATGACGTGACCTGAGAAACAAACAAAACGGTCTTAAAATCAGCTGCTTCATCGTTTCATTCATTTTTAGACTTGGTGTCTTTTTTGTGTTTCTCCTCATCGTACTCGTCTCTTTTTCTTGATGGTTCTCCTTCGTCTCAGCCCGCCTCCCTCTGGTGCCTCCAAGTCCTCACTGTCCTGGAAATAAAAACACAGAGATCATAAGGAACAGCGCTGATTATTTAGTTCAACAGGATCTATTCAATCTTCAAAACTTTGAGCTGTTTGTACAAATACTAAAAAACAACAAACAAGACAAAGCAATCTTAAATATCTTTGCACACTAAACTCATCTTCCTGTTGATAACTTGCAGATACATTTTTTTTATTTTCATAAAACTACAAGTCAAACATGCTGATAAACAGACTGAATCCCTCTGTTATTGTATTTACCTGATCCAGAGTTTTGTTCCTCCTGAACATCCCAGCAAACCCTCCTCTTCTCTCCTGGAAAAAAACATAAAAATTAACTAAAAGCACAAAACACTGGAAAATCCTAACAACATCTTTCAGATTGACAAACTGTAAGACTCACTTTTGTGGTGCCTGTAGCTTCATTAAGATTTTCAGTGCTGGCTGATAATTCACCGGGTTCACCCTGAAAAAGCCAAAGAAACAAAAACAAAACAGAAATGATTCTGTGTTTTGATCAATGAAACTTTTATCAGCCATTTCTACACTTCAAAATTTCACATTTAAGCACATTTAAGAGGAAGATTCAATGTTTTGCCCCCAATTTTATCTTCTGATTTTGATCAATAGGTTTCTCAAAAGCTAAAAATAAATCTTGCCCCATTAAAATGCACTGGATCTGTTCCCATCAGTATAAACTTCATCAACAAGTTGCCAAAATAAACCCACAGGTTGGATAAATCTCTCTGAATCGCTCACCTCTGCAGCGTCTGTGAGGCTGTCCCAGCTGGCAGAGAGCTCCTTTGAGCTACTGAGAGGATCCTGGGAAAGAAAATATTTACTTATTTGTCATGTATTTAGCAAAACATAGTCATCTTAAAATGTAACTGAGAGTTAATCCATAATGCTCACTACTCAATTACTGTACACTTAATCAAAATCCAGGTACATGTTTATAATCAGGTGGGTTTGGTTTGTTACCTTCAATGCAATGGAGCGTGGAGACGGTTTAGGAGACTTTTTAAAGATCCCTGCAAATCCTCCAGTCTTCTCCTAAAACATGGATGATGATCAATAATCACAGCAGGAAACAGGCTTAAATTAAGATATTCAGAAAGAATTTCTACTTTTGTTGTGGATGCCTCTAAAAGATTCTCAGAACTGCCAAATAACTTCTTATCCTCCCCTTCGTCCAACTCCTGAAAAAAAGGCAACAATAACATTTTAAACTCATTACGTGCATGTTTAAATGACACTAATATGTGTATAAATTATATCAAAGTGTTAAAACTTACCTCATCTGTTATATTTCCATCTGATGCCTTTGGAGCTTTCTTAAATATGTTACTGAAAATACTTTTCTCCTAAAACCACAAAGGAAATGCAGATTTAATTTGTGTTAGAAGCCTTAAAAACACATCAAAACATCTTCAACAGGTCAAGTTTAATTTTAATCAAGTGTTTAAGTGAAGCTTGTTCAACACATAAATCCACTTTTGTGGAAAATAAATCAATTTTTTTATGCAAAAGAAATTAAGACAAGATAATCCTTAACTGATCCCCAGAGGGGAAATTCAAGTGTTGCAGTAGTACAAGGGCAGAGTAGCATGAAGTAAAGGTCAAATAACATATAATAAAATAGATATAGATTAGGGATGCACAATATTGGATTTTTGTCAATATCCAAAATGGCGATATTTTTCATTTCATTATTGGCGATACCGATATTTCTGGTCTAGAGCACAAGCTCTGTCCTTAACAAAAATTGACTTTTTTCTTTCAGTGTGACAGTATATTTTTGTGAGGAACAGATGTAAAACAAGAAAAACAGCATTTAACTCTTGCAAAAATGAAATGCTTGATTTTTAAATGTACTCATGAAGTAATGAGAAGGTGCATCAATATTGTACATTTGTGTAACTTGCTGATATTCCAGCTGATATATGACCGATATCTTCTGTAAATATCTGCAAAAAATTTCAATAGCAGCCTATACGATACTTAAATTTTTAGGCTGATACCGGCCGATACCGATATCAAACTGATAATATCATGCATCCCTTATATAGATCTATTAGATTATATAGATGGATATATATCAACAAACTGTACAAATAGCAAACAAACAAAATAAAAATAGGTAAAGTAACAGTGATGTTAAAGTGACGCAGTGGACAGGTAAAAGCAGTTATGTTAACCGTACATTGTAACAGTGCAAATTATTTTAACATGAATTGTTGTGCAGTAGTAGACCAGGATAACAGATGATGAATAAGGTGCAAAATATTTGAATAATATATTAAAAATATGGATAAAACTGGTTTAGCTGATGTTATACATATTAAAGTTCAGTACAAAGGAATAAAAATTCACATTACATTAAAACAGTAACTGCTGCATACTTGAGATTGCTTTAATAAATCTGTAAGAATATTTTACCTTGGTGTTGCCAACTTCAGACAGACTGTCATTACTTGCTGTCAGCTCCTTCTCGTCCTTGTCCTAAAATTAAGACATAAAGGAAACAGAAACTTAATGAAGATTAACAGTAACAGGAACCCCCAGCAGAGGAAAATCATACAGATAATCACCTCTGCTGCTGCATCGTCTCCGGACGCTTTAGGAGTTTTCTTGCGAAGTCCACCAAACAGCCCGCCTTTCTCCTGAGAAGTAAAAATTGCAAACAAAAAAATGTGCATATTTTTACATTTATTTATGGGAATACATTTCTTTAAAGACCTGATTTTGAAAGATTGTAATAAGTTTATTTCAGCCTACAAGGTAAAAGTGTCTCCAAGACGTGTTGGTGTCCTGAAAATGTCAAATCTTTAGTCTCCAAAGTTTCATTACGATCATATAGAAAAATACTACTGTTTGAGGAGGAAGCTGCCGTGAATCCACCCTGAGCTGATACTGACCTCGTCAAACAGGTTGTCAATGCTGGCTGATCTTTTGAAGATGCCGCCCAGGCCGCCTTTTTTCTCCTGAAACAAATCAAATTCATTTTTAATTTCACCAAAATGTACAAATAGTTACAAAAAAGACTAAAAAGCATCACATCGAGGTGCAGATTTACAGTCAATCTTTATTTGTATGGTTAAAACTCACAAGTGTTATCTCAAGACTACTGTGTTACTCATTGTGGGGGTCACTGATGTCTACAAGGAAAATGAAGTGATGCCCAATCTGTGCCGGCCTTGGATGTAATAACTAGGGGCAATACAGAGACAAGACAGGAGTAGCGGGGCCAGTGAGGGAGAGCAGTGCTCCAGGAAGTGTGTGCCTGTCTGGCTGTGTGTATGTGGAGCTCCCACTTTGCTGTTCTCTCTCATGCTTCTGCAACACCGTAATGCAATGTGAATTACCAGATGAGGAACCTGTTATTACACTTTTAGGGAATTAAAATGAACATCTTGAGGTGCAGTATCAGAAGAGTTTTGCTACAACGATGATGCAGAAATACTCTGTGAGAGAGTTTAAGTCAAGCTGCGCCTTCGTTCATTTGAATAAGCCTTTTTAGAATTTCAGAGAGGGGTTTATCTGAAAACCAGTGTTAATTTTGACAGCACTTTTTAATTTAGTTTTAGTTTTAGTCTTTTGCTTAAAATATCTTTCAGTTTTAGTCATAATTTAGTCATCTAAATTGTTTTAATTTT
Source organism: Cetoscarus ocellatus (assembly GCA_037902135.1). NCBI lineage: Eukaryota > Metazoa > Chordata > Actinopteri > Labriformes > Labridae > Cetoscarus > Cetoscarus ocellatus. The sequence continues at coordinate 2,541,236 of JBAMNC010000345.1, read as the reverse complement.
AGTCTAGTTTTAGTTGATGAAATTTCACAACATTTCAATCGATGAAATCTGCTGTAAATTTAGTCGACTAAAATATGAAGTGTAAGGCATTTTTTATGTTTCCTTGAATTTCTGAAGTCATGTTTTACACTTGGATAAAATGAAACATCTAATAACCCTTTATTGAATGCTAGTAAAGTTTGAATGTATAAATAAACAGAAACAAATTGAACTTTTGTGTGAAATGCAGTCACCTTTATTTAGGCTACCTGGCAGAGCATTTCAGTTACAATACCAGAACTGACAACAAACAGTGAACCTGCTCTACATGAATATATCAATTCATAAAGAGAGGAGCTCTGATTGGATCACTCCCCAACTTATCCCACCACCAAGCTAAGGCAGTTCTGATTGGATGTCCCTCTTAACTGCTGCATACTTGAGATTGCTTTAATAAATCTGTAAGAATATTTTACCTTAGTGTTGCCAACTTCAGACAGACTGTCATTACTTGCTGTCAGCTCCTTCTCGTCCTTGTCCTAAAATTAAGACATAAAGGAAACAGAAACTTAATGGAGATGAACAGTAACAGGAACCCCCAGCAGAGGAAAATAATACAGATAATCACCTCTGCTGCTGCATCGTCTCCGGACGCTTTAGGAGTTTTCTTGCGAAGTCCACCAAACAGCCCGCCTTTCTCCTGAGAAGTAAAAATTGCAAACAAAGTGCACATTTTTACATTTATTTATGGGAATACATTTCTTTAAAGATCTCATTTTGAAAGCTTGTGAAATGTCCAAAGTGAGCATTAAGCAATAAGACCTGATTAGATCTGATTGGATTAAGTCTCTGTCAAACATTTTAGTCTAGTTTTTATTTGTTGACAAAAATGTCAGTTAATTTAGTTTTAGTTTTTGTCCATGTGCACTTGTTTTTATTAGTTACTGTCTAGATTTTGTCAAGGGAAAAAAGGTTGTTGACAAAAACTATGACAAAAATAATTAGTTAACAAAATTACACTGCTGTAAACTGGTCTAATTAAAGCAACAACAAGCAAATTTTCTGACTTGAAATCACAGTTTTATTGTTGATCTAACAATAAACTAACATTAAACAAAGAGAATTGCGTTTAGCTAACTCAACTGTACGACCTTTTACTCTCTCACTCTCTTGTTCTCTTCTAAGATTCATCCCTCATGGTGTTCTTCCACCTCTTAGCTACAGGCTAACTGGCTTCTTTTTAGCTTGAGGCTGGTGCATGAACATCACGCCATAGTTACATGGCGCTGAAAACAGGTGACCCGGGCCACTGTATCTTTGAGACCAGTATTGCATACAGTATATCATGTTGCGTTCAAGATGTATTTGTGGTAATAAATCTTTATTTTACTCTCTTAATTTGTCTTGATTTAACTGTTTTTCACTTGCACCGTGTAAAAATTGTGAGTGAGCTGCATCAGAACTTTAAAATACAAAGTATGACGCTGTTTCTACACTGGACTGAATGAGCCAATCGTGAGGCAGAACAAACACAGTGAATTATCTCATAAAATCTTGTCTCTGTGATCAGGTTTCGGTTCATGCTGACAAAGGAGTTGTTTTTTCTAAACATGGAGGTACCTTGGGAACGGTGGCGTCTGACAGATTCTCGCTGCTGGCAGAAAGCTGCTTTTCACTTTTACCCTCCATATCCTGATGAAAAGAGACGAAAGGAAAAATCTAAATCCACTTCATCTTAAAGTGGAGATTTTAGACTAAAATCAAATGTATTTCATCAGAGTACCTTGTCTGCTGCAGCTCCCTCTGCTGGTTTCTGTGGTTTCTTGAACATGTTGCTGAAAATATTTTTCTCCTGAAAACCAGTCAGTCAAAACAAGGTCAAAAGAAATGTTATCAAACAGTTTCAGTTGATTTTTAAAGCCGCGCTCACCTTGGTGGTGTTGCCCTCAGACAGGTCATCATTGCTGGCTGACAGCTCCTTCTGAGCGTCTCCCTCCTGAGAAAAAGACTAAACTGATCAAATATTTCACATTTACATCAGAACACGAGCTTAGAAACTTAAACTTCAATCACACATGCACAAGAACCCTGCAAAAATCACACATTTACTAGAACAGCTGCATGTTGACAACAGTGTTAATTTTGTTGACTATTTTCAACATAGTTTTTGTCAACAACCTAACCCAAATAAAAACTGGTCTAAAATGTTTGCAGGTTCTTAATCCAATCAGACCTAATTTCGTCATGTAGAAAGTAGGGACAAGTAAGGAATATATCCACTTGGCTTCGACACTGTAGCAGGGCTAATTAGGTGATAAAATAATGACACGTTTTAGGAAATAGGTTGGTGTTGATAAGAAACTTAAATACATTTATCCGAGTTTAAAACATGACTTCAGAAATTCAAGGAAACCTACAAATGCCTTACACTTTACACTTCATATTTTAGTCGACTAAATTTACAGTAGATTTCATCGACTAAAAGTAGACTAAAATTTAAACAATTTAGATGACTAAATTATGACTAAAACTAAAGATATTTTAGGCAAAAGACTATAACTAAAACTGAATTAAAAACTGCTGTCAAAATGAACACTGGTTGACAAGCAAACAGACTTTTTTCTTTTTAAGTGGTGGGTAGTTTAACTGAAGAAAACCCTCCTGCAGTGAGGCACAAATGTGAACAGAGAAGTCAAAAAATTTGGGAAGGTTAACCTGATTTTTCCAGAATATTTCAAGGCTGCATGTATGTATGCATTCACACTCGACCAGAGTGACCTGAGTCTAATCATTCTGAGCAAAAGAGGAAAAAAGAACTTGGTATTAGGGCAGGAAAATAGGCCAGGATTAAAGATGCTGCATCTCAAGAGGCAGACCTCAAATAAATATGTATTCATATTTATATGTATCCATCCGGGCAGAGACAAATATGATGAGGTTATGATCTGCCTTCAGCTACTACTTTAGTCCCTTTTGTATTTGCATATATGTATATATCATATCTATGAAATGAAGAATATGGCTTCAGCCTGCTCTACTGTAAAGTGTCTTGAGATAACACTTGTTGTGAGTTGGCGCTATACAAATAAAGATTGACTGATTAATTCTAAAGTTTGTGCTTGACTGATAAAGACAACTGATTATAGCTGATTAAAGCAGCATGATTTGTCCTCATTTGCTTCACTATTGTCTCTGTTTCAAGGTCTGTCTTACAAAGATTATTAGGCTAATGAGCTTCAAGCACCAACACTCAGTTGTGCAGTTTGTGCCTGTTTTGAGTCTGAAAATGATGGATGAGCTGTCAGCGTCCATTTTCTGCTGCACGAAGGGGCCCATACAGTGGTAGCCTGGGCCAAACTAAGGCCCCCTGAAATCAGATAGACCACCCAAAAGTCTTTTGCAAAGACTGACTGTTTGCCTTGTCAGGCCTGTAACAGAAAACTGTGATTTAGACTTTATTTTTCAATTATTACGTCTGAAGTCAAACAGTGGATCTGCTTTTCTAGCTCTATTACAGGACAGGTAGGTTTATATTAACGTGGCCCAGTCACTGTTAAATTTTTGAGTATGAGGTCAAAGGTTAAAAAAAATAATAATAATAATTCAGTCTTAAAGTACAAGAAAACACTCTGACCTGCAGCTCTGTCTTGTCTCCAGATGCTTTTGGAGTCTTCTTTAGGAGTCCACTGAACAATCCAGCACCTTTCTCCTAAAGAAACAACAAAAAAGTGATGAAACTGCTTTTTCAACATAAAACAGTCATTTCTCTGCAGTATTCATTTATCACAATCTAAATCTGACACTTGAGCGAAATTTTAAGACTTCTTCTTTTTGTAATTCACTTTTTATTGCTTTAACAACAATTCAAAACATACAAATAATAAGAGACAACAAAAATAAAAGTATGCTAAAATAAAAATAAAGAAAATATACCAGCCATTAAACTAAAATATGGACACTGGCAGTGTCCATCACTCCTAAACTGTTTACATATCATCCACACCATAACCTTGTCTAAGACTTGTTTCAAAACTCTTGGTTAATTTCAAGACTCCGTTGCATCTTAAATTTCAAACCCAGTGCTGTACCACCACAGCTTCATGTTTTGTCCCACTTCTAAGACAGCACACTGGGCAGTTGCAGTTTGAGTTCACTCTTTGTAATTGCAGCATTAATCAGATTTTTGGGGAAAAAGTTGAGTAGCGGGCCAAATGTTGGTGATGATCAAAAAACAGATGCAGGACTTGTTTTGAAGAATTTGTTAACAGTGGAATATTGGGCAGTTTTATTTGGCTAATAACTCGTTGGACAATGCTGGGAATGCTTTGGCATCATACTCTTTAGTAACCTTAATTTCAGCTCGACTGTTTTATTGACTTATTTTTTTAAAACCTTCTTAAGACCTTAAAAGCAGCCATAATGTGTCTGTGCTATGAGCTTTTTGTCTTTTAAATGTGTTATAATGAAAGGTAGACTGAATGTTCCAGCCCTTTAAATGAAGAAAAATAAAACTAACTGAGACAAAGTTTATTTGTCTGTGTGTTTATTTTTTAATAAGTTATATCCAGTTTGAGCTCACTGACCTGTTTGTTCTCAGATAAATTCTCGTTGCTGGCTGAGACCTCTTTATCAGGAGAATCATCCTGTAGAAAAAGATCAGCAATCAGTTTCAGAATGAAAATGTCAGCATGAATTTAAGTGTCATTTTCCCTTTTCAGAAAACACAACCAAGAAATAAAATAACACAATTAAACACCTAAAATAGAAGTTTTACACAACAGGGAAGCAAACTTTTAAAAGCATGGATGTATTATATTTTTAGAACAATATCAGTATAAGCACATAAATTGCCTAAAAGCTGATTATGGATATCAGTGGATCTGAAAATATTTGCTAAAAATGTACAGATGATGTTTTAGTACAAATGTACCATAACAATTTATTTCAACACAAATAGACTGTCACCATGAAAGAAGCAGGCCAATTTTAGTAAAGTGGGGAATTTGTGCTCTTGAAAAAAAACTTTGATGCAATATCCACAATATCAGCATATTGAATATCAGCAAAAATCCAATACTGTCCATCCGTAATAAGAAGTTAGATTATCAATGTACACATGTTGGAACACAGTCATATGAAATGTGTAATGAAGGAGAAAAGAGTGAAAAACAATTTTAAGACACATTATTGAAATCGCACCATTACAACATTTGTAATACTTTAAGTGTAAATGAAAATCAGTGGACAAGTTCATCCTGCAAACAAAACAGTAAAAAAAAGCCTAACTTACACTTATAATGAAAGCACTACAAACATTTTGAAAATGTAAAACTCAGAAATATCTCAGAGATGTTACCTCTTCAGACTGAGCCGTCTCAGCAGGTTTAGGAGCCTTTTTAAATATTCCACCAAATATTCCTTTTTCCTGAAACAAACAAAAACTCAAACGGTGAGTTATTGCTCTCATAACAAAGTGATTAAGAAACTTTTTTTAGTCGTTAATTTAGAGTAAACACCTTGCTGCTGTTTTCAGACAGAGCGTCACTGCTGCCTGAGAGCTCGTCTTTCAGCTGATTTTCCTGAAAAATTAAAAATAATCAGATTGTGGAGCAAACAGCAGACCTCTGATGTTGTTTAAAGGCTTCTGTGGCGGCAGAAGAAGCCGAGTAAAGTCTGATAACAAGTTTTATCAAGTCACTTAAACCAGGTCCATGTCGACCGGAGAAAAAGAGATGCTGAGCCTTGCTTTAGAAATTATCTACCATCATTTTTCCCGGTTATCGCAGGAGTGAAAGAGAACAACAATGTGGTAACAAGGCTACAAGCCTGGTATTCTGATACACTCAACTTTAAAACAGTGATTCACAGATCAGAAATATGAAAACAAGAACAAAAAGCATCAGAAAAGTGTTTTCTTACATCCTCTGTAGGAGCACTATCAGCAGGTTTGGGTGATTTCTTGAATAATCCACTGAACCCACTTCCTTTCTCCTGAAACAGACAAATAAATAAATGATATTTGTTTAGCAGGTGACAATAAAAAGCAGAAACCTGGACAAAAAAAATACAAAGCTCAATCAAAGAAATGCTTGCTTAAAATAAGGAGGATTAGGGGCTACCGAATAAAACAATGTTTTGTTCCTAGATTTATGAAAAAGTCAGAATTCTGAGTTTTAAGTCAGAATTCTGAGATTTAAGTCAGGATTCTGAAATTAGGGACAGAACTCTGAAGAAATTTATTTTGTTTAATCTTAGAATTCTGACTTTTATCACAGATATCTGACTTTAATCTCAGAATTCTGGTTTATTCCAGAATTCCAACTTTTATCTGGGAGATCTGAAATAGTCTATTTTCAGAATCTGGACTTAAATTTCAAAATGTTGTTTTTTTGTCCTTACAGTGCTGACTTTAATCTCAGAATTTTATCTTTTTCAGACTTCTGACAAATCTCAGTATTTAAGATTTTTTTATATAACTCCAGAGGTATGTATGACATAATCTTAAAGTTTTCATATATTGCAGAATTTCCACCTAAATGTCAGAATTCTGACTGTTTTTTGGATTCTGTCTTTTGCCGGAATTCTGAGACAATCTCAGATTTTCCACTTTAATCTCAGAAATTTGACTTAAATCTCAGAATGCAAACTTTGATATAATACCCAGAATTCTAACACAGACTCAGTATTCCAACTTTAATCCCTATTTTCTTACAAAATATTTTTCAGGATTTCAAAATAAATTTCAGAATCTGATTTTTTCCTCAGAATTCTGCAAAAATCTCAAAATTCCCACTTCAATTTCAGAATTCTAACATACTCAAGAATTCCAACTTTAGTCTTGGAAATGTGATTTTTTTTTTCCTTTTAGGATTCTGACATCATCTCAGAATTCCAACTTTAATCTCAGAAATTTGACTTAAATCTCAGAATCCCAACTTCCTTTTGACTTTAATCTCTGAATTCTGACAATCTTTTTATCAGAATTCTGACATAAATTCAGACTTTTTACTTTTTCCTCATAATTCTAACTTCAATCTCAGTATTCAGACTTTTTTCACCAACAGAAAACTGATGTCATCTTATTTTTCAGAAAAGCACAGGTCATATCACTGTGTTGTATTGAACTGAATTTTCCACTGATGACAGCTTGCCTTAGACTTCAGGGTTCATCTGCCCAGCCTTTAGTGTCCTTTCATAATGAAAACTAGAATAAGGCATCATCATTCCTTTGACTATGACATGCAGCAGATCCCTTTAACACAATGATTGATTTATAGTTAATAACACACCTTAGTGTTGGTCGGCTCGGACAGACTGTCGTTACTGGCTGAGAGAGCTTTCTTTGCAGAGAGATTGTCCTAGAATGACAAATAAAACCATCAGCTATTTGAAGCATTTAGAATCAAAGCAGAAATAAAGTAAGTTGAATATCAGTGTCTGCAGATGTGAACATTTCTGAACAGGTCAGTTTTAGTAGAGTGGTGACTGTGAGCTTTTGGCCTTTGATGGACAAACACTAAGTGGAAAAGTGTGCTGTGGCCTGACAAGTCAACATGAACGCATGGACATGGTGGTCTTCATTGGAACTGGGGTTTGTACATCTTAAAAGCTCAAAATACTGCCCAGCCCTACTTTCCACCCATAATCAAATCATTTATATAGCATGGTGCCTCCAAGTGTTGCTACAGCACAGCAGCATAATAAACTGTACGATATATTTACATTGAAGCCCCCTGAGTCTCATGATGTTTTATTTTCAAATCTAAAATCAAACAGAGCTTAAACCACACCCAGACAACCAGCAGCCTGACTGTCAAGCTCTCACTCAAGTCTTCAGCACATTTTAGGAGCTGTTTACTGTCTGCCAAGGGTCTCAATCATTAAACTGAATCGTACCTCTCCAGCTGTTTTTGGAGTCTTTTTGAGAATCACGCCGAACAAACTGCCTTTCTCCTAAAGTGAGCAGAAAACAAGATCAAGAACAAGAACAGGGACCTTCTTTTTCACATGCAGACTGATATTTTAGCTCCTTTTGTTGAGGTGCTTTCAGGTGACTCATGTAGTATCAGCGGGTGCGTCCAGAGGCTCTACCACTTCCTTTACTCACCTTGTTTTCTGACAGGCTGTCAGTGCTGACAGACAGCTCACCATGTAAAGACTCTGCACCCTGACAAAACACAAAAATGTCACTGAACCTGTGTGAACAGAGACACTGAGCGTAAAGACCGAGAGAGAAACAGATCACTGAGACAAAAAAGACAGGAAGACAGAGTAACAGGAAAGTGTCAGCATGCAGAGACGATAAGGTTAAAGGGGTTAAAGGTTTATTGCTCTAAATCAGGGTTAATTTTGACAGCACTTTTTAATTTAGTTTCAGTTTTAGTCTTTTGCCTAAAATGTCTTTTAGTTTTATTCAGAATTTAGTCATCTGAATTGTTTTAATTTTAGTCTAGTTTCAGTTGATGAAATTCTCATTTTAGTCGATGAAATCTACTGTAAATTTAGTCACCTAAAATATGAAGTGTAAAGTGTAAGGCATTTTTAATGTTTCCTTGAATTTCTGAAGTCATGTTTTGCACTTGGATGAAATAAAACATCTAATTACCCTTTATTGAATGCTAGTAAAGTTTGAATGTATAAATGAACAGAAACAAATTGAACTTTTGTGTGAAATGCAGTCACCTTTATTTAGGCTACCTGGCAGAGCATCTCAGTTACAATACCAGAACTGACAACAAACAGTGAACCTGCTCTACATGAATATATCAATTCATAAAGAGAGGAGCTCTGATTGGATTACTCCACAACTTATCCCACCACCACCAAGCTAAGGCAGCTGTGATTGGATGTCTCTCTTAAATCATCCAACCTTTCCACACAACCAAAGTAGCTGTGATTGGATATATTCCTAGCTTGTCCCTACTTTCTACATGACCAAATTAGGTCTGATTGGATTTTGTCTCTGTCAATCATTTTCGTCTAGTTTTTATTTGTTGATGAAAATGTCAGTTAATTTAGTTTTAGTTTTTGTCCATGTGCACTTGTTTTTATTAGTTACTCTCTAGATTTCATCAAGGGAAAAAAGGTTGTTGACAAAAACTATGACAAAAACAATTAGTAAACAAAATTACACTGGTCTAAATGTAACATTACACGTGGAGACGTTTACCTCCTCCAGTCGAGGTTCTTCTGATGGTTTGGGAGATTTCTTGAACATGCCACCGAAAACGTTGCCTTTTTCTGGCTGCACGAAGAAAACAGAGATCATGCTGTTACTGGTTTGCTCAACATGACTCTCTAAGGTGTTTTAAGTGAATGCTTAAAACAGTCTTTTGTCTATTTGTCTCTGCTTTAAGAGCCCATATTTTTCCTTAAATCAGGTTCATATATTTGTGATGACTGCCAGAGGACACGTCATGGCTGCTGATTAATGAGACTGTGCTTATGAAGAATAAAACCACATGGTTCATAGTCACACTGAGTGTTATATGTTAAACTCATTTGTACAGTCAGATCCAGAAATGTGCAAATCAGACTTAAAAAGAAAAACAGTTCTGATTCAGCAGTATGGTAATTTAAATTAAATACATCTTTTTTACTGTAATATGTAAAAAGGATTTTTCCGCACACATTTTATACAGAAATGATCATACAGTCTCTTACTTTAGTGGTGCTTTTCTCTGTCTCATTACTCTCTGCTGGATCTTTTTGCTGCAGCAGTTTATCCTGAAATGAAGAAGAAGAATATTTATAAAATCTCATACATTTAAAGGCAGTGGCTACAGAGCAGTGTTTGGGAACTGGTTCCTAAGGTCATTTACAACCTTATTAAGTTGTACATTTTATCTTAAATCAAAAAGAAAAAGTGTCTAAAGTGGTAAAGAATGGAAGTACTCAATGATGTAGCTGACGACTAGAAAGGGTTGTCTGTATTAAAATCGTTCAAAGAATTCTAGTTTTTTTCTAACTGATTATTATTCAACTGTCCTGATCTTTTCTCTACACTTAAATTGACTTTCTGTAATAAGTTTTACATGATTCAATTTCTGTAACCGTAGCACTGAACAAACTTTTCGGTGATTATCAGAGCAAGAAGCAGAGACAGATGGGGACATTTGCAGATGTACCATTTCTAAGGTGTTCTAAACTCACAGTATCATGGTCCTACAGATATACATATATATGTGTGTGTGTGTGTGTGTGTGTGTGTGTGTGTGTGTATATCTGTATTTTACATATGTTTATATGTATCTATGTTTATATGTGTATCTATAAAATGAAGAGTATTGCTTCAGCCTGCTCTATTGTAAAGTGTCTTGAGATAACACTTGTTGTGAACTGCTGCTATACAAATAAAGACTGAAGTAAATTATTGTAAAAGTGCTACTTGCCATTGCTGATTTAAAAGAAGAAAGTAAATACTTCTGTGCGATAACTCTGCAGTGCTTATTTGATTAATTTTCAACAGTATTTCTTAAACTGTTGTGCGTATATATGGTAAAAGAACGAAAAATAAAAGGTTTGTTATTGTCCACAAAATCAAATTCACTCATTCGTCATTTTTTTACTGATTTTCTTGGAGTTAAGTTAAGCAAAAACAATCTCAAGACAGCACAGGGTTATAGTTTTATTAATGTCTTTAAAGATTGAAGCTTTTAGGAAAATCTTTGGGCCTAAGACCTCTAAGGGGCTTTCAGACAGGAGGTGGTCTGCACCACACTCACCATGGAGGGGAGTGCACAGCAGGGGAGTAGCATGCACATGCGACAAGTTGCTACGTGATCAAAATTAAACCCAGGTAGTGTTTTGTAACACACAAAGCTAAGTAATTTAGTTATTTCCATCAAGGAGGTTATGTTTTCGCCAGAGTTTGTTTGTTTGTCTGTCTGTGAGTGGGATAACTTAAAAATTTCTCAACAGATTATGATGACATTGTCAAAGGAATGTTGGTCATGGCACGAGAAAGAGGTCAATCGATTTTGGTGGTGATTCAAATCCAGATGCAGATCCAGGAGTTCTGTTAAAGGATTTGTAAACATTGTGTAATAGGGGCAGTTTCCACATTATTGAGAATAACTTGTCTAACAATCAGAAAGGCCTCGGCGGAGGTTTGTGCTCTCTGAGTCATATTTTTGGGCTCACACAGTGTTTGTACACCTATCAGAGGAAAATCCTGGTATTTGCTTTCATGAAGACAAGAGCATCGAGGAGAAGAGTGTATTCATGAAGCAATGAGGGCGAAACCGCCGTGTAGGACTATATGAGGATTTAACAACACAGGAGATTTATGGGTTTGTAGCTGCTCCGTGCATCCATCACATCCTACGTTTGTATATAGAAGCCCCTTGAACCAGCCCCCTGATCCCTCTGATAATCAAAGCATCCAAAACATGCAGAGATGTTTTACCTGCTCAGGTGTTTCTTCTGCAGGGACTTTAGGAGACTTCCGAAGGATCCCACTGAAAAACCCTCCTTTTTCCTGATGAGATAACAGGTAGTTAATTAATTTACTCTGTCAGTGGTAGTATCAGAATTATGTTAATGTTAATATCATAAGAAGACACTTCACTGACAAAAACTCACCTTTGAGTTCTCAGATAAATTATCATTACTGCCGGACAGGTCGTCGTTCAGAGACTTTCGGTCCTGAAACACAAAATCACCCAGATTAATGTAGTCAACATGTGGGCTAATAACTATTAATGACATATCATTTAAAGGACTTATTATCAATCAATTAATCTTTATTTGTATAATGCTAGTTCATAACAAGTGTTATCTCAAGACACTTTACAATAGAGCAGGCTGAAGACAAACTTCAATCTATAGATACACATGTACGCATATATACAATTACATATGAATATACATATTTGTATACACATATATACATCCAGAGATGTATCCATCCGGGCAGAGACAAATGGACTAAAAATAAGAATTTATGATGGCAACAAACCCCTGGACGTCCAGATCATAGATCTGTCCTCATCACATTTGTCTCTGCTGAAAATAGATTCAATTAATCAATATTTATCTGTATAGCACCATATTGTCTTTGTTTAATATAAATTAATTAAAGGTAAGCTCCTTGAGATGTGGCATCTTTAGTTAATATGGATGTATAATCAATACAACCATGGATAAAGAGATCAATCTAATATTAAAATTAATATCTATAATGAACTTAATCTGGGGAGGACTGATATTGATTAATATAGCAGCATCTAGCTGAACTGCCATTAAAATGGGTTTAACTGGTCTAAAAGTATGAATTTATTAACAGAAATGATGTCATTTCTGTGGATGGTTGATGCAAGATGGAGCACATGGAGTTGAGCGGGTCCACAGCATACTAATATACGTGTGCTGTTTGTAGGAACTAACATGTATTTCATTTTGTTGATCTCTGTAAAGTTCGTTATATCACTACAATGATCATATGCATAATTGGTTAACATAACGCTGACACATAAAGCTGCCATTTTACGGGTATTTTTCAAGTGTGTCACCTCCTCAGTTTGAGCCTCTGATGGTTTCTGAGGCTTCTTGAACATCCCACTGAATATTCCTCCTTTTTCCTGAAACAAAAGAAAACTTGTTTCAAAATGTTATCCAAGTCAACATTCATATATAAACACCATATCACCTTTTATATTTTTACTAATGGAGAATCATGTGATTATTGTGTTTGTAAAAGCCTGAAATAGTCGTGCCAAACTTCTCCTTTACCAGGAACACTGCTCACTGACAGCAGCTCATGATATTTCACATGAAACTGCTCAACACGTGCTCCTCTTGTATGCGCGATGCCCATTAGACACAGTGTATGTGCTCATGTCAAGTGCTCACGTGGCTGAGCATCTTTATCACACTCTTGTCACATTTTACCAGCACCGTTAAGCACTGTGATGTGTTCACTTTCAGTTCATACTGACCAAGAAAAACGATCAGGAATAAACACACGAACACAGACTCCACAGGTCAAAGGTCTCTGATGGACTCTGGCCTCCACATGAGGGAGTTTTTTGTTTCTTGGCCCAAGTCGGGGCCAGGAGGAGTCATCTTTTCAGGACTATCCACATCTGTATTTATACTGTAATCATAAAAAGCTAAAGCAGATGTAAAGCAGGCTCTTTACCTTGTTTTCAGACAGACTGTCCATGCTGGCTGACAGCTCGCTCTGGGCAGCCAGGTTCTCCTGAAACACAAACGTGGTTTTAAAACAAATAAAGAAAAAAATCATATCAATAAAAGAAATGAACAGGAACTTTTGAGTGATCACAATTTCAAGCTGTTTCACCTTTTCATCTGTTGTTCTGGTGTTCTTTTTCAGGATGCCAGAGAAGAAGTTTCCCTTTTCCTGTAAGAAAATTAGTTCATGTTTCAACAACCAATGACCAAAAGTCTTTTTCTTCTAAAATGTATGAATATGAAAATACAACAACCCATACGTTTGAACAAAGCAACAGAAAACAGCTCTAAAAAACAGTCTTAAAAACCTGTTTTAAAAGTTCTTCATTTATCAGTTACTCTCACACATCTGTTCTCAAAAGACAGAAAACCTTTTCTGCTGCCTGTCTGCATTTAACAGAAACAGCCTTCAATAAAAAATGATTTATAGTCGTATAATTACATTGTAGATCTTAAGTTTCTCTCCATAAGCCGTCGATGTCCCTCTCTCGACATTGTATATTTTAATCAACAATTTTCACCCTGGCTTGTTATATTAATTGAAATGACAATCGCCCTTTGACAAATCAGAATTTCAGCACAAAGTACTGAATTTAATTTGTTCTGCAGTCAAAAAAATAGTCTGTTTTTTCCAGTTTGGGTTAAACTTGGTTTTGTAAGAGTGTATGAACCCTGGGATAGATTATGACAGAACAGGAACATGGCTAGTGTAATTAAAAGGTTTTTAAAGTTGTAATGTAAAGAAATACAAGCCAGGGGCTGAAAATACTAAGATCTTTAAGCACAGTCTAAAAACTAATTTATTCAGTCCGGCTTCTAGGAATTGTTTCATGATTGAACATTTAAAAAAAAAAAAAATCTTTTTACATTTAATTATTTTACATATTTCTTCAAAAAAAATTTTTACAAGTTTTTTTTTTTTTTTTAAGATATTTTAACCTTTAATTAAAGCTTGTCAGTTAATTCCTGTTTTTACTGCTGTGCCTTTTATCTTGTTTATCCTGATTTTGTTGTTACTATATTTTAGCCACACTGGCGTCCATTCATCTTTTAATCCCTCTTGACATCCTACTTGTTATCATTTTATTATTTTGCTAATCACCTTTTCTGTTTTACTGTGAAGCACTTTAAACTGAGAATGAATAAGTATGAAATGTGCTATATAAAAATTAAAGAGATGCAACAGAAAAAAAAATGAGAGCAGATATGGAGAAACAAACAGAACATCCCAACAAATATACAGAAAAGCATTAGGTGTATGTAATATTAACCACGCAAAAACGATAAAAATAGTGATAACAATAATAAAAATAATTTTGATGATGATATCTATAAAATGTACTAAAATGTCTTGGCTGTATTGAGTTACTTTTGTCATGTTGTTGTAACTTAACTATTACTTTTCTCCAGGCTGCAGCTTTAATGCAGTGAAGATGATTTATTTTCATGAGTAACTTAGCTCACAACATTTTACAAGCAGCTTGCCCATCACTGATGTTTTTGTTATTAAAGATTGACTGGTGGGCCACATTGAGGGAGTACAAGGGCCGTATGTGGCCCCCGGGCTGCCAGTTGCCTAAAGTTAATATAAAGAAACTAAATATCTTCTCTGTGTTGTGAACCCACTGAAGCAGGACCTACACTGGCTTGTTCAGAGCTTTTCTCCTCTGCTTCTTCATCCTCTGCATCACTGTCTGCTTTGCTGACCTGGGGATGAGAAAAACAAGTGAGACACAAGCGGAGAGTAAAAGAGAGAGTATGGAGCAGAAGAATTGGATTTACCTTCAGAGAGGGAGAAGTAGATCTCTCTTTGGGAGTTTTTCGAAACATTCCTGTGAACAGAGCTCCGATATCCTGACGAAAAAGGATGAAAATAACTCATTCGTGAACTCATCCTGTTACATTTATTTTTAATAAAGAAATGTTCAACACTGTCACTCTAATTGCACACACTGAAAATGTTAATTTAAGGTTGCTTTACCACCATTAACAGCTCATTTCTGGATTATTTGTAGAGCTACAAAAATAATTTATGTTATTAAAAGTGACCTCCCAGTTTCATGTGTACTTCACTGTTTTGGAAAAAGAAACTTCCTCTTTGTTGCTCTCACTCTTTCATGGATCACACAATAATATTAGAATGTGTCTCTGTTTGAAAAAGAGGAAATAGACATTAAAATAGCATTCATATACTGTTTCATGTTATTCTCTTACCTGTTTTGGTTCTCCATTCTTTTCCTGCTTGTTTTTGTCCGCAGGTTGTTCCTTTTCCGAGCCAGCTTCCTCTGTGTTCTGATCAGGACTCGGGTCTCTGCTGGTCTGAAAGAAGAAGGAGCAACACTCAGCACATTATTATTATCATTATTATAATTATTATCATTATCAGGGATGCAATGTCTATTTGTGTTACAAACAGATAGGAAGCAAGAAAAACAACATTTTATTCTTTGATAAATGACACTTTTGATCCATAAAAGTGGACATTGTGTGATGACAAGGTAGACCATGGTGGTATAATTTACATTTTGCTAATATTACAGTCAATATATGGAATAAATATGGCAAATTTGTATGGTTAACAAATCGGCTCTAAATATTGGCACTAATTTTCATATCTGCAGATACCGATGGTCAACTTTTTTGGCAAATGTCTGCATCGATAATATCATGCATCCTTAACTATAATCCTGAACTTTTCTCAGCAAGACCAGAGAAGAGCCGAGGCTGATGCACTATTCATATTACAAAATGTCCCCAGACCTTAAAATTCTTCTTTAACGGATCAACTTACCATTGAACCAGCTCCTGGTTAAGTGCTGATTAATGAGGAGTGGATGTTATATCCAAAAAAGATAAACTCAGTTCATACATGCATAAAAAACTAATGTTCCAGATCATTCTGCAGTTAACTGAGGAATGTAAAAAGTTTATTGCAACCTAAAAGTGAAAATACTGATTAAAAGAGGTCAAATTACCTACAAAACTACATTGAAAAGTATATCCTTTTTCTACTAAAAGCTGGTTTTATCTACTTATTCTGTCTGTATGTAATGAGTACGGTGGTAGATGAGGGAAAACAACCTTCAACAGCTTGACTCGGTTCAATAAGAGAAAAAAAAACACCTGCAGGAGCAGAAATGAAACAAATCCCAAAATAAAAAAGAACAATCAAACCCAGAAAACACCTGCAAGAGACAGCCGATAGAAAGTGTGGTCAAGCCATCTTCTCCTAAATTTGAAGTGCTCCTATATTTGAACCATTGTGGTAAATGCTCTATGCCTTCTCTTTTTTCCTTTTACCATCAAATGTGTGAAATATAAGAGTCTTACCTTAATGTTAGGTCTAAGATGCCTCTTTTTCCAACATAACTGAACAGATTGTGTTATAATATTGGATCAAATTAAGGTCGATGAATGCAAGGTGCTTCATTTAGAGCCCTTTTGGCCAAATATTACAATGAAATCTTCAGAATGAATTATGATCATTTTTTTCCATTTGTACCTTACAAAACTGGTATCATTGTAAAAATTACTCCCTTGACTAAATGTGCAAGCAGTATGAACAACTTTTATGGTGTTTTTTTTATAAGTAATCAACATTGAAGTAAATGAAATATTACATTGTCCTGATATTCTCACTTATTGAACTAGTCGAAAGGTGTTTATCATGTTTTGTGTACTCTGAAAGTTGATTACTCAAAAAGTACACAGTGAAAGCTCTTCATACTGCCTGTACACTTAGTCCAAGGGGTTCTCTTTACAATGATATAAGTTTTATTAGGCACAAATGGAAGAAAATGATCTCATAATTTTAATATCTGGGCAAAAGGGCTTAAAGTAAACCACTCCATGTATTCATCAACCGTTATTTGACACTATTATTAAACAATCTGTTCATTCATGTTGGAAAAAGAGGCATCTAGAGCCAACGTTGAGGCAAGACTCCTGTTTTTCACACTTTTGATAGTCAAAGGAAAACAGGAACATGATAAAGTCCTGCAGCCTGTTCGTCATCCCCCTCTCATTCGCCACGGAGCATTTACCGTAAAGGTTCAAATACATGAGCACTTAATGTAAAGTAAATAATGTAGATTTAGGACCATGGAAAACGTAGCTGGCTTGACCACAGTCTCTCTCATCTGTCTCTCCCATGTTATCTTCCTGCCACAGCGCCGCTCACAGGCCTGGAGCACTTCTGTTGTGCTTGGTTCTACTATATTTCTGCTCTTGCAGGTGTTTTCCTCTCATTGAACTGCATCGAGCTGTTATAAGCAGTTTGCCTTCGTGGTATATGAACCATATTAGCAGAAACTCCTGTCTCCACTCTGTTGTCCTGTCATGGTCAGTAATCACACCTCTTCAAAATAGTAACTTAAACTGGTTAAAGTCTAAAGCATATGATAAGACGTTTATTTATGTTTTTGTAGGAAGACGTAGACTGAGGCAGATAAATGAATCGTCTGGTTCTAACTTCACAGTTTGAGGTCACACAGCATTTCTGTTCAAACCACAGACAGCACATTTATGTATTTTTCCATCACCATCAACACACCCACCACCAGCAGCAGCTCACAGATACCAATTCTTTTAATAAAGTCACCATAAAAGATCAGAAATACTGTATCCACCACCAGAACACCAAACCAACCATCATACCTTTGGACCAGGGGACGACTTGAACTGTAAACCTTTCATTATGTCCTTCAAACCTCCCTGTTAATTATAGTCATGTGTCAAAATACAGCTGATAATCAACCATGGACAAAAGCAAAGTGATTAAGCTCATTAATTTTAAATGGTGCTAGTGTTTGACATGTGTATCCTTTATAAAGACCTTAATGTTCATTGTATAAACTTATAAGATGCAATATTGTGTTTTTCAACTCTTTATCTGTCTTACAGCACAAGCAATTTCTACAAAAATGAATTTTCACTGCCCCTCAGGTCAATAAAAAATCTTTCAGTTTAGAGATTTGAATGAATTGTTTATCTATCCTCAAAAAAAGTTTGGAAACATTATTTTGCTTGATTTTTTCTCCCCTTTAAATACACCAATTGGTATTTTATGTTGTTGAAAAGCCTGATTGGTCACCTTTACAGCTGTAAGCTGGTGTTCCAGTCCACAGAGTGGCAGCATTATTTGGTGTCGCCCTGGTACCATTTCTAACTTCAGGCTAAGCTCTGTGACACTGGTGAGGTCAAAGACAGACTGTAATGTGGGCGTCTCAGGAAGGCGTGTCCTCACCCTTGCCTCACTGAGTAACCATAGGCTTTCACCCAGGGCAAGAGGGGATTTTGGCCCCTTTATTAGAGCACTACCCACACGTTTAGCTGTGCTGCTCCATAAATGCACGATCCTCGCTGTAGAGGTGACTAATCAGGCTTTCAACCAATGTACAATACCAACTGGTATTATTAAAGGAGAGAAAAAGATGGACTGAAATTATGTTTCCAAACCTTTTTTGAGGAATGTATCTAAAAGTGAAATGTTGTAAACCTTGTACTGTTTTTACAGTTTTTACATTGTCTCGTTTTCCCACACTTGCTTTTATCTTTTATCTTATCTTGTTTTATCTTGCTCTACGGTTTGTATACGTAGGCTTCTTACATTGTTCGGACATCTCCCTCTGTCCCATGCTTAAATATGTTTCCTTGACAGATTGATTGATTATTTATTTATGTTGTCTACTGACTGGATGCATTTATGTGGAAAGTTACAAATGAATTGCCCCTTGTGGGATAAATAAAGTTGTCTGAACTGAACTGAATTGAACTGAAATAAAGCTTAAAAGACTTTACTCTAATGCAAGCGAATGATTCATCGCATGAATGAAAACTACCTTTTCTAAATTGTAAAAAAGTCGTTCATTTCAGTGGGTCAAAACAAAGTTGCACATCTTTTAACATACGCAGGATTAAAATGGAATATTTACATTTATGCAGAGGAAAAAAACATGTGAAAGGATCCCGTAGATCCAGTACTTGCAGTATTTCCACTGTTTAATTTGATTTTTACTTACAGATTCTCAGTGAGGTAATTCTGACTATTCTGACATCAAAAATCTAAAAACATTAGCCTCCACCATTAGTCTAACTAACACATTATTAAACAAAAATGCACTTACGAAGAGAAGGTAGCACACACCTGTTTGCTGGCAGGAGCTTGTTTGACGGGAGCCTCGTCAATTCTTTCCTCTCTGTTGAGGTTGTGGGTTACATAACTCTGAGGAGACAAAAATCACACATTACCTAAATAAAAGTTGACTTAAGACGGTCAGTAAAAAACAGAATCAGCTGCACAAACAGTCTGTGCTGTGCATCGTATGTCTAATAATTATTATAATGATCCTACTGTACAAGTTCAGGCTTAATGAGTTTTTTTTTAACTAAATAAATACTAGAGTTGGGCAGTGCTTGAGCTTCACAGCAAGAAGGTTGCTGGCATAGTTGCCAGGTCTGCTTATAATAAGCGACTTTGGGCTTGTAAATATTAGATATTACTTATCTTGTAAATATTAGAAGTTGCGGGTTGGGTATTTTTTCTGAATTTACTCAATTCAGAAGTTACATTAACTATTTTGTCCCACTTCAAACACAAATGTAAATTTTACTGTAACAATAGGGGCAAAAATGATGTTTCAACCAAAGAGAAATCCTTATAGCCAGAATTTATTTATTTTTCTAATGTAGCTGTTACTGTTTTCACCATAATAAAGCTGTAGAGGATCAACATAAAACTTAGATAAAAGCCTGACTATGCCTGTTTGGTTACAAAAATCAACGTTAGACAGACTGTTTAGTGACAACAGAGTTATAAATAACAGTAGGCCCTCCCTTCACTAAAGAAAAGGATGTTGAATAAGCAAATTAAGAGACAAATAAGACAAAATGTCACATTGAATTTGAAATGTAATGAAGATGAAAATCAAAACACATTTTAGGCAGAGTTCTCTTTTTTAAAAAAAAAAGTAATATATCACACTAGAAAAAAATAGCTGGAGGTTGCTTGTTTTGGTCTTGTTTTTATCAACCTGGTTGCTTATTTCAGTACAAAAATCTGGCAACACTGGTTGCTGGTTGGACTCCTCGAGTTGGTCAGGGCCTTTCTGTGTGTTTGCTCCAGTTTCCTCCCACACAGCAAAAACACGCTCGTAACATTGATCAGTAACTCTAAAGTACCTCTTAAATGTGAATGTGTGTGAATGGTTGACTGTCTCTACATGTCAGCCCTGTGATTGGCTGGTGACCCTGACCACTGATGGAAATTGATAATGATGATTTTATTTATTATAATCTTATTTATGATCAGCACCAGTTTTCAGTGATTACAACGTCAAACACGTCACACCTGATATTCAATGCCACATTGCAGAGATGAATGCTCTTGGAAGTTGATGGTGTTTCCACTCACTGAAAACTTTGCAGGAAGCATCTTTTTGTTGAAAATTAAGCCACAATTATGACCATTCAGCCTCATCTGACATGACTTTTAACTTCGTTGTTGTCATTTCTGCTGGTTGCCTCTGATGAGAGCAGGATGTCTTTGATTTGAGGGCACGCTGAACAAAGTGGAAGGACTTGATGAGCGAATTGTTCAGCAAAAAGACCAATGATATCGATTCCTCGAGGGAGTTGTTATCGATTCTTAACTGGAATTGTTTTTGACTCCTACCCCTGACATGTGGTATAGATCATTGCTTGATGGATGGATGAACATTAGACTTGATCTGTTTGCTATTTTTGTTCTCTGAAAAACACACAACTGTAAAAGCAGCTCGCATCAGCCATCACAGTAAATGCGTCTGAACAAACACTCTGAATTCACAAGCGAACACACCCACACACACCCGTTTGTCACCAGGAACCTGTTACACTGAGGCTCTGTCAGCTCCTCCTGTCACTTGGACATTTTCTCTGTGTTACTTCTCAGGGCCATCACACCTATACACTGAAGTCACTGTGCAGGTTATTGATCACACCTGTGAAATGAGGCTTAAAGAGGTTTAAACTCTTCAATGTTTGGGTCAGACTATTTAACTGAAGCTCTATTATAGCCTGTTCCAACATTTATAGTTTTACAGGACCCATCAGTTGTTTACCTCTTGTTCTGTCATCACAAACAACAACCAAGACCCCATCAGTGACAGCTCATAACTACGACAGGAAGTCAAGTAGGGCTATCATGATATTAGATTTTCACATTATTTACATAATTTAGATTTTCATTATTTACGGGGAACTAGGAAAAATTAATAATGAAAGTGGCATTACTCTACAGCCTTATTTTTTATCTGCTTTGGCATAATACTCTAAAAAAAAAAAAAGCATATTGAGCTATGCCGAATCTGAAGTTATATACATGAAAATAATAAAAACTAAGTGATAAAGTAAAAAAACAAATGATAGGGGTGATATGACCTGCTTATCATATCAAAATGTTTTACTTCATCTATTCAGTTATTTATTTGATCTGCTTCTACTCTCTGCAGTAATGATATTATACAATCATATTACAAAATTAAGAATTTGTCTGTTTAATAATGCATTTTCATGAGCTTCAGCCCCTTCTGAAACCTGAAATCAAGCCCATGATTTCATAATCAACATGCGTCCATGCAAAAATCTCTGTTTTCATAAGTCCCTGACTTTAATTACACTCTGATGAATCTGCAACTACATTAAAGGCTCATTTATCTCCTGAGTTTTGTGAAGCTGCTGTCAAAAACATGTTTCCTGTAATGGTAAGCCAAATATTTTCAAAATAAGACTTTTTTTTTCTTAAAGCAAATTAAGTGAGATGTCATCTTCAATTTTATGAAACGGAAAATAAGCAGTAAAGAAAGTAAAATAACTGCACTTGATATTTTCTTATATTAGCCTCACTCAGTATTTACTTTGTGGTCAGTGCTGCCAGATTTTTCAGCAAAATAAGCAACCGGGTCGATAAAAACAAGCAAACTACTGCTATAAACACATATATGCACGTATAAATACAGGATAGATGGATAAATAGATAGTAGAGCTGAAGGATATTGGAAAAAATAACACTGAAATATTTTTCTTGTATATATTGCTTTCCTTTCAAGAGAAAACTGCATAGAGCATGTTAATTAAATATGTTGTTTTTTTTTGAACACTTAATTAGTATTCTTGTAAAAAAATATATATATATATTGGGGAAAATTATACATGTAAATTTAAAAGTGTTTTTTTCATATTGGGCTCTAAAATTACTTATTCAACATCCTGTTCTTCATGTGGAATCACTGAGTGGACAGGACGTAGCCCTCCATTTTCCTTAATTCATATGGCCTGTCGTTACTTATAATTTCTTTATAGTCAATCTAACCTTGATTTTTGTTGTAGAAGTTTTATGTTGATCCTCAACAACTTTGTTATGGTAAAGAAAATGTGATGTCTTACATTTAATGTGCCCAAGGACACATGGACATGTGACAACTGGGCTCAAACCTGCAACCTTCAGCTTACCAGTAGAGCACACTGTCAGAGTGCACCACCGACGTCCATAATAACAAACCTGGCAGCTACGTTTGTGAAAGTATCACGATGAGTTATCGTCAAAGCAGGGACAAAGATATATTTGCTAATTATAAGAAATGGTGAACTTCTGCAATATTCAATTTTATACTTATTTGTATAACACATTTCATACAAGTGTAAGCTCAATGTGCTTCAAAGAAGATAAAAACAGGTACAGAAAAAATAATACAAATATTACTTAAAAAATATACATATATATACATATATATGTATATATATATACATATATATGTGTATATATATATATATATATGTGTGTGTGTGTGTGTATATATATATATATATATATATGTGTATATATATATATATACACACACACATACATATATATGTCCAATATAAAATTATATATAAAAAGAGATTACAACTGGATTTTGTTTAGTTTAACATCGATGTACAGCTGCAGGTTTGATACTTACAGTGAATGAAGGGGGTTTCTCTTTTTGGTTCTTCTTAAACATCCCAGACAAGGCA
Source organism: Cetoscarus ocellatus (assembly GCA_037902135.1). Classification (NCBI taxonomy): domain Eukaryota; kingdom Metazoa; phylum Chordata; class Actinopteri; order Labriformes; family Labridae; genus Cetoscarus; species Cetoscarus ocellatus. The sequence goes on along the minus strand of JBAMNC010000345.1, from coordinate 2,518,028 downwards.
GATGGATTTTTCTACAAACGACAAAACAGACATTATAAATAAGTTTAAATTTGAGAAAGTTTTTATGTAAAATTCATGAGTAAAGTCTTAGGAAGCACTGATATGTCCTAACAGTAGAGATACCTGTTTAAAGTCTGCTTCATCTCTGGGAACGTCTGACTTGTCATTTTCTTTGGAGCTCTGATCAGAAAAAGGAAGAAGTTCATGAAGGAAACACAGGCAGCGTCATGACACGTAACAGTGAGTGTTTTCTCCGTGTGTGATACCTGTGTGTCCTCAGCCTGCTCCCTCCTGCGCTGACTGTGTCTGGACGCTACATTCAGTTCCTAAACACACAGAAAAAGCCCCCCGGGGGAACAATAACAAAGATATTTAAAAGAGGAAGGAAACGTGAAACCTGCTTTTGCTCTGGGTCACGCTTTACTGTAAACTCGTCTCACACCAAACACAAAGCTTTAAGATTCACCGCCTTTTCCTTTCACAAAACTCTACTGACACACAGCAAACACACGTTGACACAAAACTCAAACATATACACATTTACATGATTATCTGATGTAACTTATCGAAGTTTTAAGGAGTTCTGTACCCTTTGTGTGGGCCTGGGTGGAACCACGGGCGTCTCCGATTTCGCTTTTGTCTCTCTTTGTATTAAATTTCCATTTGTCTGAAACACAAAGATAAAGAAGAAAAGGGTTTAATACTGTGTTTGGATTTTTTAAAGGACAAGGCCAATGTTAGCAACATGTAGGAAAAAAATAGATGCCAGCAACAACATAGCTTTACAGTAAGCCACCATGTATGGGACTTACTTTTTTTTTTTTTTTTTACCTCCACCAAGGAGGTTATGTTTTTGCCGGCATATGATTGTTTGTTTGTTAGCAAGACTACACGAAAACTACTGAAATTTTCAGGAGATGTTGGTAATGACCCAACTTAAAAATTATTAGATTTTGATGGTGATATGTATATTTGTCTGGAGGCAAAAAACTCCCAAATTTTTAAAAAATCCCATAAGTTAACATTGGGCAGAATTTTAAAAAATCTTTTCCCGTTTTGTAACGGATTCACTTCCAATTTTACAGGATAATATGAGGTCTAAGTCTCTATCATCAACGTAAATTTCATCTGGATCCGATTCAGATTGACATCACAAAAAAACATTGAACTTTATAATGGGAAATCTCATTGACGACATTCAATTATTCATATAAAATCAAAGTATTGAGTGATGTTCCCAAAACTTGTTGTGTTCATACAGGATAACAACCTCCATGTATGTGCTGAGTTTGGTCCAGATCCTGGCTCTATTCTGGATCTGGTGATCCAAAATTGTATCTTTTACAGGGGTTGTGGAAAAGCCACTGCAGGAACTGAGCTGCCTGGTGGAGGTCTGCACTCTGAGTGCTTTTCTAGTTTTTATACTGTTTTTATTGACTTTTTGAACAAATATAATAGACAATCTGTACAACCATACGCACAGTCAAAAAGTCAAGTAAATAAATTAACATAATAAATAATAAATAAATAAATATGAATACTAAATAAGTACATAAATGATAAGTAAGTAGTAAACATGATAATAATGAGTATCAAAAAAGGGGGGCATATTAATACACAAAATCTAACACAAATGCAAGTATCTGCTCTTATAAATTATTGTTTGGATCAACACTCAACATAGCAATTCTTTATCAAGCGGGGGGACTTACTTGTAATACCTTTCTTTACTTTCGAGCTGACTGCTTCCTGTTTTATAGCAGAACTAATAACCCAGTATTTACAGCCGAGACATGTCACGACCACAAGTGCAGCTGGCAACTTCACACTCTAAAGACCTCACCGATTAAAATTTACTGCCATTCATCGTGTTTCATAAGCCGCTGCCACACCGCTCCCAACATGACCAAAGAGCAGGCTGGCAGAGGCTTTTTCAAAGAGCCCATATCATGCTGTTTTTAGTTTTATAGGCCTTTTATTTGTCCACTCAGAGCTCTTCTATTAACAAGACAAAAAGTCTGCAGCACCAGGACTTCTCCCTGTTTGTTTTCTAAGGCAGAAATAACAGTTTTCAGGGTGCGGAGTCATATGTTTCTGTGAATTTATTGCAATATGGAGGAAAATTCATGTTGAAGGCGGCTTTAACAGCTCTCCATAACAGACACCAAAACAGACACTTCACAGCCAAGCTTCATACAGATGTGTTCCCAAGCTTTTTATAATTAACAGATCACTGATGACCCACTGCTGTCCATCTCGTCCGTGCACATTTGCACTCTACTGTATATTTCTACGAGACAGTGTCAGTCAGTGAACAGCCTGATCTGCTCTCAGAAAACTACGAAACATCAAAACTGATGATGAAACAAAGTTTTGTCTCTTCTTTCACCTGTTCCTCTCTATGGCTCACTCCGTGTGTTATGGCTCTGTGCCATTTTATTTCTTCCCTGCAGTAATCTGTCATTGGCAGGGGCAGTGGGAAAGAGCGGCCGCCTTCAGGGTTAATAAGAAATAAAATATAAACATGATTACTTTAATAAGGACTCACTCAAAGTGAGCTGCTGTAACATCAGGTTCTGTGTTATGGGAACAAACTCCTCCAGCATTTAGCAGCATATCTTTGGTTTCTTCGTGTTTGTTGCCCCTCATCACGTCTGCCTTAAAACTCTCTCACCACAGACACACTTTGGTTGATCAGATGTGCACTGATCGGACTCATAACTTAAAAAAATCATCCTTAATCTGCAGACATAAAAGTCTTTATCTCGCTCTGTGACATCATTTTGGTGTGGAGGCTGCATTGAGTGGCTGCAGCAAGAGGAGGTGTCAACTGTCTGTCGTCTGTTACTGATCATCAAAGTTTTGTTTGTTAAGAAAAATGAGTAAATACAGACATAAAAGTTATTTTCCAGATCATGGCAAAGGCCAGAAATTATTACTGGTGGACCAGGTTTGGCCCAGGGGCCGCTATTTGCTGACCCGTGGGCCAAACCTGATTTAAATGTTGATGATTGTGGACTTGATTGATCAGTCGGTCTTTGAAACTTTCTGTCAATGATGTCCCTGCTGCTGTGTTGACTCTGTCGGTCATCTTTCCTCTGCCTCTACACTGATCCCGCCTGTGACCTGTAGACTGCAGCTCGTGACTGCACCATGTCAATCCTGAACAACATGCCTCCCAACATTCCCAGAAAATTTCATCAAAATCTGTCTAGAACTTATTGAGTTATCTTGGTCAAAGACAAACAGACAGACTAATGCTGGCAAAAACATAGCCTCTTAGGCGGAGGTAAAAAAAAACTGCTTCACAGCCATGACACATCAAATCTCTTCACGGCACTGTCACACATTTTCAAGAAAGGAGGAAAAACATGTTGCATACCTCGTTTGTTCTTTCTGTGTTCTTCAGCCTGTACTGCGTGTGACTCAGCTCCTGAACAAACACGGAAAAAATAAATAAATAAATAAAAATTAGGTATTGGATCTTTTGTAACTTGAAATTTATTTTCTAAATACACACATCCTTAATTTCTGACCTCTTCAGCTTATTTTTTCATAAATTTTATTATAATATATACATTTTTTTAAACAAATATATGAGATGCTGAACTTACAGAGTCTGCGGGTCTTTGTGGCAGCTGAGGGCTCAGTTTCTCTGCTTTTTCAGGGTCATTTCTCTTCAACTGTAAAGATAAAAGACTGGCTTTAGCATCAGGAAGTCAAACAGAAAAAAACTCTAGTGCCACCAAAAACACTTGTGCCAAAAACCATGGTCTGAGTCTGGGGTGGGCAACTGGCAGCCCAGGGGCCACATGGGGACCTCAAACTCCCTTAATGCAGCCATTTGGTCTGTTTGAATATAAAAGATCAATGTTTATGAGGCAAAACTGGCAAAATCTGTCATGATATTCCAAGAAAATATGGCTATAATTTGATGTGTGAAACTCCATTTTATCCAAACTCATTTGTTTGGATGTATGAAACTGGATTTTGCTGATTTCCGATATGCAAATATTTCCAAACTCATTTTGGCAGATACCAATTTCTGTCAGGAGAACATGGCCTCCACTTCACAGAAATTGACCAGTTCTTTGTCTATATAAGAAAAGGTCTGTTTTTAGAAGGATAATCTGACTAAATCTGCCACGATAACTTTAAAAATAATAATATTCCAACAAAATATGGCTATAATTGTTGGATGTGTGAAAGCCCATTTTATGCACTTTGTAAAACAGAAATAAAAGTATAATTAAAACATTTTAATAACCTGTACAGGCTCTGTAACTTGCATCAAAAAGCAGCTGAAACTGGCCTGAAATCTGCGTTTAGTTCATTAGATCAAGTATTGCTGAATGCAATTGAGTTGTGATGTTCATATTATATTATATTTTTTGTTTGGATGCGTGATATTGGATTTTTGCCCATATCTGATAGGCCAATATTTCAAACTCAGCATCGCAGATACCAATATTTTCTGTCAAGAGCACAAAGCCTCCCCTTCATCATGGTTCCTTTGTACAATATGTCAGTATTACAATCAATATATGTAGTGTATATGCCTATTATATACTGCCAAATGTTAGCTTTAACTTTCTGCAAAAATGTTCATATCTTCCAATACCGATAATCAACTTTTAAGGCAAATATCTGCTATTGACCTGATAATACTGTGCATCCCTAATTACTTGACATACTTGTTATGGTGGGTTTGTTAAAGAAACCTTTCAAATGGTAAAAACGTGGCCCTCTGGTGACCAAAGTTTCCCATCCTTAGTCTGAGTAAAACAGCTTTTGAAAATAATTAAGTTTGGGGTCACTTTACCTCTGAGGGTTTTGGAAGAGGTTTTGGCTGAGGATGGAAAAAAAAAACGAGTTATATCATGTAATCAATGACATCTTTTCTGTAGACCTCTTCTAAAAAACATATGCATGTATTCTACTTTATTCAGACACATCAGATTCATGTTTCTCACCGGTGGTGGCCTGGGTTTCTTCTTGACTTCTGGCCTCATCATCTCCATCCTGCCTGTAACATTATCACAGAGGGATTAAACGTCAACATTGCAGGTTTAGATCATCAGAAAACATGACACTCAAAATGAATTTTTTAATGCAAACTGGACAAAAATGAGAAATATGTGGGATAACATCTCCTCCAGCTCCACGGCATTCTTTTGAACATGCCACAACAGGAGGAGCACAGGTGGAGTTAATCTACCACAACTCCACAAAAGGCCGCAGGATTTGTGTTTAATCACAGTTTTGAGGTAACACTACATGCAGTAAAAATGCTTTTCATTCACCTTCAAACCCCAATGTTCGAGCTGGAAATCATGTCACACCTAAGTAAACCACATTCTAGTAACTGGAGCTGGAAAACTCAGGGTGAATGAAGATCATACAAACTTCCAAGTAGGAATTCTGTCCTAAGAGGTCATCATTCCCTGTGATTAAATTGTTACTTGAATATCAGACATCTGAGACCACATGGAGCACACTAGAATATACTTTTTTGCACTGTAGAACAAACTGCAATCTAATCAGCATTTTAACACGTTAGAGAAAATTCTTTCTTGCTAAAGAGAGGCTGTTATTCAGCTAAAATGTGACATACCAGTGTTTTAAATGTCTATCTAAAGATCAAGCGAAAAAAGGGGTGGGAATTGAAAACCAATTTGAGTTTAGAATCGATAACATCAATATCATTAGTCTTTCTGTTTAACATTACCTTATCAATGCTGTCAAACCACATTTAAAATCCCTGTTAATAATGTAAATTTCTTGGTAAATTTCTCCCGGTGCTGTGTCAATGGTGTGTAAATGGGTATGAAAGGGTGTGATGTTAGTTGATAGTGATGGACAACCTACATAAAATACTCTGAAACTATCGGTGAGTGAATTTGAGAATGTGTGACCTGCAGGTTAAAGTTGCTTTAAGCTGTTGCTGCATCTTTCTTCTGTCACAGCTCAACAAAGAACTTCAGCACAAAGTTTAGGAAGAACCAGGATAAATCTCACAAGTGACCTGATTCACTGAACAACTGATGTGGGAAAACCTCAGAATAAAAGTACGAACAAGGGGATCTTCTTTAAGGATGGCAAACTGAGCTTTAACTTTGAAAGGCACAGACAGGAAGTGGAACTGTACTGTTTCTATCTGGTCTATAAGGCTGGGTAAACTAGCTGGGAACATCTGCTGTATTTCTTTTCATATGCTTATTTTCATATTTTCATTGGTTTTATATCACTGTATTATCATCATCATTATTATTATAAACAGTCAACGTTTTCTCCTGTTTGTCGTGTCTGTGGCTTTATGCAGTGTTTGCTGCTTTCACACACAAAAAAAAATATAGGTTCATGAGGATTTGATGTAAAACTTAGTTTTTAATTTTTTTACAGTAAAAAAATCAGCTGATATAACATACTGTAACTCAGCTGAGCCATAATGAGGTCTGATTTTTGATCCTCTAGTCTTTCAGCTGCCTCATGTTGTCAGAGCTCTAAACACTCTCAGGTATTTAATATTCTGTTCTTTTCCATCTTCACCATCATAACAACAGCAAGGAGGAGGGAAAAGCACTAGAGAGAGGGTTTTGCAGGGGTAGGGGCTTGGTTGTCTCTTCATAAGAACCTGTCCTTGAGCTTCAGGAACACAATCCACAATTTCCTGCAGCTGGAAGCAGTTAAAGCAGCCCTCTGCTCCGGTTTATGCCTGCTCTCTTAAACCTACTGTGATGAGGATTTTAAAAGCAAATAAGACTGCTGGGTAAAGTCTGACTATCTCTTCATGGATATTTTATATTCGAAAGAGCGCACCGTAGAAACAAAGCCATCTACAGGACCAAGATAAGAATGGTTTTGTAATTTTCCAGACACTTAATAAGAGGCAGGACTTGATCTTCATTCCCCTCATTTCCTTAGACAGAAAAACGTCTCATAGTTTTACATTAATAATTAATAAGTAAGGTCAAATATAACAGTTGAAACTGTGTTGTTCCTTTTTAAACTCACAAACTCTTTAAAGGGAAATGCCAAGACAATCAGATAGACATTCTCTCGACTGTGTGTGCAGTGACAAGATAGAGACGGGCAGAGCTCGCCCACCGCTAATTAGCTTAGCTCAAAGACTGGGAGTCAATGGGTAGTGTTAGCCTGCCTCTGTCTACAGTCATCAAATAAACTCTCCAGCGACTCTTAACGGTCCCGTGTGCTTGTTGTGACTCATTATTTTAGAACAATGTTATGTTATCATCATATTATCTTCTTCTACTCGTAAACAGAGGCTTTGTTTTGTTGACCGACTTCCACGGTGGTTTGTGCTAGAGATGAGACATTCACAAACAAGTAAAGTCTTTTGAACAGCTCTTTTAAATGAACTATGAGAACCAATTCACAGTTGTTAGTGAGCTGTTCGTTTGTGAGCCATTCTTAAATGCAAATTGCCTGCAAATTTAGTTTACTTAAAAGGGCTGTTCAAAAGGCTCGACTCACTCACGAACATCACATTTCTAGGGCACCACTGCAGAAGAAGTTCAATAAAACAAAGCCTCTGTTTAGAAGTAAAAGAAGATAATGATAGTAGAAGATAACGTAACATAACGCTTTAAAAATGACAAGTCCCAACAAGCACACAGGACCGTTTAGAGTTGCTAAAGAGTTTATCTGATGACTGTAGGCACAGGCAGGCTAACGCTACCCACTGACTCTCAGTGTTTGAGCTAAGCTAAGTAGCGGTGGGCATGCTTTGCCCATGTCTTCCTTGTTACTAAAAGCACAGTCAAAAGAATGGTGTCTATCTTCTTGTCATAGACTCTGGAGTGAGGCAAGACACGAAAACAAAGAAAATGTTGGCGTATCCCTTTATAGTCACATAATATCTGTAGGTGGTTTAAACCTCTACCTCAACAGGAAAACAATTAACAAGGAAAAACACAAAAAACACCCCAAACATGTTGAAGGGAAGCAACATGTGGCAAAGAAGGTTTAAATCTACTACAAATTCTACTTCATTAGTAAATACGGAATTTAAGGAAAGAAGCTGGAGTAAACTGGGGCGAAGTTTGTCCTAGTTTATTTTTGTCATTCAAAAAACTTTTTGAGTCCCATAGATACAATCCACCAGTTACTGCTTACAGGCTCAAACGTATGTTGTGTCAAAGAGCTTTGTTTAAATTATTAGAAACAAACACAGCCCTCTCTCTAAATCCTGAGTTCCATGTTGAGTCAGGTCTACTTTAAATACTGGTTAAACTTGTCCTTGTTCTTCCTCTGTCACCATTTTACAGGAGGAGGTCATATTTACCTCCGTGTTTGTTCAGTCAGTATATCCTTCTTCAGTCAATCTGAGTCACTGACTTATCTCCATCTCCTGTGGGCAGTTTGTGGCCCTCCTTACTGATCCACTCACTGTGTGGAAGCTTTTTTAATTCAGTTTGACTCCGAAACAGTGAGCGACAACTTTTATCTTAATCCTTTCATATATGATTACAAGGCATCCACAGATTCAGAGGAACATCTCATTTAATCAGGGATAAAATGTTTTTAGACCTCTTACTCCAGTAGAACAACAGGGACACTTTGACCTGAGTGAGGTGATGAATCCATCAGTATGAAAGGAATTTTCAAGGATTTAATTTTTTTTAAATCAAAAACAAAAGCATTTATTTGGGTTTTATCTAGTTTTCAGAAACAATTAAAGGGATACACCAACATTTTCTTTTTTCGTATCTTGCCTCATTCCCAAGTCCACGACAAGCAGGTAGACGCCATTCTTTCGACTGTGTGTGCAGTAACAAGGAAGAGATGGGCAGAGCTCGCCCAGCGCTAGTTAGCTTAACTCAAACACTGGGAGTCAATGGGTGGTGTTAGCCTGCCTCTGCCTACAGTCATTAAATAAACTCTTCAGCAACTCTAAAGGGTCCTGTGTGTTTGTTGTGACTCGTTTTATGTTACATTATCTATTTTTAGACTAAGATTAGCACTTTATGTAACTATCGAAAGAAATACACACAAAACTAAATCGCAGGGCACATGCACAAACCACTGCAGACGTGTTTTGTTTATCTACTTACAAGCATGTCCACAGTGGTTTGCCAATGCATCCAAGACAGATACCTGGACAGTTACCTGGACAGATACCTGGAAATTTACCTGACAGTTACTGGACAGATACCTGTCAGGTCCTGAAAGTATGTAAAGAAAATGGCTGAAATTACAAAGCATCTACATTCTGCGTCTTTAATCTGCTTATTGGAGCTATTTACGTTATATTACCTAATTTAATCATTTATATGTAGTTGTTTCTTTTGTTGCTGTTATCCTTTTTAAATATTATAAGAGAATTACCTGTATGATCGCCAATTTTATTATTTGCAAATTTCTTTTATTAAGACATTATTTGATTTCCATTGTATCCTGAAGTAGAATTATCATCCAGAATTTAGTTCTTTGCTTGCTACAATATCAAACTAAAGGTTTTGCAATTTATTCTGTCATATTAAAAAAAACAGAAGGGAACTAGCCATATGTTATTATTATTTAAGGGGGACTAAGATAGAATTTAGGGAGGTTTCAGCCACTAAAAATGGTCTAAAATTTCCCATGAAGAGTACAACTATAAAGTGTGTTACTTTTGTTGGCAGCTCTAAAAAGGAAAATGAAGGTTGTTTTAACTCTGTTTGCTAAAAAAGGATTTGCTGTGTTAGAAGAGTATGTCAAGTATGTCAAGAGTATGTCATTTGGTATCATATGTCATTTGTTTTGATGTTTCTAAGTCAAATATTCTGTTTTTAATATGAAAGTAAGAGACTTTGTTTTCTATATTGGTGTCATTTTGGGTTGAAATGAATTTCAAAACACTGGAAAGTCTAAAATTGGCAAATAATAATAATAATAATGATTCCCTTCTTGGCCTACAAGATATCTGACAGTGTTTCAATGATTTTTAAAGAAATATATTCAGCATTATATCTATATAAGTACTCTTTAAGAACTTAAGTAATAAGAATTTTAACTAAAAAAATGTGTGTAGCTGCATGAAGGAAAATCAAATTCAAATTTTGCATCTTAAATATTAAAATATGAGTATCATAATGGATTTTCAGGCTCACACATCAAATTAAATCAATTCCCTCACCGGCAGAATGCAGTAAATGAAACACGAACATTTTACTTCTTGAGGCAGTAAACAGCCTCCGTTACTTCACACTTACTGTACTAATACAGGAGGAAACAGAGTCACTGTGAGAACGGTCAGTCAGTGCGTGAATCGTTTAGAGAAGCTCAGTGCACAGTTCCTCTCACCGTGACTTTAGCTGCTGAGCTAACCTGTCAGTTATTGAACTTTAACGGCTGAAGGCGATCAGCTCGATTAAAACTGAATCCTCATTTTAACGGACGGTTTATTAATATAACAACACAATACTGAAGCTCCAGAAGTGACACACGATGGTACCAAACTATCACCTACCGGAGCTTTTCAAAAGCAGCAGGGTATCGATAAATCCGGTGATTTATTCAATCACATCAGCGCAGAGGGCAGACGCGTCCACTTCACTGACAGCACATTCTCAGGAGTTTTAAAACTTCACCACACCCGCACAACAACATCTGCACGGCATGCGGCGTTCAGGAGCTCCAACTGAGCTCCGAAATCACAGTTTTTCAGTTACAGTCGACTTCAGTGCTTTGGTTTTTGTTTTTTTGCTCCTTTGGTTTGAATTTATTGAAATAGAAGAACAGCTTTTCACGTTTGTTGCTTGGTATTTTAATATGTTTCTCACGTAGGACCCATACTTATTTTGTGAAAAAAAGATATACCCATTTTAATTATTTTTTTTCAGACTCTTTTGGAGTAATTAAAAGAATTTGAATAAATAAATACATATAAATAGGAGAAAATTAGGAAACTTCTGTTTGTTTTCATTTGGCTAAGATGAGAGACTTAATCTTTTCTGACTTATTTACATTAAAGTTAAAACAAATGTGTCAGGTCTGTTCAGCTTAATTTTCATATCTATATATAAATATCACTGCTTTCATCAAATCAGTATTAACTGGTGACATTTGACGAATTGCATTTGTGGCTTTTTCAGTTACAATGGACGTCAAAGACAGTAAACACTGAATCAGACAAGGCATGTCCAATTACATATATGGATTTAATTAACTTATTGTATTAATTTTTGTCACAAACACAGTTTATTAATGAAACAGATTTCTCTCCTTGACTAACTCCGCTGCTCCTTTGGCATGCTTCCCTCTGCCTCCTTCCAACAGTCACAACATCTGCAAAATTGTGGAAATGTTTCAAGAAAGAAATATTAAATTTAACCGTTATGAAAACTTTAGCTGCTTTCATAATGGTATGGGCTCCCACTTTTTGCAAAGGCAAATTTTTAGGCTTGCATGTGTTTATTTGATATAATTTATTGTTGATAGAAAGATTTTCATTTCAGTGTTTTGTGAAAATAGTGCATCTTTCATTGTTAAATTTAGACTGGCCTCCATACCTTCAAACGGAATAGTTTAACTTTAACAACAAAATAACAGCCAGCACTTTTACTCCAAGAGGATTCAGTTTACAGTTGTGACTTATTTTAATCAGTTATGGCAAAATTTGTTTTGTGATATATATTTCTGTCATTTGTTTTGAGAAGAAAAATAAGATTCAGTTTGATATCAGAACTCTGAAATTAATTTTTAAGCATAGCACCCAGCCCTAAAACAAATGCTAATGTGCATAATTTTTTTGTTTATAACTGTCTTGGATGACAAACCAAACAGGCAGGTATTCATTAAGACAGTCTGCACTTTCATCGTTTACTGTAACCATGACAACCACAGCCACATTCTGCTGAAGGTCACCAGTCAACACGGTAACTATGTCAAACATAACACAGACAAGTCGTTAAATTAGGATCACACGCTATAACAGACCACAAATCACTTTAAAAGGCACGATATAAACTCTAAAACACTTTAAAATATTCTTAGAAACTATTTGAGAGAAAATAAAGGGTTTAATTGAAAATAAACCCAAGAAAATGAAAGACAGGCTTGCCAATAAAGTCTGTTTTTGGTTAAAATAAAATCTATGTTAAATTTCTTGTAATTCTTTATTTTACGAGGGAAAACAGAGCTTAAAAATCACATCAGACTTAATGGACAAAGTAGAAAAATAAATGCTAGCCCATTTGTTTGAGGTTACCTTCATTTAGTAACCAAGCACTATTTATTGTTGGTCTAATAATCAAAAATACTCATTCGCTGTTATATTACAAATTTTTAAAATATCATTAAATGTTAAACAAATAATTAAAATCTTTTTTTTCATTATTGAAAACAAAATATATTAGGTACATTTGAGTATAATGGCTTTTTAAGAACATTTCCAAATAGAAGCTTAGAAATAAAAACAAGTGTTATTATTTTAAAAGCTCCATTCATAAGGGTAACATTTGGCACTGCCTTGAAAAACCAGACACAGAGTCAACATCCGGTTTAATATGCATAAACATGCCAGCTTTCGCATGCCGTTAATAGAGAAAACATTTGCAATTATATTTTTTAAACATTCGGCAAAGTGTGAAAACGGAAAATTACGATTTAATTCATAATAACGCAGTATGCACCATAATGTTTACATTTCTGTTAATGCACCCTCCTTCCTTTACATTTTACATCTATATCACTCATAACAACTCCACATTAATGAATCTATATTACTTTATCTCTGAGGTGTATTTATCCAAACATGGCGTGTCTAATATTTCCGACACCACCCAAACGCAACCCTGGCTCCAGGTCGAACATGGCCTCAAACAAATCATCACACCCTGACAGATTCTTCCGAGTAAAACAACTCCCTTTCTCATTCATCAAAAGCCCATCTAATAAAAGTTTCAAGAGGACAAAAATAATGAATTAAAGCAAATATCTCACCTGAATGTTGTGTTTCTGAGAGGATGAGAGCTCTGCAACCTTTGTCTGTCTTCGTGATTGCTGCGTTCTCACCTGGGAGTGGGCGTGGCTAGTCAACAGAGGGGCGTGGTCTGTCTAATGTTTCCATCCATGGGAGTGAAAGAAACTGAGACTCTGACTCATCAGTTTCACAACAACATCCAAACAAACCCAAACATGAGGGGATCCCAAAATAGAAGAAATATGGGAGTAATGATGTCGACAGGAGCCTGAGGAGTCACGCGGGGTGAGGTCAGAGTGGGTCGTACCTGAGAGTGAACACAGAAATCGAAATGATGACGGCATGTAAATACTTTCATCAAGTCTTCATTAGTTTTTAGGCTTCATATCGAAGCCACTAGAGAATTTTTGATAGAGATTCTGAAGGCCCTTGACAGACAGGGTGATTAAAAAGATGGTTATTAGTTTTTCTCACATCAATTTATCAACTTTTTACATCTCTTTTTTCTTCTAATTCAAAAAACATCAACTTTTACTCCTGTAAAACATGTATATAAAGAAGAGGCCCTACTGAATATTTAGAGGCATGCAAGACCCCACAGAGCCTGCGTTTGTCACCCAATGTGGTGCCCTAGGCAAGATTTTATATGGAGTATTTTATATGGAGCAAATATGGAATATCAAAGTTCAGCGTGTTATTAAGCATCATTGAAAATCTGAAAGAGAAATAACATCTGTGAATATTGAAAAAATCTTATTCTAAAACATCTTATTTCACAGTTAAGATTATCTCTCTTTGACGTGAAGAGACCAATTGGGTGGGAGTAAAGTAGTTTTGTCTACTTTTAGTCAGCAAACGGATAAGACAGTACAGAGTTGGCAGGACTTGGTTTTTATTTTTTTTTACTGGCTGAGTCATTTAACTCGAGATGCTCAATGAAATTTTTGTGTTATTGAAAGGCATATAGACACCATTTTTAGACAGTGCATGCAGTAACAAGGAAGAGGCAGGCAAAGTTCACCCTCTGCTGCTTGTTGACCTACTTGCAGGCACATCCACGGTGGTTTGCACTTGTGCCCTGTGGTTTTTTTTCGCATGTATTTTGTTACAAACTTACATAAAGTGCTAATCTTAGTCTAAAAATAGATAACGTAACATAACTTGCCCCACTCCCAAGTCCACGACAGGCAGATACCATTCTTTCAACTGTGCGTGCAGTAACAAGGAAGTGACCGGCAGAGCTGGTCCAACGTTTGTTAGCTTAGCTCAAACTCTGGGAGTCAATGGGTAGCATTAGCTTGCCTCTGCCTACAGTCTTTAGGTAAACTCTTCAGTAACTCTAAACAGTCCTTTGTGCTTGTTGTGACTCGTTTTTTTTTTTTTTTTTAATCGCGTGATGTTACATTATCTTCCCCTATCATCATGTTATCTTCTTCTACTCCTAAACAGAGACTTTGTTTTGTTGACCTACTTCCTTGGTCGTTTTCACTAGTGATGTGATGTTGAGGAACGAGCCGAGACATCTCTAGCGCAAACCACCACGGAAGCAGGTCAATGAAACAAAGCCTCTGTTTAGGAGTAAAAGAAGATAATACGATGATGGTAGAAGATAACATAGCATAACATAATGTGGTAAAAAGATGAATCACAACAAGCACACAGGACTGTTTAGAGTTGCTGAAGAGTTTATCTGATGACTGTAGGCAGAGGCAAACGCTACCCATTGACTCCCAGTGTTTGAGCTAAAGTAATTAGCATTGGGTGAGCTCTGCCTGTGTCTTCATCGTTACTGCACTCAGAGTCAAAAGAATGGTGTCTATCTGTTTGTCATGAACTCAGGAGTGAGGCAAGAAATGAAAACAAAAAAAGGCGTATCCCTTTAAGAGTGGTATTGCTGAAGGGGCTAAAAGAAGGTTAGGATCTAAATTTACTTTAAGTATTTATCCTGTTCACAAACTGACAAACAAACTGAGGAACCCCCTCAGTGAGGGGTAGAAAATACCTGAGAACTGATTGATTGTTTTCATTGGTCAAAGCATTGTGTTATTTTGCTCTCAGGGTGTGGTCAGTGCGCCGTGACATCACTGCTGGGTGCAGTCACATGTGTAATTGGGTGCATTGAAATCTAGGTGAGCACCTTACAGGTTTGCTGAGGTTGGGTGCGGCACATCACATAGTCTTCTGTCATCTTGGATAAACCACAGTGTTTGGCATGTAAACAAAGAGCCTCATGGATTATCAACATGATTGTCCATACAGAGCGTTTCTCATGGATAGAAATACAAACTGAAAAGCTTTGTACCTGACAGTCAGACGCAGGTATAACAATGGTTGCCAGGTCTGCTTATTATAAGCAACTCTGGGCTTTTTTTCTTGAAAAGTTACTTGTAAATATTGGCAGTTGCTGGTTGCGTTTTTTTCAGTTGTCGTGCCCCCAAACCCAGGACGGATCTGATGCTCACTCTACTACCAATGTAAACTCAATTCAGAAGCTACACAAACTATTTTGTCCCACTCCAAACACAAATGTAAATTTGACTGTAAAAAGACACAAAAATGATGCTTCCACCAAAAAGAAATCCTTATAGCCAGAATTTAATGTATTTCTAATGTAGCTATTACTGTTTCCACCATAATAAAGCTGTAGAGGATCAACATAAAACTTAGATAAAAGGTTGCAAAAATCAAGGTTAGACAGACTGTTTAGTGATAACAGAGTTATAAATAACAGGAGCCCCTCCCTTCACTTCTGTATAAAGAGTGGATGTTCCACCTCAAACAAAAGGGTGTTGAATAAGTAAATTAAGAGACAAATTAGGAAAAAAAAGTAACTATTAAATTGAAATGTAATGTAGATGAAAATCAAAACATGCTTTATGTAGGTTTCTCTTTAAAAAAACAACAACATAATATATCACATTAGAAAAAACTAGCTGGAGGTTGCTTGTTTTGGTCTTGTTTTTATCGACCTGGTGGCTTATTTCAGTAGAAAAATCTGGCAACAGTGGGTAAAACTCTGAAGTTTACCACACCCAACAGTGGAGTAGAACAGACTTTGTTTTATTAAAAAAAAATTGAGATACAAGTTTCTCCATGATGAAAGTGATAGAATTTTTTTATTGTTGCTCCCAAAAATAATAAATGTTAGAGGTGCATTCATCTTCAGTCAGCAGGTGTTCATCCTCACAATCTCCACAGTCGACACTTTAAGGAAGCTTCAAATAAAAAGTTAATCTTGGTTATAACCGAGCAAATACAAACCCAGCAAAAGCATAGAAGGAAGTAGACAGTGATTTCATGTAAAACGGAGATAAACATGAAAGTACTTTCAGATGTTTAATAAAGCATTTCAAATTTACATTTATTAAATATATATAGAATAAGACAGTATATGCATGTAAAAAACTTCAAGTCATTAAATGATCAACTCCACCCAGGATGACAAATACAGATGAAATCCATCAAACAAACCACGGGGCAGACATCAGAGCTCATAGTGCAGGATATAAGCGGATCAGGCTGTTGATAAAAATATTATTTACCAAACAGAGCAAAATAAAAGGTTGTAAGTCTTCTCTAACGCAGTCATTAATCGACAAAACCCTTACCCGCACACCTCACCTCTGGCAGAATTCATGTTAAGGTCTTTAACTGCTGTTTTGATCTAAAGCTGGTTGGACAAGTTTGTTTAAGTTTTGTTTAAAAGTGTTTACAGAGTGGAGATTTACACTCAGACTGCACTATTTAGCCGAGTTCTACAATATTTCCAGTATTTGTATTAAACAAATTGCAAAACCCTGAATAACATTGATAAAACATTTGTGAACTTCCTTTCTCTGAATGTGGATATTTGAACTATTGGGTGGAAACCTGGGCTTTAAGTTTATGTAGCGCCATTTTTATCTTTTAGGGCTGCTTCACCACACCTTTTGTATATATTGTTGGGTTACAAATTCCTTGTAAGTGCAAACTTACTTGGCATTAGATACAATTCTGGTTCTGATTCTTACTCATTTATCATTTTCCTCTGTGCCTGAATGTAAAATTAAAATATCATGATTGTGTTGGTTCGATGAGCAGCCACAACTGTGTAACAACGTCTGAAAGTTATTTTGAGTTGGACCAACTCTGGCTTTCTCAAGGTCAAAGACGGGACAGGTGTGCTCCATTCATCACACGACAAAACCAGCTAACAGAAACATCCATCCACCTATTATCTATACATCTTATCACTTTCAGTGTCACAGGGGGTTGGAGTCTATCCCAGGTGACATTAAGAGAGAGGTGGGTTCACCCTGAACTGGTCACCAGCCAATCGCATGGCCAGACAGACAACCACTCACGCTCACACTCATACCTCAGGGTAGTTTGGAGTCACCATCAACCCTATGAGCATGATTTTTGGTCTGTGGGAGGAAGATGGAGTGCCCCAGGAGAACCCACGCGTGAACGGGGAGAACATGCAAACTCCACACAGAAAGGTCCTGACCAACATGTGGATTGAACCAGCAACCTTCTTGCGAGGCACCACCAAGCTGCCCAAGCACAGAAATATGCTGCTCAAAATAAAGTTAGGAGCAACTTGAAATTGGATTGTGGATTCATGGAATGAGCAACACAGCTAAACGTGAGGGTAACGCCCCCTAAAAATGTGCCAAAATTCCCTGCAACTGGGAGCTGGTGTATCGGTCTGCAGAATGGCAGGATTATTTGGTGCCAGCCAAACTCAGGACCAAGCTCTGTGAGACTGGTGAAGTCAAAAACAGACTGTGAAGTTGGCAGCAACACCTGCCCATTGAATGATCCGATTGGCCTGTAATGAATGTGATTGACAGAACAATCATCCAGTTACCTTCCAAATATGTTTGAAAGGTTTGACCTTACCCAAACACCATCTTTTGGCTGTTTCCCAGATGGACTAGTGAAATATATCCTATACTAGATATATTGAATGGTCTAGCTGGTGTGATAGCTTAGAAAATTGGGAGGAGCTTGAGAGACAGGGCCCACTGGGCCTGTGCTCAAAACATCTATACGGCAAAATATCATGCACTCCTCTGGGATGCGTGTATCATTACAGATTCTACAGATTCTTTAAAAAAGGGAGCAAAGAACGTCACATAAAGCTTTCCTTATGGGAAATCATGTTTTGCTCTTCCCCCAACCAGGGATCACTGCTGGGAAACTGGGAGAGATGCGGAAATCCTCTGTGGACGATGCCGGTTAGTCTATGGTAGTCATGGTTACTCAGCGACACCTGGTGAAATCTGCTCTCCTCATAATTACCTGGAGAACTTAGTGGGGATTGTCGTTGACAAGGTTCATGTCACATATACGTGGTAAATGATACATCTGTGTGGTATAATTTAATGTAAGACGATAGTCTAAGGATTGAAATGTAGTTTAAGCTAACAGCTAACAACAGGGTCTAGCTGTTACATCATACTGTGGCTTGATATGATTGGTCTGTGATGAGTGTGACTGGCAGAACAATGGTCCAGCTGCAGTTGTTTTTGAAGGTTCTGTCTCTGAAAACATTTTCTATGGGCTCTTCTCCAGAGGGACTAGTGAAATATTTCCATGCCAGATATATGCAACTGTCCGTCTGGCGTGTCAGGTTACCCATGTCCTGTAAAATCAATTTTCTTTTCTTTTAATGTTTTTGAAGGGGCTTGAAGAGCAGAAGATCATGACACTGTTAACTAAACTCTCAGTTCATAGAGAAATGCTCAGTCCCTCTTTAAAGAAAATGACCCTGAATGCTGTTTTAACTTCCTGGTATTTATGATGTCATAGCTATACAGCCTCCACCTACATCTGTGTTTTCCGTTTGTCACAGGCAGATGCCATGACTGTTTTGAAAGTCCGCGCTGCAGCCTGTAACCCCTCCTCCCATCACCCAATCAGTGCAGATCTTATTATCATAGCCTCCCCTCTGAGATCTGAGCGTTTCCAAAGGAGAGGGTTGCATCTGATCCTCCAGAGAGGTAAATTTTTTATTCAACTTAAATCGTTGCTTAACAGAAGGCATGATATTAACGGGCATACAGACCAGAATGGGGGACCTTTAACATGGATATTTTTTGTCAAGAGCATAAAACCTCCAAGTAACTCAAAATTACCTGTTCTTTCATGATTACCGTCAATTTGTGTTAAAGGCAAATGTGAAGCAAGAAGAAACACTTTTAAGTCTTTAATAAATTACACTTTTGATTCATACAAGTGGACATCAGTTGATAATGAGGTAAGCATTATAGTGCATTTGTACATTCTGCTAATATTTACAGCCAATATATGAGATATATATGGCAATTTATAATATATAATATGTCAGTAAAAAAAAAAAAACTACTCATTCTATAATCACCTTTGTGGACTATAATCTGACAATACCAACATTGTTCCAATAATATTGTGCATCCCTGCTTACAACCCATTTTAATGACATATCAGTAAGTAACAAGATAATTTATTTAACAAAAAAAACTTTCTCAAGAATATTTTGAAAATAGATAAAACTCAACCCTAATGTCTCAGACTCAAATGATCCAACAGCAAAAGGAAACCTGTGAAGAGCTTCAAACTCTGCTGTAATGTCACAAAACCTCAAACACAGCTTGTACAAAGTGGTTTTGTTGCAGCCACTAAAGATAAACATCAGGGAAGAGACCATTGCTAAACTTCAATATACTTTATTTCTTAGGCACTATAAATAATAAAGGCACTACTCCCACATACA
Source organism: Cetoscarus ocellatus (assembly GCA_037902135.1). Lineage (NCBI taxonomy): Eukaryota > Metazoa > Chordata > Actinopteri > Labriformes > Labridae > Cetoscarus > Cetoscarus ocellatus. Next base: position 2,498,364 of record JBAMNC010000345.1, on the reverse strand, counting down.
CATGATTGCTACAGCAGGTAAAAGTTCTCGTTTCAATATGAACCAACACACTTTAAAGACACTATAGCATAGTTTAAAATATAAAATCTACAAAACAGTTTGCACTTCTATCAGAAACTTTACAATAAGCTGTGCATGATTCTGTTAGATCTCTGGAACCTCCCTGGAACATGGCAGTTTCACACATGGCACAATTGCTGGAGAAGCAGATCTGAAACATTTATGTACCACAAAGCCTTGTTTCCTCTCTTTAGTGTTGAGAATAAAGAAGTCAGATCCCCAAAGTAAAGTCCTGAAGTTTTAGAATTTAGTGTATTAAGACAAGAGACTGAAGTCCTCTCTTTGGACAATCGAAATAGCATTTTTTATAGTTTTATATATTACAGTGTTTCCCTTTTAATTTCTCTGCTGTGGTGGCCCGATGGTCCCCACGCTATCGAAGAAAAGGCAAAAATGCTACATGAGAGTCACGTAAATGGCGCACACTTATTTTTTTAAAGACAAGCAAGGACAGCTTCTGTTTGTTTTCTGTTCTGCACACGTCTCTGCTCTCTTCACCTGGTTTTATTTGTCCCATATCCTGCTGATTTTTTCTAAAAAGGTCCATCTCTGAAACATATACAATAACAGGACAGCTTTTCTCTCTGCACCAATTTCTACTATTTTAACCAACACACAAGAACAGCGTGCTAACTCTGCAGGGAAGCTGCATTTAATGTCTGTGATCAGGCAGATCCATCCTGCAAAGCTTCAATCTGAACAATTAACTTGCAGAGACACTGAATACTCCATTTATTAGGCTAAAGAGGCAGGAGCTAGGGCTGGAAGATACACTGAGTTTTCTTAAATATCTATATATTTTCAAAAATAATATAAGTTTAGGTTTAGTTTTATGTGGTATTTTGGATTGGTTAATTGTTTTAACCTTGTTTCATTGTTTTTGCCTTAACTGTTTTGTGTCTCTTAGTCTGTTCTTCTATTTTATTTTATTTTTTCTTCTGTACAGCACTTTGGTCCACTGGATTGGAGTATTATTTACATTCATATAGTTGTTGCTCCAAAATGAAGCTGAATAATAAAAGGAAAAACAGCTGCTCTTTGCATTCAATATTTCATGTTAGCAGCAGAATAATAACTTTTGCTGAGAATGCCAAAACAAGTGCCAAAAAACTGCAAGTCTGGCAAATCTTTTCCTCATTTTACATTAGCAACACAAGATGCAATGTGATGACTGTATGAAATGGTGAGCTGCAGCCCTAAACCTTGAGCTTTTGCAACCCTCTGCATCAAACAACCTTTGCTTTCAGTTTTACTAATATCTTTTTTAAGTCTTCATCTGGAAAAAATATTGTTATATACATCCAATATCGCCATTCAGCTAAAAAACAATGAGATGAACTGCAAAAACTCAGATCTAGGCAAGTGTGTTTGTCTATTTTCAAGTCAAAAATATCCAAAACACTTATTCTAATTCACATCCGTTTAACCAGTTGAGATAAATCTCTTATTTTAAGGAACAAAATGCAAAAATAAGGCATTGAATTGGTTGTAATGAAGAGAAAATATCTGCCAATGAAACAAGGAAAGTTTAACACAGTGAGGGTCTCAAATCAAGGTTTCATATCTGCTTAAGTTAAATTTGTCTTGTCTTATTAGCAAATTATTTTACTTATCATTACAAGCAACTCATGCCTCATTTTTAGTTTTTATATCTTTAAATAAGATCTTAATCCAAGCATGTAAGGAAATTGTGGATTTAAATAAGGCTAGTGAGATTTTTTTGTCTTGAAATTGGACAAATGCTCTCACTTAGATCTGAGTTTTTTCAGTGTGTACATTTTGTTCATTTTTTCCCAGCCCTAGCAGGAGCTACGAGTGCAACGGCAGTGAGAAGAGACAACAAGCCAGGTGGCAACAAGAGACTAGCATGGATGCCGCCTGCTATAGTTGCATTTTTTATCAGAACTTGACATTATTTCTTCATTCAGTAGAGAACAAAGCACAACCCTGAAAACACTTCTCCATGGAAAAGATCTTTTCACTCCTCTACCAAAAGATTTGAGCAACATTTTGATTTACCACCTGGTTAGCATCATACACGTCATTCCTCAGCAGCAGTGCTCTGTGACTACATCATCTGATTTCCTGCCCGACACTGTGCTGATGTGCTCGGAGTTCATGTTCCTTTAACAAATCCTGATGGATGTTTTCGCATCAGCAGTTTAAAAAATGGGGTCATGTAACAAGGTCCATGAGGCTCCAAAGCTGTATTGATAAGCTCAAATGTTATTGATCATGTCTGGCAAATGCCTTACTATCTTCTCCCCTAACCATGGATAAGGTGGATGAGGGCTCCCTCATATTGCAAGTACGGATGCATATTTCTGCCTCTCAACTCAGAGGAGTGGTGTGGTTTCTTGGCTCAACTTTAGCACATTTAGCAGTTTACTTAGCCCTTGGGCGCTGGCTCAAACACAGCACCGCTGATACGGAGAAAAAGGGCAACAAAAAACAAAAGTTGTTTATTTCAGAGAGTAAATCCAGACTTTTTAGTTGGGATTGACCTAAATGTCCTACCAGAAAATAAAACGGAATAAAAGTAGTTCAAATGTTCTGTTGTTTTGTTGAAGTTGATTCAGAGACCACACCTTCAAGCAGGACAAGGCTACGATCCCCACAGAGAAACCGAAGGGAAACACTGTAGACAAAAATGTGGCACCAACTGTTCTGTAAATGCCAGTAAGTCAAAGCAGGCCTGGTGTTAAAGCTTAAATTCTATCTTTAAAAGTTAAAAACAAAACAGAGCTTCAGGCCTCTTCCAGTCGTGAAGCATCTGTCAAACATATTCTCTGTTCTCGTAGTCCTTCTTGATGGCTTTTTTAATCTTGTCGATTTCGTCCTCCTCTTCGCTGCTGTATTTGTATTCCTTCTCTTTCTTTTCCGTCTCTTCAGCAGCAGGCTGATTCTCAGGGTTGCTCTCGGGGGAAGTTGCCTGCAGCTCCTCTCTGATGGTGTTCAGCTCCACCAGACCGTCGTGCAGCTGTGTCGCCACCTCCCTGATCTTGGCAGCAAACTCAGACTTGGCCCCTTTCTTGAGTTCTTTGGAGTCTTTGGCGACAAAGTAGATATCCATACCTACAAACAGGCCTGTGAGAACGCCAGTGGCCATACTGGCGATCTGGACTGCTCTGGCTGCCGTGCTGCCGGCCACGTTGGCGATCTGCACCACGCGCATGATCTCGTTGGCGTTGATGAGGATGGCTTTTCCGGCCATGGCACCGTCCTCGTAGAAGCTGCTGCTGAGCACGGGGAAGTCTCGGTTGTATGCGTGGTTTTTCATCTTGATCAGATCAAATTTCTTCAGGTTCTCGATTCCCTGCTTGATGAATTTCAGGCACTTGTTGAGGTCGGCTATTTTCTCCTGATAGTCCTGCACGATCTTCTCCACCTTCTTGCGGTCCATCGAATTGTTCACCTGGTTGGAGATGCCAGCCCCTGCTGATGTCAGACCTCCAGCTGTCGCAACACCCAATCCCACAGCCGTCACGATCAGAGACGTTCCCATGGTGACTGGAGCAAGAGCAAGACCAGCAATGGTAGCCACGCCTCCAATGGCGCTGGTGGAGCCACCGGTGATCTGAGCGATCTTTGTGTTTTTGCTGAACTTGTCCAGGCCGTCTGCAATGGCGTTGAGGTCGATGACGTGCTGCCAGAGACTCTCAGCGCGCTCGGAGAACAGTTTGTTGAAGACGCGAATACCCTTCTGCACCTTGTCGGCTGTCACAGCAAACGCCCTGAGAAGAAAAAATTAAGATGATTTAACACAGATAGCTGCCTGTTTCTTCAACTGACCTTTTGTCGGCTCTCTGATTGGTTCACCAACCAACCAATCAGAATCAAAGAGCCCCTTATCTAAGCAGCCACCCAGCCAGACAATAGCTTTGTTGGCAGAGCTTGTTTTAATGCATTGTGGTGAAATTGCTATCAAAAGGTCAGAGAAAACATTTCGATACTGACAAGATTTGGTGTTCTAAGAAAATTTAGAGGAAATGATAAATACGCTTTGTTAATGTGAATAACTGATTTTAGATGACATCACTGAGGTCATTCACTAGTTATATTTTTAACTTTTCTAACAAATTCATAAAGATTTGGAGTTTTCTGTTTACACCCTACTGCAGTTTTATCTTTATTATTTAACTTAGGCAATAAATTGATTTAACATGAACAAAGTTAGACAAATTGTGAGTCATTTTGTCATTATATTTACATAAATCTATATAAAATTACATGATATAAACTCTTTTTTTCAAAATTTATATTAACTGCGTTTTTGAGTTTTTATTCAACACCCAGAGTGAAAGAGAGAGGTCTTGGAAATCTCTTCATTGAGCAAAAAAAATTCAGTTACACATATTTGAGACTTTACTCACTTTGCCTCTTCCTTCTCTGTCATATCCTCATCCTGAGGAGTTTCTTCCCAAGCTGTGAATGAAAAAAAGAAATATCTGAATTTAAAATAACCTTTCAAGAGTATTTACAACCACAAACATTTAAAAACCTTATTAAATACATATTTCCATTAATGTAGTAAACAGCCGTGTTTTTATTTTCAGGTTTAAGCTGAATTGAAACCTGGTTGAAAGGGTGTTACAACAAAGGCAAGAGGAAAAAAAAAAGGAAGAATCATAAGTTATGGAGGGTATTTATGAGGCTTTTTTTTAACTGACCCTGTGCTAAATTGATACTTTTAAAATGGTTTTTGTGCCTTAATGGTTCCTGCATCAATACTTTTAGAGGAAAGACGGGCCTTTACAATGTTTACTTGTGCCATTTCATATAATAATGCCTGTTACCAGTTTTGTCAGTTGTCAGTGGTACCACAGTCTGAGCTGATATCCAGTTCAGCATGTATCAGATATTTTGGTACCAGTACCAAATTAGCACTGTGTTTCAATACCAATCCCTAATCATACTGTGATGTTTGAATCATTAAGCTTTGTACAAAACTGCTGGATGGTGCACAGGCAGAGGCAAAAAGGGTTTTAGGGTGTAAAATACACACACTAGCATGAGACTATGAACCTGCCAGACTCAGGGCTTTTGTTTTATTATCTCTCATCTATGCCAGATAGCCTGAGGATATTGTTTGGCTTTGTGTGTGCAGGCCCTCATTATTGGACCTGTGGAAGACTCTGGATTTAGGGAAGTGCTTACTAAAGTTCCTTCACACCAGCCTGGGTCCAAACTGCCCGCACTATTATGACTTATACTTTTGTAATAAGAGTAAACAAACAAGGTAAAATGGAGCCTTTCAACCAATGCACAAAAAAGCCAAACAAACCAAATAATACTGAAGTTAATTACTTACACTCCACATTGTTCCACCACTCCATGAGATCCTCCACATCCTAAAGACACCAAAGATTGATTATTATCATCCAAACAGTAAAGACTATTATATCAGATTAAAGTACAGAATAACACTGAGATGATATTACACTTTAATAACAGACCTGTCCTTCCCCAGGTTGAACAGGGTCAATACGGAAATCCTCCAGCCGATCAAACAAGGATCTGTTTCCACCTTCTTCCTGAAACAAGAAAACAATATACAAAATTACACACAATTCAATACAAGTCACTTAAATGGTCCAGCACTTGACCATACATCTGAAAGAGCCTCACCAGACTAACTATTAAACAAACATCATCCGGTTTAAGTATATGAAGATTGTAGATGCCAATAAATCTGTCCTTGTGTTGTGTTTTTTTTTTTTATTGTTGCAGTATCTTATTTTTCATAAAGTTTTACACCACAGAGCCAACATTTGACTATCTGAATCTCTAGTTGAGGCCTCCTAACCTGACAAACCAGATGGACTGTCCAATATATTTCACTAGTTCATCTGGAAAAGAGCCCATAGAAAGTGTTTGGGGAGGGTAGAACCTATCGGAGCAAATCCATCAAGTGATTGGATGATCAGTCCGTCAATCACATTCATTATGGGCCAATCAAAGAATAAAGCAGGCTCGCACTACTGCTGCAGCGTGTAGAGCAAGCTCTTGCCAAAACATGTCAGAAATGGAGCAAAAATATCCTTACTATTGAGTGCTTTTAATAAAGAAATGTGGTCAGATCTGATAAAACTCTGGATAAGTGTTGCTTCCTGCTGTCGTCTGCCCGTAGCTCCCACCTCTTCCTGCTCTAAAGGACTCTGATTGTGTTGTGCTGCTCCCAATCGAGATGGATATTTGTTTTGTTTGTTTTCGTTGTTGTTATAATCAGTGTTGTTGGTGTAGGCTATTAAAAATCAACTGTGATGTCTGGGCATTTTTTCTTTTTTTAAATATAAGGAACATTTTCTTCTTGCTGCTTCTTTCTAATCATGGAGGTGTTGATTTGAAAATGTAGTGTGCACTTATGTACGAATTCTGTTGTTCACGTTCAATGTAAGGAACAAATAACCTAAGACTAAGGCCCCGTTTACACGACAACGAAACGACTGAGAACGAAGAATTTTCATGGTGTCTTTGCCTTCCATTTACACAAGAACGGTGCCTGGAGTGCCTGAATCTGCAAACTCCTGCGTCTTCGTACGTCCACTCCCCATTGTTGTTTGTGAAAAGTTTGTCTTCAAAGGAAAGCGTACACGTGCTGTAACAACAAACCTACATTGCCAACTACTGGCCTGGAATGCACGCTACAGCGTTTTCATTTGTTCTCGCATCTCCGTGTGAATGCGGAGCACTTTTGAAAACGATAAGGACAGACCTTTCAGTTTCTGGTGACAACGTTGTCGTGTAAGCGGGGAGTAAGACTAATACACTGAATCAGGCAGATCCATCAACACTGCAAGGTTAGGGGCCTCCTGAAATTCATAAAGTCATTCCAAGATTTTCCAACCTTGAGGTCTGCTACTCCAGCTGAAGTGATTAATAAAGAGACTGAGAATCACTGACAAACTAATAAATAAGATAAAATAACCATCTATTGGACATCCTTAGTTTCCCCTTTTTCACTGTATACTTTCAGACAAAGAGGGAGAAGTAATGGTCAAAGGCTTTTTGAATGCACGGCCTTATTTCTGATGTTTTTGCAGAAGTAAAACAGGCTGGAATCTTCCACGGACAAGTTGAAAAAGGAAGCAGAGAAACAAGTCTGGGCACATTGCAACCTAAACTGATCTCATCTTCCATGTTGAGGGCATGTTCAAACACAGAGGAGCGGTGGAGGGGTGAGGGGGTGGGGGATTTAAGCCGAGAATGGAGGAGGGAGAAAAACACATGTTGACTGTGATCGTCTCTGCTGGGAGCTGAGAGGACACCCAAGAGACAAACAAGAGCAGGAGGCTGTTTTCAGAGGCAGGTCATGTGACTACAAGAGATCTTTGGCAATAATGAACCACAATGTGTAAGAAAGCCACACGCCTGTCTGGTGGATAATGCACAGCCTTAGAGGGGGAGGGGAAATGTATAAAATGTGGCAGACAGGAGGAAATAAGTGAGACTGTGTAAAAGCTTGTATACTATTCAGAAAAAAACAAAACTGATGAGAGTGTTTGTTTGTGTCTTACCTCTGCTGCTTCCTGTGCATTCTTCTGCACTTTGCCCTAAAACCAACGACACAAACATACAGTTTTTAATCAGAATTATATTTTGGGAGGAAAACAATTATTCATAGAGATGGGAATCACAGGCTACTTCACAATAGCGATATAATCAGGATGCAGCGATTTTGCGATAATCAATATATCGCAAAAAAGTTTATGCCACAATATGTCACAATAGTCGACTTCGTCCGTCCCTTCAATGTTGTAGAAGCTGAAGTGTATCCACAATTTGGATTTATATTTGGCTGGGGCATCTTCAGTGAACTTTTCTCTGTACTGATGTCTGACATTTCCGCTCTGTAAACTTTCTCTTCTTCTGTTGGTAATTTCCGTTCACTCATTTAAGTGTGGAGCGCCCCCTTGAGGAGCCGTCAAGTACTGTCTCCGAGAGATAAACCAACAGGGACATACAGCATGTTTAAAACGACATATTTTATGCATTAAACAGCAGTGGGCAAATCCCTCTTAATCCATGTTTTAGCTGAACATGGTGAGGTTTGTGTTTTTGCTTTCCCTGCTTTCGCATAAGGATTGATGATTTTGTGACCAATTAACAGACTGCAACGCTTTAGCGCCACCTTTTAGGGTCAGTTTGGTAGGCTTAGCACCCCTTCAGAGGGATGCCAAAAAGTGGAATGACACAGGTTGGTTATTCGGGCACCTTTTTTTCCCCTCATTTGACAGTGGAAACACCAGTAATTGCATGTTGTACCAGGCCAAACTTAACTGAAAAGCATCTTTTAAGAGAAATATTGACCCTCACCTTGACCTGAGGCATAAAGGGATTGTGCTTCTTTGGTTTTCTGACTTTGGGCTACAGAGGAAAAGAGGAATCACTTTGTTACTTGGATGCAGACTTAAGTCACATAAGCAAAAACAAAATAAAGCAGATGGAAGTTAGTTTGAAGACCTTCTCTGTTTTCTCTTTTCCCTCCTCGTCTTTCTTTTCCTCTTTAGATGAAGCATTGTCCTCTTCGTCTTTAAGCCCTTCATCATCAGACGCGGCCTGAAGAAGATAACACTCAGGTCAGAATTTACAATAAAACTTAAAGAACACTACACTGGACAAAATAACAAATAAAACGATTAATCATTTTCCTTCTTTTCCCCCCAAAAAATGTGAACATTCCCCCAGGCTAAACAATTAATATGAATTGAATAAAACAACTTTGGAGTAACAACAATCAGGAATAACATTATGATCACCTGCCTAATATCATGTTCTGCATTGAACATTAACTTTGAGGACAAAATGTTCACTTGCTGCCTGATATATCCCAACAACTAACAGAAACCACAATGAAGAGATAATCATTGATATTCACTTAACCTGTCAGTGGTCATAATGTTTTGCCTGATGTGTTTATATTTTATAAAATAATTTGTGTTTTTATGATTTGACAGTGGTTGATAAAATATAAATCCTGCAGAAGAGTACAATTCTATTCTTTTTCTTTCTTCTCAGGTTATGTTGCATCATGATTATTATTCAATATCTAAGCTTAATTAGTGCAACATGAATGAATCAAATGCCTAATAGAAGATGATGTGTCATTGCACTTCGGGAACAATGACATGTAATGTGATGTAGTCCTGCATCAGTCTTTTCAAATCTAGTTTCTCCAGTTCAACAACAATAAACTAACCAGGCCACAGAGTGATAGTTCACTGTAATGATAAAAATCATTTGATTCGTGATCTAAAAATGAAAGAATGCAGGAAATGTGAACAAGAATTCAGCAAAACCTCCCACAGTCAAAACAGACACTATTGTTAAAACTAGAAAGCACTCAGAGAGCGCAAACCTCCACCAAGGCAGCTCACATATTGCTGTTACATCAATAACCAATAGTTCCATGATTAAGTGACCATCATAATATGATTCCTTGACCCTGAAAGCTCATACCTAGCACTCAGAATCATGTTGATATCATTATTATTAATTAGACAGTTATTGAGCAAAAACGATCGTTTATTAATAACAGTTTTCTGGATCACCACCAAAATCTAACCATTTTTAAGTTGGACTATTCCCAACATCTCCTGAAAAATTCAGCAAAATCCATCGAGTAGTTTTTGTGTAATCTTGCAGACAATCAAACAATGTGCCAGCAAACACATAACCTCCTTGGCGGCGATAATGATGAACTCTGCTATAAAAAAGGCAGTGCAGAGAGTCTGACTGTTACCTTGACCCGAGGCATGAACGGATTATGTCTCTTTGGTTTCTTGACTTTGGTCTAAAATATAAGAACAGGATTAAAGTGGATTACAGAGAAAGGTCAAATTCTGGATGTTTCTTAAATCTGTGGAAATGAATTCAAAGACCTCCTCTGCTTTCTCCTTGCCCTCTTCGTCTTTCTTCTCTTCTTTGGATGAAGGTTTGTCTTCCTCTTTCAGCCCTTCATCATCAGACTGAGCCTGAGGAAGATGAAGTGTTTATGCAACAACATGAAGTTGAGGAATTCATAGAAAAGTTACTTAAGATTATGAGTGATCTCTGTCAACAGTATGAGGAGGAATCTAAGTAAGTTCTTAGTCTTGTATGTTTAACCAGCTACTGTAGGAAATGTGTTAAGATGAAAATTGCTGCCATAAACATCAAACTGAAAAAGTGGTACCTTTGTTGCAGCCCATGACATGAAGGGATTATGGTGTTTTTGTTTTTTGACTTTGGTCTGTAAAACAAAAAAATGTGGCACAGTGACAAAGTGTTAAGTGAGCTGAAGAACGAGGAGCAACATTTCATAGCAGCCGTTGGTGACCTACAAATGTATGACATGAACTTCAACAGAGCAAATGTATGCCTCAAAACATAGTTGGTGCGTGAGAAGACAGATCTGCACCCTGTAATTGTATCACGTGTAGGGTTGGGTATTTTTGGCCTTTTTCTGACACCAGCACTACAATGATATTTCAGTAGTGTTGCTGGTACCCTGACTTTTTTTTTTTTAAGGGAAAAAGAGCATCAATATCGTTCACTCTTGTCACAGCATTTGTAATACTGCTTCAGTTGCCTGTGATGTCTGTTTCTTTGACTGGAGGGCAATATAACGCAGCTCACAGAGTAGAGAGGGCAGAGAAAGTTCAGCATCTTTGGCTGTGATATTAACCGAATGATGCTGATTTGAAGCCATTCAAATGAGCTTTGGGTTGCACCAGCTCTGTGTAAGTTCATACATAGAATGGTTTAAACATAAGTTCTTATTACAACAGAGTTAACACATTGTGAATTGGTGATGCTTCTGTATAATACAAGTAAACCAGGCATTTTTTTCGCCTGCTGTAAAGCTCACTCCATGACCTCCTCAACACACTCCAACACACTCCTTAGTTTTTTGGGTTATTTCCTATGTTCCTATTATAAAAGCTAATGAATAAAAGTAAAAGCAAACACTCAAAAACTGTTAAACTGCTGATAAATGTACCTGTTTTCCATTAGTGTCCACAATGAGCCTTCAAATGTTTCACTTTCAGTTAACTTTTATTTCTTTGTTTTTTTTAATTTAGTTGAAAAAACATGGAACATTTTTTTCTTATTCAAAGAACTGCATCCAGCTACTTTTTTTGATGGTGAACAAAGGCTTCATATCTGAAAAAGTGTCCATGTAAAGGGACTAAATCAGTTTGTGTAATGTAATAACAGAAGCCTGTATAAGCCTCACGGTAACATTACTTGTAGAAGTAGTCATCAAATACACTGAAGGATTTCGCCAATCACTGAAGTTAGACAGAAGCCTGAGCTTTATTTGACTTTTACTCAAACCAACCTCAAAACTATTAATTTCGGGTTACACTGCAGAAAGTTTCAAACATGCAGCGACACCAGCTCAAAGGTGCCACTCGTTTGCATTGCTCTGGCACGCAACATCTGATAAAGAGGAAGCAGAAACTGGGGCAGAGAGATCTTGGCTGATTGTGGGTTACAAAGTTATCTCATTGTTTTCATGTGTATGCAGCTTACAGTATGGATACATATCTACCTCAGACGATTTGGTCTCTATAAGTATATGAAAAACAAATCAGTCAGGCTCCATCAGGTGCAGGGCTGCACATTCTAGACGAATACTCAGATAAGTGTTTGCTACAGCTAAACCAGCAGCATGAAAGAGTTAAACTTACTTTTTTGCCGTCTTCATTGAGGATCTCATCATCAGACTGGCTCTGCAGAAAATAAAACAAACTTTAATCATAGTATGATGCAGCTGAGTATTTTCTGCATGTTTAAATGTATTTTTATATGTCTGTGTTTTATGTAGCTTGCTTGATTAAGGTATATAAAGGAAAGATAATTCTATATTGGTACATATTTCACAGTCTAACTGCTCCTGGTACCTCAGATCTGTATTATCCTGAGTTTAAAACTGTGTAAGAATTTCATATATTTTCACATGTTCACATTAAAAACAAGAAAAGCACTCGGAGAGCGCAAACCTCCGCCAAGGTAGCTCACAAATTGCTGTTACATCTATAAGCAACAGTTCCATGATAAAGTTACCATCATAATATGATTCATTGACGATAAAAAAACCACACCTAGCACTCAGAATCATGCTGATATCATTATTAGTTGGAAAGTTATTGAGCAAAAACCATTGTTCACGAATGGCTGTTATCTGGATCACCACCAAAATCCAATTGTTTTTAAGTTGGGCCATTACCAACATCTCCTGAAAATTTCAGCAAAATCTGTCCAGTAGTTTTTGCCTAATCTTGCTAACAAACAAACATACAAACATACTATGCTGGCAAAAGCATAACCACCTTTGCGGACGTAAACACTAAGATAATTTGGTTTCTGAAATTGAAAAAAGTGTCATTGTCTCTTTAAGTGAGCCTACAACACTTTGGCTCTTAAATACACACACACACAACATACATATATATATATATTTTTTTTTTTTACCTCATCATTGTTCTTCTGTTTTGGCTGACCCAGTCTCAATGCTTTGTTTACATCCTAAACATAAACCAGAACATTTGGTTAAAGCATGAGGACAAACTACCTGTACAGAACACTAATCAGAGCTTCGATCTGGTCCCCAAATTAATTTCAAAGAGCTTTATTAGCATGGAAAACATATGTTGACATTGCTAAAGGTTAAGTCGTCATAAAACATAGAATTACAAACAATTAGCCAAAACTACAGATTAAATGATAAACTAACAGAGCTTTTTTTAAAGAAAATATATATAAGAAGAAAGAGAATACATGAATATTGATAATAATAATAATGATAATAATAATAATTTCATATAGTTTTCTTTAAAGATTAATACAGGAATGTACAGTTATTTAACGGGAATGTCACAGCCTGTCCCATTAACTCTATCTGTTGGTTTAAGCCAAATTCACAGCTGACACATTTAATAAGTAAGCTGCTGAAATTAAAGTTCCAAACTCAATGCCGAGTTGTCTGACTGACAGACGATCGTTGAAATGAGCTCTTACTGAGTGACACATGGGTCTGTGTTACACAGCAGCAGTGAGGAGGACAGCCACAGGGGCAGATATTAATGTGTGCTGATAACATTTTTGTGCTCTGATAATGGGGTGATTAAAGAGATGCGTTATTTTAAAAGCATCGTCATTAAAATGATAGTTTCCTATGTAGCAGTGCATCGAGCTAGCACCTTCTCTGCTGCTGCTCCACAGTTTTATAGCAGTTTTTAAGCACGCATGAAAGTTGAAACATTTTCAACTTCTCAGCACTTTCATGTCACTTTCAGCCAAAGCAGACGTTAAATCAGATAAAAATAGGCAAATAGTGTGAGTGGTTACTGATGCCCTCAGTGAGCCAACTGTAAGTTTTTGGTGATTATTTGATATATGGTGGTATTTTCTGTTTTCCACTCATTTTATTTAACTGCATGTGTGTGGACGCAGATCCTCTCTACAAAATCTCCCTGCTTTTTTTAATCTTCGGTGGGTCTGCGCCTCTAGCAACACGTCTCTGTGTGATCGGCCCGTAGGTCTGTTAACAGAGACTACAGTCTGCACTGTTGTTCACACACTTCACTTGAAAAGTGAGCTGCACCACAACAGATGAATGTATTTAATCTGTGTGAAAAATAATATAAAATAAATCAAATTAAATAAAAAAAGAAGAGTGTAGCATTTACCTACTCATTTGTAAAGTGTCATGAGATTGTTCTGATTTGGAGCTACACCAATAAATATTGATTAATTGACCTTGTCCCTCCAACTCTATGAGCAACTTCCCAATCATTCCTCCAGGCATAATTTCAGCCTTCATTCACCAAGTGGACCAGGCTGCCACTTTTAGAAGATTTTCTCCTTACTTAAAAAAACATATATTTTGAGAAAACTGTGATGCAATGTTTGACTAAAAAACTGCATGGACATCTAAACAGTGAGTCTATTGCAAAATGGGTCCACACAATCAGAATTTCCTCAAAAATTATTACAAGACATTATTCAGTGTGAAAAAAAATGGATAAATAATTTTCTGATGATGAACTTTGATGATTTCTAAGCATTTTCAGCAATAAAGCTGTAGACAGAGCTATAACCATGGCCTTCAGTTTGTTGTCTTTATTTTTTTAGACTTGGAGATCACCTCTTCAACGGGAACAGAAGTGATACAAAAAGGGACATATCCAATATGTGCCAATTCTGCTCTGAACAGTTTCATCCCCTTTAACTTAACACCCTTAAGTGCTCTTTCAGAAAGGCCTTAGGGCGGAGGTGTAGATCAAGAGGAGAAGCATGACTTGTGGCATTAAAATACTGGCATCAGCAAGAATGAGTTTGGAAATATTAGAAAGGTATATCAGATATCAGCAAAGATCCAACATCCTGCGTCTCTTGTCTTAGGAAACACTGGAGCCACTTTTCAGGGGAGTAGATCAGCCAACCCAGAACTATATTTTGATCCTGGTTCCTGTGATCAGAAAGTACATATTTCCAAAAGGTCCTAGATGTCTCCTCCAGCCATAAAGGGTTTATTGGATCCCCTCTGGTTGGTCTTGGCCTTGAGAAATTTATCTTCAACACTGACACTCATCAGACTTATTCCATGAAAACTAAAGTCTCTCAGTACCTCTTTAGATGGTCTGGCAGGAACAGCAGGAGTTTCTGATGGTTTTGTTTTTTTCTCCCTGGAGATCATGTCCTTGTTTCCCTGCAGAGGACAAAAAAAGGACATTTAATTTCCCTAAACAGATGAAAAACACTAAAGAAAGACCCCTTACTGATACTGAAGTTCAAAAATAAAGAAATGTAATTCAAGAGTAAGTTAGAGAACTTTTCCGCTCCCTGCTTACTTACTGAAAAACACATCAGCATGAAATAAATACACTCAGGGGTAGAGAAAGTGTTGAGGAAGAACAGAAATATACCAAGAACCAGCACATTGTGTTGCTCACACGAGAACTGTACCTGATTATCTTCAGTTCCTCTTGGTTTTACTTTGTCATATGCGGACGTCCTTTTCATCTCCTGTGAAGAGATCACACTTTTAAAACACAATTTAAAGACATAGAGGACCTCCCTATCAGACCGAATGTCTCCAAATGTGAGCAGTGAGTCACTTGCAGACCTCTGAAGTTGGTCTGGGAGGGACCAGAGGAGTTTCACTTCTGTCCTTCCTCTCTCTCTGGATCATGTTGCCTTTGACCTGTCAAGGACACACACACACACAGAAGCAGACACAGAGCGTCACACGGTGTGCTGGAGGAGAAGGACAGGGGGGAGTTTCGGACTTAAAGGGGGGAAAGAGATAATGTGGAGAAGTGGTGGAGGTGTTAATGAGGAGGAAGAGCGTGGGCAGAAAGGGCGTTTCAGACTGAAGTTGATCGGCCAAGTGCGGTGACAGGTGACTCAGGATTGATGCAAAAATAGACTGACCGTTTTGGGCTTCTCTTCCACTTGGTTTTCATTTTCCTTGAGCATTTCTTCAGAGTCTTCAGCGTCTTTCTAAACACAGGACATCAGCCATTGAGGTATATCAAAATTCTACACTTGCATCACATCTAAAAATAAACAACTGCCTGAAGTGGTTGGAAAAATATGATGACTATGCTGTTAATAAAAGAACAGCAGATTTTCTACAAACAAGTAAATAAGATAAGGTAAGGTAAGATAAGTTAATCCTTCATTGAACTCCAGAGGAGAAATTCAGGTGTTGCAACAGTACAGGGGTGAGTACTAGGGTAGAGTAGCATGCATTAAAGGTCAATAAAATAAAATAACATATAATACAATATTTGTAGATTAATAAACTGTACAAATAGCAAATAAACAACATAGAATAAGTAGTATAAATAAGTCTGAAGTATTTACAATTACTGAAATAAAAATTAACAGAAAAAAGTGTCATTCAGGAAAAACTGAGGCATTCTGTGCAGTACATGGAGGTGAGTGGAAGTGGTGTTAAAGTGGCACAGTGTGATAGGTAACTGCAGTTATGTTGACAGAACCATTGAATAAGGTGCAATATATTTAATAACATATTAACAATATGGATCGGAAGACAAAAATATTTAAAAAAAATATTTAAAATTTATTAAATATTAAGTAGTACCGGGTTAAAAAAGTATTAGTCATTTAATATACAAATGATAGAAGTCTAAAAATCTCTTACTTTGTTTGCTGATCGAAATGGATTGATCTTCGTCATAGCTTCAGCAAATTTATTCTGAAAATGAAAAAAAGAAATAAACACAAAAAATGAGAATATTAAAGCATACCTAAAAGGAAAGGTTTTATTTATGCTGGGGTTGTATGTGGTTCATTTAAACAGCAAATCTATTAGCCACAGTGATTCTGATCAGCTCTGCCTCTGTAAGGAGAAATCTGGCACAGAAGCAAGGTTGTACCTCAGAGCAAATGGGGCCAAGAGCTCTGCATAATTTACTGAATTTCAAAAGTTTAAAAAACATGCATCAGGCTAATTGTGCACAGCATTTGGGTGATTATGCATGATACTGAACACATTTATCTTAGTACTACTGCGGCTTACTGCATGGCCTTTATGTCATCAAACAAAGGTGCTTGCCAGCAGGAAAATAAAGCATTGAAAATGTTCAGTACAGTGAACTGTTGTCAGAGTAGGGGTGTTCAGTTAATTATGGAGTCCTCTGCATGTGTGTAGCCTAACTTTTATTTTTTCCTTACAGAGGCAGAGCTGATAAAAACACTGTAGTTTATGTATTTAATACTCAAATGAATCTCGTACAACTCCACTTAAAAAAAAATAATTTGCTGGTTAATCCAAAAATAATGTATAATACTAAACACATATACATATATATATATATATTTATACAGATATACATTTCAAACCTGTTTGTGTCCATGTTGGCCTTCTCCATTCTCTGAGGTCTGCTCACTGTCAGAATCAGAGTTCTTCTCCTGCAGAGGGAGAAAAGTCGTATATTAAACAGTAAAAAAAAGGGAACAAAAACAGAAAATCATCATCTGCACTATAATTTGTTAATGTTTTAAAATGATCAGAGGCTTCTCTGCATGAGATACTGTGTTTCAGTGAAGCTCTCACCTTCTTGTCAGTGTAGAATGTGTTCTTTATCATGGCACTAAAGCCGTTCTGAAATAAAATAAACAGGCTGTTATTGACCACATGACTCAGCCCAGAATAGAGTGACAGTGAGATCCTAATGTGGTTTTCAGCAGGCCACAAGAACATTTCCTGCAGGCCAGTCTTCTTAGCAGCATGTGGACATTTGCCACCTTTCCTACTGGGATGCCACTTGAAAACGTGGCATTGCTGAATATGATGGTACATGAATGAAATTTTGCGTATGTTTATGCATAATGACAGCAGTGTGCCACATTTGTTCGACTAAATGTGTACCCGTTTCTTTGAGTACTACAGCAGAAAAGCTAAGAACTGCATTTCCATTTTCATGTTTTCAAGAGTTTTTTTTTCCCCCATGGTTATTGTTATTTTATAAATACCTTTGCCAATAGTCCAAGCAGACTCCTCGCATATTTACAGCTAACATGGTTAGCCACGTAGCAAAATACTCTCATATTATTCAGTAGCATAGACACTGGGCTGTAAGCATTGGTGACTCCTGATGTAGTTTCATTGCACTGGTGTTGTGTATCACTGCATCCAGTTTGCAGAAACAAGTTTTTTGCCAGGAATGGGAGCTCTATTTAGAATCAGAATCAGAAATACTTTTTTAATCCCCAGGGGGAAATTCAGTTGTTTCAGTTGCTCTAATACAAAGTATAGCAGTAAGAATATCAAAGACATTGAAATAGATAAGAGCATATAAATTAAGCAAAAATAAGGAAGCAGGGTGCAACATGCAGAATCAGCCAAGCTATATTTTAAGTTCCTGGTGAAGGAAAAATAAATAAAATAAGTAAAGTGAGACTATGAACACGGCCAAGGAATTTACACTATTAACATTACCAATATTTACAATATGAATATAAACAAGGAGACTTGTCCTGATTGAATGTTTTTTACAAACTTGAGCATGTCTTGAATTGACGTGTTTTCAGGTGGAAAATGCCACTAGAAGCAGCAACATGCCACTAAAAGAGCTGCAGGTAACATGCCAGTAAAAGAGTGGACATTGCCAATGAAAAGGCTGGCCACAAAGCCCCTAGATGACCCGCCTCATACAACATATGGATCTATCAACCTAAAGTTAGATTAGATATTTGATACTGATCCTAATTTTGAGAAAGCTGATTACGTGCATGCAGTCTTATCTCACAGAAACAGAGCCCACCTGCTTGGCTTTGGGCTTCTCCTCAGTAGAGCTCTCTTTGGAGTCTTCTGATTGGTCCGTCTTCTCTTTATCCTGAAACAGAAAATCAGAACATTATCTGAACACGTTACCAAAACTCTAATGATCTAGCCTGTTAGAATTAAATAGATTTAGGATAAATTTTAGAATATTATACCTGAGATGAGGTGAACAGATTCTTCTTCTTTGCAGACACTTCACCCTGAAGAAGAATTTTTAAAAGTGTAAGTTAAATTTGATTTTATGTAACAGACGTTCTTTGTGTTTAAGCAGTGTAGCTTGCATTCTTTACCTTTGCTGGTTTTTCTACAATACCATCGCTGGTGCCAGAGAGCTCGATATCCTCAGACAAATCATCCTAAACAGGACAGCATCGCGCACAGTCAGTTAAATTATGATAAAAATATAATAATAATCTTGTGCATGTGAGATAATGATGTGTTCTCACAAGATACTAATCAATCTGCTCAGGATAATAGCAGAACAAATGCACAGGAGGCAATCTATTGCACACAAGATAACTACACAGTCAAAAAATAGCTTGTGTGTTAAAACTGCAAGTGTGTGTGTTCATAATCATAACTAATTATATAATTAATATAACTTCAACAAAATGATTTGTTTCCACAGGATAAATCTGAGGTCCATTTTAATGAGTTAATGTGTGATTTTAGCCTGTTCCCATCCTATAACATACAAGAAAAACTGCACAAAAAATATGCTTTATACTTCTTGGGACCTACAAAACTGTACAAGAAAGAAAAACCAACACCAGTAAACAAATCGATTATTTAGAGTATCTGGGAAAAGATGCCTGTGAAAAGTCCATGGGATTCTCATGCAGTGAAACATGGTCAGGGTGTTGCCTGATATTTCTAGTTGTTTGTGAGCTCTTCCCCAAGGCAGCAGAAGAAAGAGCTGCTGAGCTTGTGAAATCTTTTATAGTCAAAGAGGTGCTGTTTTAAACAAAAGCCGGTCAATAACCTGTTGAGGTGATAGGCTGAAATCACACAGTAGACAGGTACAAAAACATTTCTTATTTACTCACAATAAGTGACTTAAGTTGGCATGCCTTGAACTTTGAAGAGAAGATCTTATATAATATTTTTTTTGTTAAAAAAGGTGTATCAAGCCTTCTAACCTCTTTATTCTCAGATCTTCTTTGTTGGTAACCTTGCAGTGCAGATGGACCTGCCTGATTCATTGTCTGAAATCATGCAGATCCATCTCGTCAAGCTCAAGTGACTTCACGGCCAAAAGCTGGACAGCCCATAAGGGAACAGAGGCAGAAACTAAAGACGTAACAGCAGTGGGAAGTAACTGGATGTGACAATATCTGTGGTTTTATCAGAAATTGACTACATTTCTTCTTTAAAAGAGGAGCAAAGAACGTCACTTAAAGCTTTTCTTACAGGAAATCATGTTTTTGCTCTTTTCCCGACCGGGGATCACTGCAGGGAAACTGTGAGAGATACGGAAATCCTTCATGGACAATGTCGGTTAGTCTATGGTAGCCTGGAATCCTGGTTATAAAGCGATACCTGGCGAAATATGCTCTCCTCAGAAGTTTACCAGGAGAACTTCGTGGGGATTGTCACATATAAGTGGTAAACGATACATCTGTGTAGTATAATGCAATGTAAGACAATAGTCTAAGTGCTGAAACATAGTTTAAGCTAACAGCTAACAACAGGGTTTAGTTGCTACGTCATACTGTGGCTTGATAAGATTGGTCTGATTGGTCTGTGATGAGTGTGACTGGCAGAACGATCGTCCAATCACCAGCTGGAGTTGATTTTGAAGGTTCTGCCTCTGAAAACATTTTCTATTGGTTCTTCTCCAGATGGACTAGTGAAATATTTTCATGGCGGATAAGTGGAACTGTCCGTCTGGCATGTCAGGTTACTTTGCTGGTTGTTCTTTTACAATAAACAAGGACATGTCAGCATTTTCAAAATGTGATTCCTGTGATGTGGCCTCCATACAAACTTGTTTCACTTCAGTCAGCGTTGTTAGCTTTTGGTCTGCACACAAAATTATGGTTGTGTTGTTTGATACCCATTGCAAAGTAAGCAGTGTTTTAGCAAAGCACAGACGTTTTATTTTAACCACAGGGGACTGTATCAAAAAAAAGAGAAAAACGGGTTAAAGCTCTTTATCCAAATATTCCCTTGTTTTTTTTTTTATATACAACATTTTTTTCTAAGTTTTATATGTTTAGGAAGCCTTTATAATCAATGTGGAGAAAAATTTCCACTGTAGTCAAAGTTAAATTACATATTGCTTAATACAAGACATTTTTGCCCAAAACTTTGCAGTGAAAAATATCCCTATATTTGCATGTTCACATTTTTCCATCGAAAATATTACTGAAAGTTTCACCTGAGACTGAGATTTTGCAACTTTCTTCTTGAACACACCACCAAAGATTCCTCCTTTCTCCTGTAAAAAGAAGAGACCAACATTTGATATCACTGGATTTGCTGTTATTGCTCCTGTGGTATTTTGAGGGGTTTGAGATTTACGCAGCTGGATTTAACAAATCTCACCTTGGAGTTGTTATTCTCTGTCAGATTGTCGTTGCTTCCTGAGAGGTCGTCTGGTGCATTCAATTCATCCTAGAGAAACAAATGTTTGCTCATCAAATTCAGTCTTTCACAATTATTGATCAAGTTAAGATGGAAAAGCTTTGGCAGTATGAAACTCCAACCTGAGATTGTGATCTTGCAAAAGGTTTGGGAG
The DNA here is from genome assembly GCA_037902135.1 of Cetoscarus ocellatus. NCBI lineage: Eukaryota > Metazoa > Chordata > Actinopteri > Labriformes > Labridae > Cetoscarus > Cetoscarus ocellatus. The sequence goes on along the minus strand of JBAMNC010000345.1, from coordinate 2,477,260 downwards.
ATTTTTTAAACATTCCACTGAAAACTGATTCCTGGAAATGTTTAAAGAAAGTTTGGAAAATTTACATATATTTATAAAAGTACTAAGTCAAGTTTTTGTCTGCTTAAAAAACAACTTTACCTTGGTGTTGCCATTGGCAGACAGATTGTCAGTGTTGTCTGGTCGCTCACTCGGTGCAGTCAGATCCTCCTGAATACGTGAGACAAATGTAAAAAACAAAAAAAAAAATCACATTAATCTTTTCATAGTTCATACAGAGATAGTTTTTGGGTCATCAGTTATTCAAACTCCCACCTGAGATTGAGTCCTTGCAAAAGGGGATTTTTTAAACATCCCACTGAACACCCCTCCTGACTCCTGGAGCACAGAAACACACACAGGGTTTGCTAAATTTCCTAAAATAAAGGTTTAAGTAAGCACATATATGTGTCTGCCGTCACAGTCTCACCTTAGTGTTTTTGTTCACAGATAGATTATCACTGCTGCCTGAGAGCTCCCCCGCTGCAGTCAGATCCTCCTAACAGCAGGAGACACAAGTCTCTCACTCACATGCGTAAATATTTCTTGGTTAAGATGGAAAGAGACACATGCTGAATGCAGAGCTTCTACCTGAGATTGTGTTTTGGCTGCTGATGGCTTTGGTGATTTCTTAAACATCCCGCTGAACACTCCTCCAGACTCCTGAAAAAGCAAAGTCAGAAAACCATGCAAAGTTTTTCCATCAGTAAAGGAATTAATAAATGTGTTTGTCTGGTTCTAGATGTTAACTGAAATAAAAAATGAATCCAGAAAAAATTGAATTCCAGACAACCTCCATCTACAGAGTTGAGAAAAAAATCAAGGACTTCCTGTAGCAAAGCTGTAAAAGCATTCTGCCTAAAGGTGTTTGTATTGATCTGTAGTGATGTGATATTACTATCTCCATCTCAGCATTGTGAAACATGTAAGAGCACAGCACAGTGGGAGCTCCACATAGATACAGAGTAGGCTTGGGCGATATGGCCTAAAAATAAAATCCCCAATTTTTTTTTCCACAAAAGTCAATCTACAATTTTAATCAATTTTTTTCCTCTCAAGGAGAAAATCCTCCAAGTGACACAAAAATACGAGAATCAAGTTTTGCTTTTTTGTCATAAAAATATATTTTGAAAATAAACAGAATTACCCTCTGATAGTTTAGTTGCATGCTGGTATTTTTCATAAAATTTTGATAATGTAGACTGAACGTAGGCAGGTTTGTCCTCCCGAGTCCATAACAAGCAGATAGACACCATTCTTTCAACTGTGTGCAGTAACAAGGAAGAGACGGGCAGAGCTAGCCCACCGCTAATTAGCTTAGCTCAAACACTGGGAGTCAATGGGTAGTGTTAGCCTGCCTCTGCCTACAGTCATCAGATAAACTCTTCAGCAGCTCTAAACAGTCCTGTGTGCTTGTTGTGACTCCTTTTTTACTGCGTTATGTTACATTATCTTTTTCAGACTAATATTAGCAATTTACGTAAATTTCAAAAGACATACATACGAATTAAACAGCAGGGCATATGCACAAACCACCGCAGTAGGCAGGACTATTTAGAGTTGCTGAAGACTTTATCTGATGACTGTAAAAATGTTGGCGTATCCCTTTAAGGTTCCCTTCCCCATGTGGGCCCCCTATTGGTTGACAGGTCAACTGTGGTAATTGGTCACCACGGTGTCAACGACTCTGCATTCATTCTAACATCGACGCCCTGCATTGGACTCACAACTGCGAGCTAATGGGCTTAAACTGATGAGGTCAAACTGGTAGGTCGATTTGGGGGGCCAGGGGAACAAGACAGCTGGTGCCATAAACATGATGAGAAGGAGACGTCTGATGCTGCAGAGTTTTTGTTTTGGTCACACAAGTGCTCTATCACGTGGAGGAGATATGTAAACACAATTTAGGGCATATCACACTCAAAAAAGCAGAGTACAGGCACTTCAAAGTCAGCTGTTTAAGTCTTTATATCTCTTATTTAAGGTTCTTATTAGCAACAGTGGCTGAAAAATCAAGATTTAAGTGTTTGTTACTACTTGATGCTGTTTTTGTTTTGTTAGATGCGGACAGATTTTAATGAGAAAAGTTTGGAGAGGCACCAAGAAAAACTGGTGATTCTCATTAACAGCATCAAAAGCTCCAGTCTTTAAATATAAGAGATTAAAAAAAAAGGTCATAAAGTTAATATGACCTTTATTAAAAACTCACCTTAGTGTTGCTGTTCACAGACAGATTGTCAGCGCTGCCTCGGCGCTCGCTGGGTTCTGTCAGATCCTCCTGTAGAGTGAGAGCACCCTCCATTACATATTATCAACATAAACTAAAGAGAAACTATAAATACAGCACAGCTAAACTCTCACCTGAGATTGTGCTCTTCCTCCAAAATGATTTTTTTTAAACATCCCACTAAACATTCCTCCAGATTCCTGAAAAAAAGTTACATTATTTTACTTAAAATAAGCACAATAATTATATAAATTTAAGAAAAATGGTCTGTATTTGGCTGATGTTGCTGACAGATGGACAGGCGAGACCAGCCTGCTGGATAACAAACTGCTGACTCCGGCTGGTTTGGCTCACGCTTCAAAACATCCACAAAACATCCACAAAACAGCACACACCCTGATCAGACAGACTGAGTCACTGTTTACACACATGAAGTTCAATTACATTTCTTCTCTGAGGAAGGACTTCATTAAAGTTATATAATGTCAGATTGTTTCTACATGACTCAAACTTAAAATCATTTCAAGAATTTTTGATTTGTGTGGCACTTTTCACAGAAGACAACTTGATTTGTGGAGCAGTTGAAGTTGTTTATTTATTTTAGACAGTTTTTGGGGCATATTGGCTTCACTGACTGAAAACAGAGAATAGAGTTTGATAGAGGGGCGAGAGGGTGGGGAAGACATGCAGGGAAGGAGGCAGCACCGAGGCAAGAGCCTTAAAACACAGAGTGTGACATAACCCACAGGGCTATGGCCACCCCATGAAAAAAAATCTTACATAAAAAAGAGAAAATATTGTAAAAACTGCATATAAAATGACTTACCTATTTATTCCTAAGGTGCTGACAAAGGCAGATAACTGTGTTTGATATTTCTAATCAAAAACTAATTCAGGGGAAGGATAAAATAAGTGTAAACTTTTTCAGCATGTTTTGTGTGTTTCCTCATGAATACTTAAGCTATTACTGTAGTTTAGGTTGTTTTTATTACTGTTTTCTGCTTCTTTTTTTCCATTTAGTACTCTCTTTTTGATGTAATGACATGTTCGAATTTAATCAATCAAAGCAAAGGCAGAAGAGTTATTATAACAAAATACTTAAAAATATACTAAATAATTAAGCAAAAGATTTTTTGAATAAGTTTAAAGGTTGCTTACAGGGTTGCTGCACTTTTTAAATAAAATCCAGACCTTTATAAGACTCCAATAAATAAGAGTAAACCTCACGATCATATGAAGAGGCCCAGCTTTTGACCCAAACAGACATTTCCTTCATTTTTTAAACTGGAGACAAGTTTCCTTGAGCTTTGTTTTCCTATCTTCTTCGTTTTCTCCCTTCATCATCAGTGAATGTGTATATTGTGCCTCAAATGCCTCAAGTCCTGCTGAAGTATGATTCAACTGATAACACTCACACTGCTGGACATCATACAGAGTTTCAATAGATTTTGTTTTTCCAATTCATATATTTATTATCTTTACATTGTATTAAAATACAATTATTTTCATTCTTGAGAATCATTTCTGATATATATTGTACATGTTTTTACCTGTTTCCACTTGACCAGTTGAATCTTTGGTTTAACTCTTTATGATTGTAAGTGCTGTTTATTTAATACATGCAATTGTAAAAGGTTAAAAGCAGTCACTGATAAAAGTACATATGTAAGAAAGGCCTCAGAAAGTATTTAGATTAGTTTATATTCATCCAAATGAATTTCTGTCCTTGAACATTTAATCTAAAATCTTTGAGGAGACTTACTTTAGTTGCTGTGTTGTCTGACAGATTTTCATTGCTGGCTTTAAGCTCAATGTCCAAAAGATCCTGAAATACACACGATTTAATAAAAACACATTTACCATCACATTTCATGAATGTGTAAATGTTTTCTTCACATGTTAGTGAGCAAAGGACGTGTAACAGACGATCGTATTTCACCTGGGACGGCCTCCGGGCATGTCCTGGTTTATGAGGTCGCTTCAGTATTCCACTGAACACATTCGATTTTTCCTTTTTGAAGACACAAAGATAGAGAAGAGTTTAGTTTCACATCACTCAAGGGGAAAAATCAAATATATGACAGAGAAGGAAGTGAACTCACTTTGGACGATTTGCTGTTTTCTGTTAAGCTGTCATTACTGACAGACAGGTCAACATTTTGGAGTGAGAGGGAGTCCTGAACAAAGATAAAAAAAATGAAAATAAAAAAACAAGTTTGTGAATTTGTTAAGGGATACAGAGGACATTTACTTAAACAGCTCAATATTATGAAACGATACATTTTTGTCCCCACAGTTCAACTGAAAGAGGGAAAAGTAATTTGAAAAAAAAAAATGAAATAAAAGGTGTTTCAAGTTTTTTTCCTCCGTTAAAGAATTAAAAATCTGATTTGAAGAACAATACAATGTCAGACCTTAGATAAATGCATTAAGCTTTACAGTCACAAAACTGATCTGCTAAAATAATTCTTCTGTTTGTGGAAACAGAGAAAAAGGAGGGAAAAGGCAAAACATGACTGCATTTGTTACAATCCAAGTCATTCGGTTTCCTTTTGGTTGGTTTCAAATTGATTAATCAATAGTTAATCAATAAATAAGAAAGTCCAAGTGTCCTGAATTTACCAAAGCCTGGATTAATGTCTCATAAACTGATCAAATTAATTTCACTCAAAAAAAATAAAGTGTTGCTTTATGCTGGAATTTGCTGAGAAAACAAGGTTGTACTTGCAATTAGGCACCAAATGAAGCATCTTTAATAGTCAGGTGATAATTGTTGATAAAATTATACGATATTCGATCATGAATCAAGTCAAGATAAAATAAATTAAATCAAAATAAGATAAATTAATTTAATCCAGTATTTTACATAAAAAACAGGAGAATCTTACTGAAGGGCAACCAGAACAGACATATTTTTCTTTGGATAAATGACCTCAATGATCAGTTGAAAAAATATTTTCTTAAGCAACTTATTGATTAATCCATTACAATTTACTTTTTTTTAACATCAGTAAAATATTATAAGAAATAAAGCCAGTTGAAGGAGAACACCACAAACCTGCTGCTGTCCCTCTTTGTTGGATTTTGTGGACTTCTTGAACATGTCTTTGAACACTTTGCCTTTTTCCTGGAAAACAAACAAAAATTATTTATGAGAAGTAAAGTAAGAAAAACAAGAAAAAACATCAATTTCTGTCAGAAATAACTGCTGAGCATCACCTTAGAGCTGTCAGTCAGACTCTCGCTGCTTTTTGAAAGTTCAGTGCTGGCTGATATATTATCCTGAAAAGACAAATATTGAGCCAACATTGAGTACAAGCAGAACAATAAAGTCTTATAAAAGTGATTTGTATTAAACTGAGTTAACATCACCTGTGCTGGAGCTGATGGCTCCACAATCTTTGAAGATCTTTTGAACATCCCTCCAAATAACGCAGCCTTTTGCTGCGAGAGGAGTAAAGACAGAAAATGTTAAACTCGAGGTGAAAAAAGAAACAGAAGGGAAATAAATCACAGAGCTAAAAATACTCAGGGTTAAAATGGACAAACAGACATCTAACATCAGCAAATGATCACTGAAATAACTGTTTGGTCAGCAGAATGAATCTAATTTCATGCTGTGACCGAAGTGGTAAAAAGCTGCTGATAATAACCGAGGATCAGCTGATGGTTTGAAAATCATGAAATGATGTTAAATGAGTTCATTTTTCTGTCTCACAGTCCATCGTCAGGTCCAGATTTCATGTCTGGACTTGAACCTGCTTTCATGTCTGGACATAAAATGTATCTGATGATGAATAAAGAGGAATTACTCTGTTTCTGTCCTCAGGATGCAGATCATTTAACTGGTGATCTATTTCCAAGCAACATTAAAACCATAAGGACTTTATAACACAAGATTAAAAAGACTCTGATACCTAAATCTGTTGTCTTTTATTTTAATGTATGTCAGCCTTTACAGCTCCAAACTCTTTTTCAATAATCCTGTCGTAAACTGAAAGTCTGGCTGACCTGTTGTTATTAGTGGCACTAGACGGTGTAATGTAAACATGAAATCATGTGATCATAAACAAAGACATATATCCAGACAGGTGCGCAAAAATGCTGCTGGTCATTAATAGGACAGTTCATATTTAGATTTTCTTTTACCAAATTGTAGAAAAAGCTTAAAAAAAAAACAAAACAAAACTTGAGAGTTGGGTTGCAATGTTTTCCAGGAAACTTGATAACAAGAATTTACCATCTGTTTATTCAAACTATCACAGAAAAGAGTTTCTGAGTTTAAGGTTTTTATGGATGTTGTCTTTTCTCTGAAAATGTAAACACAAACACCAGAGCTGTCTTTAAGTCTCAACTCTGACACACTTTCAGTGTTTCAGCTTTATTTAATTCAATTCAGTTACCGCAGTCTTTCCAGCAAGTATTTTCTCAATTGTCAAAGAATTGACTTCAAAATCAAATATTTTGTATTTTCTGTCAGTTAAGAAAAAGTTGGCAGTCTTATTAGGAGGCCATGACACAAGGAACAAAGGATTTTATCATTTAAATAAAGGGAATCTGACGGGGGTAATGTCGAATTATGAAAACTGATGTTTTACAATCACCAATGCACAAAACAGCTTGTGTAGATTTATGATTTTATTTTCTTTCCTTTGTCTCCTGTGTGAGTTTTGCCTAGGGCCGGGCTACATAGACCAAACATTGAATCTCAATATATTTTAGACAAATGGCGATATTCTATATTTATCTATATTTTTCCCAGATCATTAAAAAAACAGATTAATGAATCTTAAAGAAGGATTGTTTTGAAGCAGAAACAAGAGGTTGGGGGTTGCAGCTCACCATTTTACTGTCATCATACTGTGCTTTTTAGCACTAAAGTGAAATTGGAAAACAATGTATTTGAGCTTTTTGTCATCTGTTTTGTCGTCTTTAGTATTGATGTTGCTTATGGCTGCTCACTTAATGCTACTTTAGCACATCAGCAAAAATATCAATAGAAACAATTAGGATGGGAATCCGTAATCACTTCCAGTTGAGAATCGATAACAACTCTCTTAAGGAATGGATATCATTTTGTTTTTGCTTTACAATTCCCTGATCAATTCCCTTATCAAGTCCTTCCACTTTGTTCTGCATGCCTCGGAAACTGAGGATGTCATGCTATCCTTGGATCAAATTATACGAGGAATTAAAAATCATGGCAAACAGGGGGAAAATGAGATCAAATTGTGTCTTATTTTTGCTGACTGCCCAACTTTTAGTTAGTACAAACACCAGCAACTTTTAGAATCATTTATATATGCAGCACTGCATTGAACTTCAGGAGTGTAGTGTGTTTGACATTGTTGCACCTGAAAACCTGTGCAGGCCGACTTTTTTCCACATAGAAAATCAGCAGGAATCAACAAGGGAATCGTTAAAGAATCAGATCAATAAGCAGATTCATAATAGTATCGGTAACACAGTCCATGTGTATATCTTTTATAAAGATATAGATTTTTCAAAACTATATATATATCCCAGCCCTAGTTCTGCCTGAAAAAAACAAGGCCAGTCTTAAACTTAGGTCTAAATAAAGGTTTACTTAACTTAATTTCATAAAAGCCTTGACTGTTTATTTGAAGTTTTGCTGTTTATTTGATAGTATTGTTTGTTATTATTTAATAAAATAATATAATTAAATAAAAGAGGAGGAACACGGCCTGGAAAAAGCTCATCCTGAAAGTAAGAAAACATTCATTTTTCATTTTGAATGACAATAGAGTGAATTTAATGATGTATCCTAATTAAAAGGTATATATTTGTATTTGTGAATACTAAATTTCTAATGCAGACATAACCCTTTTGTCATACACTGTATTCTTTTAACCACTCCAAAGCACATCTGCTGTTAAAGGCGGTAAATTGGTGCCACATATGGCATTTGTTCTTAAGCCACCTGAAGGTTAGTAAGGTCAGGATAACAGAGCTGCTGTTCCTTTACTAAGTACAAGACTGTAGACAGTTGCATGTCAGGCTGAAGGAAGAAAAGAGCCAGAGGAAAAAGAGTACTGTAGGAAATAAGAAATATCAATACATTTTCAAATAAGGTTTTGGATAAGACTATATAGTTTATTTTTTAAGCTCATTTTAGCGATTCACACACAATAATATGCTTATTGACCATAAGATAAACTACTTAAACTGCTTAATCTGAATAGGAAATTATCACTTAATTAACTTAGATTTTTGGGAGGATTTTTTTTTATCATGAATCATCGTTTATTTCCTCCAAAAATAGGGTTAATTTAATGTACATATTGACCTTTAAACCTGGGAACCATGTATGTTGAAACATAGTGACCTGATTCGATGAATATAAAAATACGTTGGTTTAACAAAAAAATGATCCCTTAAAATTACTACAAATTTTACCCCACATTTTCTGAATTTGACAATAATCTAGGGCTGAGATGGGAAGCCGGAGAGAGCCTGACGTGGCCCCAGGGCTTCAACTTAATGATTACTGCTCTAAGTCATGTACTGTCACATATTGTTATGTCTTTTTTCTTAATGTAAACGTCAGTAAACATTAGAATGATCATAAGAGACTATTAAAGGGATAGCCAATATTTTTTTTTCTTTATGTGTCTTGCCTCACTCCTGAGTCCATGACGAGCACGTAGACAACATTCTTCCGACTGCGCCTGCAGTAACAAGAAAGAGATGGGCAGAGCTCGCTGGTTAGCTTAGCTCAAGCACTGGGAGTCAATGGGTAGCGTTAGCCTGCCCCTGCCTACAGTCATCAGATAAACTCTTCAGCAACTCTAAATGGTCCAATGAGCTTGTTGTGACTTTTTTTTTTTACAGAAATTACATGAAGTTCTAATGTTACATAAAGTCTAAAAATGGATAACATAACATAATGCGGTAAAAAATGAGTCAAAACAAGCACACAGGACCGTTTAGAGCTGCTGAAGAGTTTATCTGATGACTGTAGGCAGAAGAAGCTAAGCTAATGCTTCCCATTGACTCCCAGTGTTTAAGCTAAGCTAATTAGCGGTGGGCCAGCTTTGCCCGTCTCTCCTTTGTTACTCCAAGTACAGTCGAAAGAATGGTGTCTATCTGCTTGTCATGGACTCAGGAGTGAGGCAAGACACAAAAAAGAAAAAAAAAGTTGGGGAATACTTTTAAATGTGCCCGTATAACATTTTACATTTGAGGATTACAATAAGAAATTACTTATTTGGTTATTTCTTTGTAGAAACTAATATTTAGGTGTACAGGTTTAATATATATCAACATTCAGTGAAAACCACAGCCTGAAATATTAGGATATTTTTGGTCTATATTGCCTTACCCTACAATAACGTATGGGAACTTCATTTGTTACAGTTTTAGTACTTTAGCTGTGCTAGTTGACTCACTGTTTCTATGATAAAGCACAAAAGTAGCTCCTTAATACTTTCACCAGAAACTTCAGCAGCAGGAAGCTGTAAAAACAATGACAGAAAAAATGTACTCACAGCTACGCCTCCTCCATCACACTCCAGGTCCAGATCCAGGTTATCGTATCGATCCTGTCAAACGGAACGTGAAGGCCTCATTAACGGTTATTCGGTTGCTTTAACACATTAACGGCCATTTTAAACTACAAACCAGGTTAATTCAATACACCGCCTGTGTGGAGGATTATTGTGCTGCAGAAGCTACAGGAACATGCTACACAAGAAACTTAAGCTAGTTCTTAAAGCTGACTTAACTCACCATAGTGCTCTGTTGTTTCGTGTTCAATTATCCCCGTTTAAACGCCGTTAACCCTGGTTTGTCGACACGTTCCCGTCCCGTGAGAGTTTGTGTCCTGTCTCTGTTTATACTGTCGGCTGTTGTCACTCAGAGAGCAGCGGAGTTTAAGATCCTCCCAGCCCTCTGAAAAAAGAAAACACTCCCCACAGGTTCATATGACTGCTGAGTGTTTCCATGAACTAAATACTCTTTAATCAAACCTGCCGGACCAGTTTTTTCTGCCTTTACCTGGGAGTTGTCGCCTCTCAGAGGGCGTAACTTTCTGACAGTCTCACCTGGGGGAGCTTAACGTCAACCCTGTGATGCGTTCAGGTGCTGCTCGGAAATTCTACGGTTGTTTGCCCGGGTGTTTTTAAAGTATGAGCTATAGACCTGAACAACACAGACCAAAAATCACAATGTGAAATATCTATCTATCTATCACTGTTTTTTTCTTTTACTCTTTCACTGCTTCAATTTTGTTTTTATGGTAATCTATTTATTTATTTATTTATATGTATCCTATATACAGCACTTTGATTGGCTGTTGTCCTCTTAAAGGTGTTTTATAAATACATTTGACTTGACTATATATCTATCTGTTTGCCTTACCATTATAAATTAAAAAATATATCGATTTCTCTTTTATTTCTGACTAAGTAAATACCAGGTGGTGCAATGGTACAGTGGGTAGTATATGAGCCTCACCACAAGAAGGTTATTGGTTCAATACCCAGGTTGGCAATAGTTTGTGCTTCCATTTGTTTTATGTCAGTCACTTAAAATCAGACTGCATATCATCTTATCCATCAACAGCCACTGATTGTCAACATAACAGAAGCAATTCAGAGCAGATAACAGAGGTGTAAAACCATAAAGTGATAACATTTGTTTGAAGACCTGCCGCTGAGGTCTCCCAGCTTCACTCTGTTCACATAAAAAGCCTCAAACCATGGAAATGTAATTCTTTATTTTATAGAACAATTAATTTCAGCCTCAATAGTCGTCCAGGGGTCTAGAAGTCATCTGAACATGGGATGGAGGACTGCACAGTGCATGTAGGGGTCGTGACCTCTGCAGTAAGCAGTGTCTGCGTGCATGTGACTGAGGACGAGTAGAGATGTAGTGGCTTCAAGCTTCCAAAGAACCGCTGCTGAGCTGGTCTAATACACACAGTCCAAACAAAAAGCAGCCACGGATCCAGTGGTACTTTTGAAATTAATTTACAAAACAAAAAAGATTTACACTTGCCACTTAACAGATTGACAAAAACCCAAAAAGTTACTATATTTCAGAGTATCTGCTCTTTGCAGTCAACAAACTCTGCTCCCACTCTCAATGGTGTTACCAGGTTTCACTAACAGGGTTCCCACGCGTCCTGGAAAACCTGGAAAATCTGGAAAATGATTGACCAATTTTCCAGTCATGGAAAACATATGGAAAATGAGGAAAAAAGTAAAATGTCCTGGAAAAACTTGAATTGTCCTGGAAAATCATTTAGCTTCCTTCTATCTTGTTAGTGAAAAAAATTCAAACATAGAAAATAAAGTAAAAATGTAGATAAAATAATGCAAGTTAAGGAAAAAAAAAAAAAAAACTCAAAACAATGGTGACAAAAAGAAATAATACAAAACGGCAAAATTAAATTTAAGCTATTCAAACAGTAAATCAACAAAATATATTTATTAAAAAGCAGAGTAAATAAAGATAAATCAATAAGTTTAAACCATAAATTTATGATGGTGAGACACTATATGAAAGTCGGACTAAAAAGATAGCTAGCAGACATTGTTCATGCCCGATAGTTGGAAATAAATAAATTTTAAGTCCAATATGATATGGTGGAGCTACCTTGAGATATTGGTCATCACCCTTTAATCTTGTTTTTTACAAGGCTAGATTAACCTGAGAATTGCCCACACCAATATTGTAACGGGGGAAAATGTCCTGGAAAAAGTTCTGGAAAAGTCCTGGAAAATGATTTCTAGAAAAGAGTGGGAACCCTGACTAATCACCTTAAAATCCCTGAAACAGGCAGCAACTCGGGTACATAGGGATGGGCAGTACGGGGAAAATATCCCAGTCAATTCATCATTTCAAGTGAATCAAAATTTAGTCCCATTGCTTTTTGCAAATGATTTCAAATGAAATGTTGACTAAAAATATTGACAATTAGGCATGCTAGAAAATTATAACAACAGATTATCTAAATTAATATTCTTTTCTTGAGCCAGTTTTACCATAAATTAAATTCCTTTTTTAAATTAGATTTCTGTATGGCCTCAACAAGAGATATTCTCAAGTATACCTAGTAATCTGGTACTTTTAGTCAATATCATGCTAAAGTATATTTCCTTAACCATATCTAAAAGTCATGTTAAGGACCATTTTGCAACCCTAGTTACCTGTAAAGCCACAAGATTTTTTTTTATCCTATTTCTTTTCTTTTTTGTTTTAACTTTAATTTTTAACTTTGGTCTAGTGTTTATTACTTTTCATTTAGATTTGTTTGTATAATGTCTGCTGACGAGGGCCACAAGTTATTGTAACAAGTTTTTGAAAGATTGCTAAAATATGTATGTTTTCTTATTTATATGACAGGAGTGATGAGTTGAGGTGGGACTTGGGGCTGTTAGATCCACACAGGCACACAGGCTTATAGCGTGTGTGCTTATAGCACTGACAGTCATGTTCAAAACGGGAAACCCTTAATAAAACAAAAATAGGCACAATATTTAAATATTAACCCTTCCTATAGTCAGAGCCTTTGGACAAATTAAAGATTTGGGCTGGAGTTGTTTGTTGAATCAGGCTGCAAAGATGTTTATTTTGGCTGTAAATTAAACATCCGTCCCCATCACATAATCCTGTTGTGTTGTGGTTTTCTGCAGCCAGCCTCAAGTGGATGATCAAGGAACAGCAGTTTTTGGCACTTCAGCACTGGCTTCATCTTTTAGTCCTGAAGGTTGAGACTTGAGTACATGTCCACAAGCAGAAGCACAGACAGAAGCATGTATGTACTTAGGGGCAGTGTTTCTCCTTCTTCTTTTCTTTAAATAATGTTTGCGTGACATTTTTTCTGCTCCAATTTGCCTAAAAAATGGGTCTCAATCAAGGTTGTAATTAGAAAGGCTCTTCTCAAGCATCATGTCAATATTCACTTTTATAGCTCACACAAACATCACCGTTCTTGTTTTCAATCTTCACCCTCAAAAACTCAGTGATAACAAACAGTAAGCTGGTCCACATATGCATGAGGCGTAACACAGTAAGGCAGGCCATCAATACTTCTTTTAGATCAAGTGTTTGCCAAATCATGTTAGATTCTTGGCAGGTTTTCATCAAAGCTAATCTTCCAAATGGACTTTCCAATCCTGAATGCCAAAAAGGAAGATTAACATGCCCTTGAAGGCAACAAGTTACTAAAGGCCTTCATCATCCATGAAGAAATGCACTTCCTTGCTTTGGACACTGTGAGGCATTGCCTGTACATTTAAAGAGCTACAGGCATCAGCCATGCCAGGTGGAGACAGAGCAAATACTGTCCACTGTCTCCACCTGCTGAAGCCATGCAGGATTTCTTCAGTTTGAGTTTTTGGGTGATGCGTTTCTGAGCTCTTATACATTTCCTGCTGCACCAGCTGGAAGATTCCTGAGCTGGAATAAAGCAGATGTTGCCCATCACATCTCACATACTGGTTACAGAGGAAGGGATAAAACAATGGCTGTTGTTATACTATGAGTTAAAAAGTTAGAAACAATTTAAGCAGTATGTATTTGCACCTTTGTCCACAGTTACAGCTTTGATCAGACCACAATTGTAAATTGAGAAAGACTTAAAACTGTTGGACTATTTGCTCACACAGTTCACGAAGTGGTGAACCTCGACCCATCCTTACTTGTGAGCAACTGAGCCTTTTGGGGATGCTCCTTTTATAGCCAATCATGACACTCACTTGTTTTTAATTAACCTGTCCACCTGTGAAATGTTTCAAAGAAGTGTCTTTTGATTATTACTCAACTTACCTGGTCTTTTGATGTCCCTGTCCCAGCTTATATACTGTAAGGATAAATACTGTAAAGATGCATTATGGATAAACTAAGCATATTAAAGGAAACAACATTACCTCAAATCAGTACAATTTTATCATAAAACACTTTAAATGAGACATAAAGTGCTGGTTTGAGTATAATTTTAATTCCACAGAAAGCAGCAACCAAGGTCACATATATATATTTTCCATTTCAAATGTGTCTTATTCCCATATTTATTTATTCAACCAAAACATTCAAAAAACAATCATCATTTATAACTATGCTGCTAAACAAAATCTGATTATAGTCTTCAAGCTTGTTTTCTATACTTGCTTGTTTCATTATTAAGTTTATTAAATCAAAGGCACGTCAACGAGAGATAAAGAAATCCGTGCATATGTAATGTAAACACTTTCTTTTTTTCCATTTATTTAAACATTTAGTGCATTTTAACTCAAAGGAGGCAAACATTCAAGTAAATCTTTGGTAAGCACAGTGAATTAGTGTTAGTTAGTTAACATTTGAAGGATTATTCTTTCCAGGAGAGAAAGTAAGGCTTTCCCTGCCCGTCACCACAAACCAGCTCCGAGGGGTTATTAGGATTCACCTCCAGGAGCAGAACTGGACCTCCACACACAAACATTCCCACCTGAAGGAGAATAAAAGGAGAGAAGATGTGAGAGGAAACATAAGTAAAAAAAAAAACAAAGCATAAACAGGTGAACAGATATCAGCTGGTTCTGTAATTTATCTCAATGCTATTGGATTGGATTAGAAACTGTTTACAGCTAAATCAGACCACTTTTTGTTCATTAGTTACGACGGTCACTATGTCGGATTAGCTACTCATTGAATCATTAGTGTTAGGCTTTCAAATTTGCCGGGCAATGACAAGCGTGTCTAACTGTGCTCTCCGTTTCAGTCACGCTGGCTCTGAGCAAAAACGTGTTCAGCCTTAGCCAGTAGTACTAAGTAGTGCTTTATGCCCATGTGGACTGTTCATAGTTTTTATAGACCAGAAGGACACGGAAGCATCTATAGGACTTAGTTGTTCTATGTAAATACACATAAGAAAATTCTTCGCTCAAGAGGACAAGACAGATTGTTGGCAGAGGCAATTCGATACAAAAGAGGACATATTTATGAACATAGACACTGTTTTAGTTCATAAATTCCTTAAAACGCTACACATTGTCCCTTTAATTTAACTTATTTTACAATTATTATTATCTTATTATGTATTTGTTTTATTTTTTTACCTTCCATTTAATTTCTTTTATTCCTATTCATCCTTCCATCAATCATCTATTACGCTTATCCTTTTTCGGGGTCTCGGGGTGGGGGCTGGAGCCTATCCCAGCTGACATTGGACGAGAGGCAGGGTACACCCTGGACCTGTTGCCAGCCAATTACAGGACCACATAGAGAGACAGACAACCATTCACACTCACACTCATACCTGAGGGCAACTTAGAGTCACCTATCAACCTAAAGAGCATGTTTTTGGTCTGTGGGAGGAAGCCGGTGTGCCCGGAGAGAACCCATGCATGCACGGAGAGAACATGCAAACTCCACACAGGAAGGCCCTGACCGACCCGACCTTCTTGCTGTGAGGCACATGCACTATCTGCTGCGCCATCGTGCCGCCCTTTTATTCCTCACTACTTTCAATTTATTGACTTTTTTTGTCACCTGTGGTATGACTGATGTGTGTAAATGTGCTTTGTCTCGAGTAAGTCGGGGAAGGGGCCTCTTGTCCTCTGATGCACTTTGTTCTTTTATTTTTGATTTTTGAAACAAGGAACCCCTTTTCAATGTGGCCAGAGGGTACTGGGTTAAAGAGATGACTGTTGTTGTATCGTGTGTTACCGAATGTTCTATTTTAATACTTTTTACTGGCTGTTGACCTTTGTCATTGCATTTTTACCAGGTTATTTGTTTTTATTGTTATTTTATTTGTATAATTTATCATCTTTTAACAAGTCTGATAATTTATGAATCACTTTATTTATCGCAGGGTTCGGTCTAGGCATTTCTTTTTCTTAGTTTCATCTTCAGGCCATAATGGGACTAAAATCGTGTCGTCTGACCTCAGCGTCGGGTCTCCAGACTTTACATACCTGTTTCTTGGTGTTTCTGTCCCACAGCTTCACTGTCCTGTCGTAGGAGGCGGAGATGATGGTGCTGTCTGTGAGTCTGAGCACACTGATCCTGTCACTGTGGGCCTGTGGAGAAAATACCAACATATCATCCACCAAGGCTGGCCAACCTGGAAAAAACTATACTAGATTTTTACCAGGATTTATCCCTCTTAAGTGGGGAATATGCTCCAAGATGATTGACCAGAACTTTGGCCCAGATCCCCTCTTCTGACCAAAGTCAGCAAAGGTCAAAATAATGTATCTGGTGGTCCTAAATATGAGCTTACCTGATTATCCCGTACTAAGAATGATATGTTTTTGCTTGTGTTTGTTAGTTTGCTTGTTGACGGGACAACAGCAAAAAGTTATTAACGCAACTTGATGAAATTTTCAGAGAATGTTGGTCATGGCACAAGGAAGAACTAACTAGAGTTTGGTGGTGATCTGAAAACGAATGCTGATCCAGGAGAGGGCAGTTTTCCACATTTTTGTCAACAACTTGCCTGACAATGATGGAAATGCCTTGTTGGAAGTTTGTGTTTTCAGAGCACTTCTGATTACGATCTGAAATTCTTGTGTGTGTGGAGTGCAGCCGAGCACATCCTCTATGTTTTGTAACAGAGAACAAAACAAAGCCAATCAGGGAGCAAGCTGGCTGAAGCAGGAAGTAATCGTAGCCATGGCAACAAGAGTAGAGTTGAAGCACAAAGTTAGGCGGACTTTAGAAGTGGAGGAGCAACTTGCTGATGTGTGTCAAAACACAACCACCTATACAGCATAACCTGTAAATACATATTTAACAAACTGATGAGGAGAGCAGCTGGAAGGAAAGGTTCTCATAGGAGAAATACGCTAGCTGAATCAAGTTTCAATTCCTCCTGACGTTGTCCACCATGTTTGTTTACGCTAAAGTCACATTTAGTCATGTAAGACAAGCTGCAAGAGTAGATGCCCTGGTTGTTGGTGAGTGAGTCAGCTGGTGTGTGCTGTTCCTTGTCTCTCTTTTAGTGGATCACCAAAAAACTACAAGGGCACAACTGTTCAATCCTGCCACTACACGGTTTCCAAATCAGTTAAGACTTTTTAAAACCTTTATGTGTGTACCAGTTCTTCAGGATCAGATTTCTCTAGATACATTTCACAACAGAGAAATCTGTCAGAGCACCAGGTCATTGGGCCTTTACGATTTTTTGTCAAAAGAGGGGATTTGGGCCAGAATTCAGGATGATTATCTTGTAGCAAATGCCCCATTTAGCTACTGCCAAGGGACACAGAGGCCCAGTCATTTACTGTACTGAAACAAAGGTATTAACTGATGATAGACATGAAACCTAATGAGTTCATCTGTTTGGGAAGCCTAGTGTCCCACACCAGAAACCCTGAAAATGTGGTCATTGGGTGACAGTAGCTCAAGTCTCAACCAAACCATGTTTGGAAGTTGGTTTGCTGACTGGGGAGGCGCCAGCTGACTTTTTGGGCACTGCCAAAGTGCCCTTGAGCAAGATACTGAACCCCAAACCTGCTCTGTAGTGCCTCTTCAGGTGAAGCAAGCCAGAATTTTGACATCTCTCCATTAGCACAGGATTGCAGGACCTGTTTGTGCATGAGTATTTCAGCTTGTGTTTGTGTAGCATGTCTCAACAACAGAGTGTGAAAAACTGAATTTCCCAATGAGGGATTAATAAAGTATGTTTTCTTCTCTCTTCTTCTTCATTGCTTCCAGAGGTCATGCTGTGTTGCATTTTATCACAATTGCTTGTTTTTGGAGTTAGTTTCCCTCCGAGCTCTTACAGGTATTCTGTTGGGCCACGTGGAAGGTTCTGGAGTCTGGATGAACCACATGTTCCCCTCCTTATCACCACACACAATGAAATCTGAAAAAAAAAACATGAAAAACACAACATGATTTTTACAGATGGGGAAGTTCTTGTAACCGCAGTTAAAGCTGCATTCACACACTGACGTTTAGGCCAAATTTTCTGACACAGAGGGAAATGTCGAGCTACACAGAAGCAAGTTAACACAAGTTAGGCTGATGTTTGTTGGGTACGTCCAAAAATTTTGTGGTTGCTTAAAAATTTCCAACATTTTATCCAATGAGCCTGTTAAGACAAGAGCTGACCTCCGCTTACCTTTGCTACCCACATTTACGGCTGCGTTCATCTCTGTCGGGTCTAGTGTTAATTTTGTTAAATAATTACCTTGGTCATAGTTTTCATCAACAACCTTTTTTCCTTTGACAAAAACTAGACAGTATCTAATAAAAACAAGTGCACATGGACAAGAACAAAAACTAAATTAACTGACATTTTCATCAACAAATAAAAACTAGACTAAAATGTTTGACTGAATCCAGTCAGGTCTAATTTGGTCATGTAGAAAGTAGGGACAAGTTAGGAATATATCCAATCACAGCTACTTTGGTTGTTTGGAAAGGTTGGATGAGATAAGAGAGACATCCAATCACAGCTGCCTTAGCTTCGTGGTGGCGGGATAAGTTGGGGAGTGATCCAATCAGAGCTCCTCTCTTTATGAATTGATATATTCATGTAGAGCAGGTTCACTGTAGTCAGTTCTGGTATTGTAACTGAGATGCTCTGCCAGGTAGCCTAAATAAAGGTGACTGCATTTCACACAAAAGTTCAATTTGTTTCTGTTAATTTATACATTCAGACTTTACAAGGATTCAATAAAGGGTTATTAGATGTTTCATTTTATTTTTAAAACATGACTTCAGAAATTCAAGGAAACATAAAAAATGCCTTACACTTTACACTTCATATGTTAGTTGACTAAATTTACAGCAGATTTCGTTGACTACAATGTTGTGAAATTTCATCAACTAAAACCAGACTAAAATTGAAACAACTTAGATTACTAAATTATGACTAGAACTAAAAGATATTTTAGGCAAAAGACTGTAACTAAAACTAAATTAAAAAGTGATGTCAAAATTAACCCCGGTCGGGTCCAGCGGCGGCCTCCTCAGGCCTGAACTCCTGTTGTACAACTTGAGGCACACTTTTGGGGGCAGCTGTCTTTCATCCTATTGGCATGATTTTGGAATACTAAGACAAGCTGGTTTGTGGTAAAATGACATTTACCTGCCCATCTCCTGGTATTTACAGTGACGTCACAATACGATTGTACAGTGTTCAGCAGCAGCAAGCTACAACAGATGAGCGTTCCTACCCATGTGTTAGATCTACATTGGTCAATGTCAGCTACCATACTCTGATGTGTGAATGCGGCTTAAACTTGAATAGATAAAAGTCAAAACAAAGCTTATTACGAGAAGCTGTTTGTACCTTTGTCCATCGTTATGGCGGTGATCAGCCTGCTCTTCTTCTCCTCCTCATCAGCATCCAGGCTCACGGAGCTGAAATTTGAAGTCAGCCCTTGGTTGGCACCAATCGTAAACTGGACAAAGAGAAAATAGAGGCGTCAGTGTGCATGGAGTGAAACAAATACAAGTAAAGGTAAGAATCATTTTAGGATCATGTGATCAGAACTCACAAGGAAGCCGATCTCAACTTCTCCCTCTGCTTCGCCCACAAGCCACATGCTTACATTGTCATTCCTGATAAATCCCATGATCCGCACTCTCTCTGTCCAACTGAAACAAAAACAACTGCATCAGGAACTTTAAGAGTTAAGAGTAATTTGTCTCTTAAATAATAAATCCTCCTTGATGGAGTCAAAGGACTCGGCATTAATGCCAATAAAAATGTTAAAGGTCCCATGTATTCTTGCATCTTACCATTTACATCATGAGTTACTATTTAGCGAGGATTGGGTTTAATAAAATAATAAAAAATGAAAAATGTAAATTAATCAGGTACAGTTCCTTTTCCCTCCTTTTTGGAAAACTGATCTGAGGGGGAACCTGTAAAAGCTTCAACAGCCATATGTTAACTTCCTCTAAAGCCTGTGTTTACCTATACTGAAAGATTTTCTAAATTTCATCACATGAAATAAAAAAAATGATTAAGTAATTTAATCAACCCTGAAATCCTCTTTAAAATTTTATTACTTTGAAAGTGTGTGCTGCCACTTCCTCTCTTCATCACCCATGATGTTCATTATTGTTCCATTGAGTGTAACGACCAATAGGATTTTGCAGTAGATGAGGCGGACCACTGCATCCTCCACTTTGAATGTGTTGACCTTGACAAGGCTGTGAGAGATAGAAACACAAAACAGAGCAACACATAATTTCATCCGTCTATTAATGCTCTCAAATTTACCTTTATGTAACAACATAAAACCTTGAACATTTCCTGAATTAACATGAGTTATCTGCATGTGGAAACATCATCAACAGGCCTTTTCACAAAGACCTAACTCTGATATTCTCCTGCTGTCCCCCTGTATTCTTTCCCACCGCCGTCCATCCACAGACCGACACATAAACTGCTGGATACCTCAGTGTCTAAACAAGCAAGTCAATCAGATAAACAAAAGGTGGTCTCACAATCATGAATTTCAAACCCGGACATCAGTCTAGTTAAAATAAAAAAAATAATACCAGTATGTTTCTCGATACCTAACGCTGGAAAATTCTGCATTTTCAATTATCAAAAAAATTCAGAAAATAGTTAAGGTGTAAATGGTAAACTGGTGACTTCAGCTTATATTACACTTTTCTAGTCTTTCTGACATTTTAAAGCACTTTTACACAGCAGGACACATCTACCCATTCACTCTCACACTCACTCACAGATGGTTGAGTTTCTATGTAAGTTGTAATCAATCTGTCTACCCCTAAATTTCGATCTATATATCAGTCTATCAATCTATCTATCTATCCATCTATCTTTGGATCCTTATATTTACATATCTGTATATTTATCCTTGGATGATTTATCTATCTCCCATTATATCAATCCTTTTATCCTGATATCTATCTATCTATGTATTGATCTATCTATGTATTTTTGGATCCATATATCTACTTACCTGTATTTTTATCCTTGGATGCTTTTATCTATCTCTCCTTATATCTACCTTTCTGTCTATCTAACTTTGTATGCTTAAATCAATCAATCTATCTATCTATCTATTTATTTTTGGATCCTTATATCTACCTATCTGTACTCTTTTCCTTGGATACTTTTATCTATCTCCTCTAATATCCACCGATCTACCTATCTATCTATCTATCCTTATATCTACCTTTCTGTCTATCTACCTTTGTATGCTTAAATCTATCTATCTATCTATCTATCTATCTATCTATCTATTGATCTTTCCATCTCTCTATAAATCTACAAGTCTCTCTGTCTATAAATCCATACATCTTATTTTTTCCACAATCCACCTTTCATTCTTTATGTCTAACCATCTATCTATATTTCTGTCTGTCCGACCACCTATCATTATGCTACAGATGGATTTCTTTTCCTTTTTCAAATAACATTGGGTTAAACCTTTATTTTTTCTTCAAATAAAAAAATCTGAGCTACTTTGTGTAAGTGTTACTGTTACTGACCTCGCCGTGCTGCGTTGTTGATTCCACACCAGCTTCCACACGTCAACAGCCTTTTTCATGTAGCTGACAGCGTACTGGTCGTCAGGCATGGAGCAGATCGCCATGACGCTGCTGGATGAAGTCTTACAAACACACAAAACAGAGAAAACACCATGTAATAACTCAGAAACACAAGTCCTGTGTTCTTCCCCTTACTCCTGCATGTCCACACTCACCTGCTTGATGCCAACCACCTTGTAGTTCTGCCATATTTCCACCAAACCGGATTCATAACCAACAAGAAGCAGATCATCGCTCTGAGAGAAACACAGAGCTGTGACCGGTTCACTGCGTCTGGAAGAACTCTCTGAGGAGACATAGCGCAAATCTGAACTGATACATCTTCATAAAGACATCAGAGACTGTAAATAGGGGTCTATACACAAGTAGGTAGTTTCATATGATGTGGGCAAGCAGTCACTTAATCACCGGGTGTCAGTGTTTGTGTGATTTGAGCAAATGAACAAAATTTAGTCCAGAGGCAAAGAAGGAAAAAGGGATACAGAGGACTGGTTTGAAATCAACTTAGATCACTACATTGCAAGAGGAAAGCTAGAAACAGCACTGTCATAAGGCTGACAATATAGAGTCCAACAAGAGCATTAACAAATGTGCTTTAAAGGTCCCATATTTTACTCTTTTAACAAGTTTATATTGGTCCCATATGTCCCAAGAACCAATCCCTAAATGCTTTTTTTTGTCTAAAAATCCACCCAGATGTATACTTGCAGTTGTCCCTGCATTCGCTTCTGCATCCATTGGCGTCAGGAGTGTTTTTGTTTATCTATTTGCCTTTATGTGACGCGTGTTACAGGAGGACACCACTAGAGGGAGCAAAAGACCTCAGGCTGTTCGTAACTACCTGCTGTTTCAGAAGTAAACTGCAAACCTGGCAATAATTCTAAGAGTAAAAGCAACAAAATAAACATCAACCAGTGGTCAGATCTCACCATCAGCATCGCCTGAACTCTACGATATTTCCTTCCGTGCACCGCCGGAGCTGTCTTGGTGTATGGGTGTTATGAGTTACCGTGTTAACTGATGGCTTACAGCTGACTATGTTGATAGGTGTTGTAGTCAAAGCACCGGAAAAAATAGAGGGTGAAACCTTTAGTGCTTTATTTTTAGTCATTGTATGAAAGAATGCTGTATTAGTTTATATGTGAGAAAATACAGCCAAGAAAACCAAGCTATCACAAACATCTCCAAGCCACCAATGTACACGGTCACCAGTTGAATTATTACACTGAACTTATTTACTTGTTTGCATTTGTTCAGTCTAACTCCTTCAGATGTTGATAATTGTGGTCTTGATTCATCATTTTGTCTTTAAAACTTTCTGATACTGTTGTTTCTGCTGCTGTGATCGGTCTGTCATCTCTCCTCTGCCTCTGCACTGATCAGCTGTCATCGTGACAATTCTGGAGGATGTGCACCACCAACGTGCTGATGCAGGGGATGTGTGGCAGCCATCACGCGTTTACTTCTGCGCAGTTAACAGGAAGTATACCCTCAGCTTTATAATCCCTTAGTGACTGCACAGACATGCCTTACGAGAGGTGGCTTATCCCCTACTGAAATCATGATAGGAAATTTTTTGAATGAACTGTCTGAGGACACATTTTGAAATGAGAAGAGGACCACTTTTCACGGCTTGATATTTAGTCCGGATATAAAAAATTACCGTCTGTCACTGTCCAGCATCGCAGAGAGCAGTCTTCAGAAACTGTGAGGAATTCTGGGAGTCCTTCTCTGAGAACAAGTCCATGTATGGAGCCGCTGTGACCCTTGAAGGTGTTCATGTGCTCCACCTGAAGATATGAACAGTGAGGAAGACAAAAAGATAAAAAAGTAACAGAGTTTCATGTTTGGCAATGGCCAAGATCAAAGAAAGTCATCTTCTGCTCTGTGTGTAGTTTTAAGCTTAAATCAACAACAATAAGGACTTATTTTCTTGGACGATGCTTTTTACTCTGGCAGGTCCCACACCCTCAGTTTCAGAGCATTTAATGCTTGCTGTTGCTGGGGTACTTACCTGTGTCTTTCTGTAGGAACCCCTTGTTTTGTTTCAGATAAATTTGTGTGACTAACACCTTCCTTTCTACAAGGAAATGCAACAAACAAAGCATAAAAACGAAGAAAGGCAATGGCAGTCCTAAGCAGGAGCTTTTGACTTGAAAATACAACCTTTAGAAAAATCAGGTTGTTCTTTTAACTCTGCTGTCGTAACTGACAAAACTGATACCATAGGTTAATCCCTCTTCTTGATTTTGGTTGTCCAGTTGAGACAATATCATCTAGCAAAGCACTGTTACTATTTATTCTCCCAAGAGCACTTGAGTAATCTTGCAAGCACAATGGACTGTTTCACAAATCTAATCTATGGGATATAATTCACATCCACCTGGGCAGCACCAAAAAGACGGTGCATAAGAAGGACCCGATCCTTTAAAAAAAAACTCCAGAGGCACCATTTGGCCAAAGTAATCAGGTGGAGTTACTGTATAAGAGCACCAGCCTGATGACAGAATGTGGGAGTCCAACTGCTTTACAAGGTGACACTGCACCAAGAGAGCTGCGGTTTTGTGTTTATGATCAGAATTGTCAGAGTAAAAAGTCCTGATGGCCCTTAAGTCCGAAAACAATGTAAAACAGGCTAATCATCCTGCAGTGACAGTAACAGACATACAAATAGACATGAGGTCCCTCTTGAAATTCAGCAGAGACAAATCTGATGAGGACAGATTTATGATCTGGGCGTCCATGGGTTTGTCTCTATCATAAATTCTTATTTTAAGTCCATTTGTCTTTGCCTGGATGGAAACACCTCTGGATGGATGGGTGTGTTTATACATATATCTGTATTTGTATATATCGATATATGTGTATCTATAAAATTAAGAGTTTGTCTTCAGCCTGCTCTATTGTAATGTGCTTTGAGATAACACTTGTTATGAACTGACGCTATTCAAATAAAGATTGATTGATTGATTGATTGACTGATTGATTGAAAATGAATTTGACCATCAGACCTCCAGTGGTTTCCAGAGCTTCACTGTGCCGTCATCTGAGGCAGTGAACACGGTCATGTCCTCTGGGTTCACTTCTTCGTTTTTGTCTGAGAAAAAAATAAAGAAGCAAAAAAGTCAGTATCACTTTGCATTAAATATATGACAGTATCTGGGAAGGTCTTAAAAAATGAATATGTTATTTTTGGATAAAACCACAAAATTTACCTTATTTTAACTTTGAATTAATTTTTAAAGTTTATTGTTTGATGTCTTAATATTTTAGTATCTCCTATCATGATAATAATAGTATAATAGTTTTTATCTTATGACATATATCATTTAAGATTTTCTTTTAACATTTTTTTTTTGTAGTTTTAGCTTTTATATATATTCCTGTCTGTTTGATTCTTGGATTTATCCAAGATTTATCTTGTTTCTTTTCTTAAATACTTTTATCAGTCATCTTGATTTTATGATTTTTTTTTTATTTTAGCTTTTTAAGTGTTCATTAGTCTTTGAATCCTTCTTGGCATCCTTCCTAATGTTGTGACTATTACAGTGGAATAGCATTTTGTCAGTTGACCTCTGCTGAATGTTTATTGGCTGAGTGGCTGTAAAAAAAACAATTATATATATATATATTTAAATATTTAGTCAATCATTTTTTCAGCCTCTATGTAAAGCACTTTGAACTGCAATTAAATTTGTATGATATAAACTGTATCAATACAGTTTGACTGAGAATGTAAAGTCATGTATTGGGTGGTTAACAAGTTGCAAATTTACTAAAAAAATACATATTTTCATGTTTTTTAAAGTCTTTATTTACAACATTATAAACTCAAAAACTTTGCCTTGCATCTGCCTAATGTACTGTAGTTCCTGATGGACAAAACATATCTCCTCATCCAGATCAGTGTTTCTTTTTTTTCTAAAAAGTCTAAGTCTGCATGCTCGTATTAATGTGATGCTTTTTGGCTAAAAACAGGAATAACTGCTTATTAATCAGTCCGAGTGCAGACTTACAACTTCATCAGGTATGATCTTCTTTCACTCTATGTGCTTTTTTTAGACACTTTATGATATACTAAGTCTAAATATTTTCAAACATGAAATTTTCTATTTTTCCTAAAAAAAATGTTTTTTTTTCTGTTTTAAGAGTAACCTTTATATCAGTAATCCACTAACAAGATTTGGGCACTTCTTATGCTGTTGAATGTAAAATAGAATTAAGGAGGACAGACGGTCTTTCAGCAGTTTACCTGTGTTTGTTTGGACTATGCACTGATGAATTCGCTGCTCATGGGCACTGATGTGGCTGATGTCAGTGCCTGTTTTCCAGTTCCAAACATGAAGAGCTCCCTCTGCACAGCCGGCCATCACATACTGCCCCTGTAAACGGAAAAAAACAAACATGTTAACAAATATTTCTAATAAAAAAACAATTCTCAAATATTTTATAATATTTCAGATTATCAAATCTTACTCTTTATTACAATTTTTTTAACCTAAAGGTCCTATTTCTTGATGCGTGACTGTTTAAATCACGTGTCTGTTTAGTAAGGATTTTAGTTGAATACAAAAATCAAATCTCGTCTTTGTAAAGGACCAGATGAAGCCCTTTTTCACTCCCCTTAGGAAATGTTTGGATCTGAGGAGGGAGGCAACAGGAGTCTACGATAATGAGCTTTGAGCTGAGAAGGGAGTTGGGGTAACAAAAAAGATGAATTATTATACTATGACCAAAGACTTTTTTTTTTAACCAGGAAGTAAAGATGATTATTTAGGTCATGAAATTGTCTGTTTCCTGTTCACAGTCATAACACCTACAGGGTTCCTGCTGCCAGCCTCAAGTGGACACTCAAGGAACTGCAGCTTTTGGCATTTCCTCATGGGCCTCATTTTTCAACCCCTCATGTTGCCGCTTGGTTTGTGGTTTCTTTTCTCTGTCAGCACAGCCAAACCACGCCAACTACCTCCCCTAAATCCTCAAAAGAAAGCTAAAGAAATGTTCAACAAATTGTTATAAAAGCTGTTTAAAGGATCATTTAATTACTGTTTTGAAACAGTGTTTTTCTGTATTGTTATTTGTCTTTGTTTTTATTATTTCACAGTTTTTTTTATTTTTGTTTTTTGTTATTATCTCTGGAGTCATTGGCAATACAATCCC
This sequence comes from Cetoscarus ocellatus, assembly GCA_037902135.1. Taxonomy (NCBI): domain Eukaryota; kingdom Metazoa; phylum Chordata; class Actinopteri; order Labriformes; family Labridae; genus Cetoscarus; species Cetoscarus ocellatus. The sequence goes on along the minus strand of JBAMNC010000345.1, from coordinate 2,450,361 downwards.
TCATAAAACTCACATGATCATACATGGCACACTCCCATTCTCTATTTAACTCTTTTCTTTTTTCTCTTCTTTTTTTGTAATTGTTGTTGTATGTATTTTGTTACCAGTTTGTCATAACTTGCGAGTAACTTGTTTTTTTTTTTTGGTACACGTACAAATAATATTGTGTAACATTAATACCCTTTGGGTGGAGACTTAGAATAAACCCTTTCAGCATTTCACTTCGCCCTGCACTACATATTATTTGTTATCTTTGAGTCACCTGTTGTTTCGTTAATTTTCCAACCAGGAAAAAAAGTGCACCACCTTAAAGCTTGACAGCATCAATCTGCCTGATATCTGAAATTAATTCTGATAAATCCAGCAGTCTCACGAGTTTGTCAGTACAAGGGGCACCACATAAAATCCTGCCTTGGGCACTACATTTGGATAATGCCGGCTCTGGTTGGACCCAATGACTTTGACTTTATTTATGTCAGTTTATTTTGTGATGCTCCAAAGTGCATCACTGGTATGCTGATTTGCCTTTAGCATGGACTATAAGTAGTTTTTGAAGCAGAATCTCCTTAGTTGCATCACCTTATGTTCTCCTTTGTATGTAATGCACTGCTTTAAGTGCAATGACAAAAAAAAATAACAAAAATGATTTCTTCAGAGTGGACTTTTAAGTACTCAAGTGAGACCCTTTTTATTCAAAACCTCTCACAGAAAATAAACCTTTAGGGCATTTCACCTCCTTAAACCACACAAATCTAATTTTAGACTTTTGAAGGATCCACCGTGACCCTCTTAAAAGCAACTTAGGCCTTATTTCTTGCTTTTTTTTGTCTTGAAATAAGATGCTTACCACGATATGCAGGGTAAATGTGGATTCAGATAAGCTTTATTAGATATTTTGACTGGGACTTTGCTAAACACACTTGCTAAGATTTGAGTATGACCTTGTACAAACTACACAGTTTATTTGCCCCCCATTAATTCAACACTGTAACAACAGTTTTCCAAGAAAGAAGGGAACAATAAAAATAGTTTTATTTCTGGTGCACAGATAATTTTCTCACCAGACAGCAGACTGACGTCAAAGAGCTGCTCCAGGAGATTTCTTTGAGGCGCTGACCTGCCTGCAGGTCCCAGAAACAGAGCCGTCCATCGTTTGAAGAGCTCACCTGGAGCAGAAAATCATGCATGATAATACGTTAAAAAAAAAACAACAGATCTGTGAGCAAACAGCAAAGAAATACGATAAACTCACCACACAGTCAGCAGTCCAAAAACAGCCGGTGATCCAGTCTCTGTGAGCATGAGGGAGAGACTTTGAGAGAACGGCAGGACTCTTGCTCGCATCCCAGACCACCAGAGCCTGAAAAAACGATGATATAAGACATCTCATTTAGTCAGAGTATCTCCAAAACTGAAGCTCTTGTGGGCTGTTCCCGGTCTGCAGTGGTCGCACTGCAAAAACTCAGATCTAGGCAAGTGTGTTTGACTATTCTGAAGTCAAAAATATCTAAAAAACTATTTCTAATCCGCAATCACTTAACCAGTCACGATAAATATCTTACTTTAAGGAATAAAAGGCAAAAATGAGGCATTGAATTGCTTGTAATAAAGAGAAAACATCTTCCAATGAAACATGAGAAGTTTGACTCAGTGAGGGTCTTAAATTCAGGTTTCATATCTGCTCAGGTCGTATTTGTCTTGTCTCATTGGCAGATTATTTACTTTTTATTACAAGCAACTCAGGCATTATTTTTAGTTTTTGTATCTTCAAATAAGATCTTAATCCAGACTTGTCAGGAAATTGTGGATTAGAATAAGTCTAGTGAATTTTTTTTATCTTGAAATTGGACAAATACTCTCACTTAGATCTTAGTTTTTTCAGTGCAGTATCTTTCTAAAATGGAGGGAACAGTGGTGAGCCAGACGAGCTACTGTTGCTAAGATTGCTGAAGAAGTTAATCAGCGCTATCTGAGCATCAGTTTGTTGCATATGGGACTATATTACGTCCAGAACATGCGGGTGGCAGGTGGTTATAATGTTATGCCTGATCAGTGTTAACTCACCCAAACTCAACATGTGTTACTGGAGGATACAACGACCTACAAAAACAGGGCTTATGCCGAGGTCAGACTACACCACTTATGCATGTTTATAGACTGACCTGACAGTCCTTGGGTTTAGGTAACAGTCATCCACAAAAACAGTTGTTTCGTCTTGTGTATTGTGTCATAGAGACTGACAATTAAAAACTTAAACTCACTTAAGGTCCAATGAACAAAGCATTAAGTGCCAACCATCATCAAGCACCAACATTCATCCAAATTTTACCGTCTTATGCAGTTTGCTCTTGTTTTGTGTCTGAATGTTAAGATGAGGTGTTCGTGTTTTCCCTATTATACCGCTTTCACACTAAAATCCATGGGTCAACGCTGGTTTTTTCACAATGGTTAACCCGCGAGTGACTCCTTTACCACTGCCAGCAGACCCGGGTCCACTCAGCAGCAGACAAGCTGCGTGGCTGATTTTTTTTCCTCTGGCACATCAAGCTGATGTCATCACGTTGATGACGTCATCGGTGCGACAAAACACGACCACGTAAACAATGGAAAAGAACATGGACGCCGTGGACACGGTTTTCTTTACTTTGTACTTCTGTCCCTCTTTAAAAATGTACAAACTCGGCGCTGATGATACAAAGGCGGATGGAATTTGTTGCTGAGATGGCAAAGAGTCACGTAAGTTACAGACAGAGGGGACGGGCGCGATGTCATGCCATGAGCACGTAACGCCGACATCATCCGTAACTTAGCAGCTTGACCCGGGTCTGAAGCCGGTCGGAGACGAGCCGATAAAAACCCATGTCGCTTGCAGGGTAAGTCGACCCAGGTCAAAGTGCCGAGAAGAACCTTTCAAACTGCAGACAGGAGCCGTTTGTTGGAGGATTTACACGGGTTTTTTGGCCAGTCTGAAAGGGGTATTAGTTGCAGGAGCACACAGTGTCACCTGAAATCTGACTGGCCTCCCAAAGAATTGAAACGTTTTTAAAAAGTTTCATACACTGGAGGCAAGGTACGGAAAAGTGGCATTGTCATGCATTTATTTTTTAGTAAGTGGCCCTCGAAGTTTGAACACCCCTCTCAGCACGAATTTATATCTCTGTGGTCTCATAATCTGACATAAAGACCGTTGTTACAGGCAATAAAAATCATGAAGTCTGACCTCAACATAAGAGTGAAACTAACAAAATAACTAACAATAATCTATGACATAACTAGATATGTGTAGTCAACAGATACGCGGGGGTCAGACCACACCATCAGCGCTGTTTGCACTCACTTCACATCATTTATAACTGTCTCCATGTTATGGTTTAATGAGTGACCATGTTAACTTGTGACTTCTAGCTGTCTATGTTGAAAGATGTGATTGAAACAGCACCTATAGAAATAGAGCGCCCTCTCAAATGCCTCACTTAGAATTATTTTCAATTATTATATCAACATATCTCGTTATGATGAAACAAAGAAAACAAAGTGAGAGGAAGTAAGCTAATACAATCACAGTACCTTATCCTTCCCTCCAGACAGCAGCTGCTCACCATCAGGGCTGAAAGACAGACAGGTGACCCCTCCAGTGTGACCTTTCATCAGAGCCTGAGGTTCAGTGCAGGGGTCTTCAGCCAGCGCGCTCAGAGACCACAGACAAACCGTGCCGTCATCTTAACCAAGGGCAGACGCAGAAGAGAAATTATGAATATACTGCATGTTCACCTCCTCTTTGGCTTTTTACTTTATGTGAAAGTTTATTTTTAAAAGCAAACTCAAGACCTACCTTTTTAGTCTGGCTTTTAGCTGATTATATTATTATTATTATTTCATCATATTTATTTGTTTATTTTAATCATCTTATTCTGTTTTATTTCTCCATTTCAGTTCAGAGTTATTATTATTCTCTGTTAATCGAATTTCTTTTCATTATTCTACTTTAGCAGACTTTATTACACATTTGGTGTTTGGCTATCTCATTTTACCATATTATTTATTTTAAATGTTATTTTATTTATTTACTTTGTTTTCCCTATAGTATTTTTAACTAATTTCTTATCATGTTTATTTTAAACCCTATAAAGCCTGTTGTATGATTTTTGATACATAATTTTATGATACCTCTATCTTACCAATATGATCAACAAATTACTAAAAAGACATCTAAATACAATCAGATAAATGATAAAAATGTCCTCAAATGGATTATCAGTTGCCAAAACACCTAATGTATCAAATGAGATACAAAAAATATATATGTCAAATTTATGGAAATTTTGATCTTTTAGGATTTTAGTAGAAAGTGAAATAAACATTTCAGCTCCAAAAAATTAGAATTTTCTGGCTATAATTTGTGTTTTCAGGCATTAAAAGGCTAATTGTTACATGATTTTTAGTCTTAACTCCTGTGTTTCCTCAATCCTCTAATTTTCATTTTATAATTTTATTTTCATTGTATTCAACCCTCTACTTTTATTTAATTTTTTTCATTTTTCATTTTTTTTAATGTAAAGCCCTTTGTGCTAGAAGATTTTGTATGAAAAGAGCTATACAAATATGGTTTGATTGATTGATTGATGAAAACAGGGAGGTGAAAGTGAGGGAGGACATGCACAAACTGGATCAGGAGACACACAGTCAGGAGGATGAGGACTGTAGTAGGGCTGGGAAAATGATCCAAAAATCAAATTTCAGTTTTTTTTTTGCTAAATCAACATAAATATAAACTGTATCAATATCAGCTGTCTAATTTAAAAGCCTACTTTTATTACCCAGCTCTAGTCTGGATGTCCCATGTAAGCATGTAAATCGCTGAGTCATGTTTTCACCTCTTCATCACTCACCTGAAGCTGTAGCCAGGCAGGTCGAGTTTTGTTCAAATGCAAGAATGGGGCGTGTCTGGTGACCAAAAGCGCCAAACTCCGTCAGTCCTCCCAGCAGCCCTCGCTCGGCCTCCTTCTTCTTCCAGACCCTCAAACGTATGTCATTCCCCGACGACACCAGCAGATCGGGTTCGGTCTGCTCTGCGTCCGAATAGACCCACCGCAGGCTCGGCACGGTCAGACGGACCACGTGTGAGGCCCAAATCTGCTCACCTACGACAAAGTAAAGACAAAGTGAGAAGTTTAAAGAAAGAGTCAAAGCGTTCATGAGATACAACATTCACAAACAAGGGCCTGAGGACCATGACCTTTGACCAACAACCTCTGAAATATTGAGGGTCCTATTTTGACAGCGTGGAAGCACATTGCATGTGAATAGGTCTACATAATATTTATATAAATATTTTTTTTTCCTTGTTTAAATTTGCTTAATTTTGTGTTTTTATTCTCTCTCTTTCTGCACATGTAACAATGTCACTTGGTAGAGCTGTTATGTACCTTGTTTATTTGGAAACTGTGAAAAATAAAGTATTAAAAAAAAGAGAGTGCACTCACAAGAATGACAAAGACAGATGAATGGATTACTATCAGGAAACACAATGTTAGTTATGTGTGCCACTTATTAAAGACAGCAGAAAGTGATTTTTCATCAGAATTCACAAAATAATAATAGTCAACAAAAAAAGGTGCTACTTTGTCCATAAAGTATAAAAAAATCAAACTAAACCATTTGTTCTTAGCAAGGTTTCTGTATTTATCTATTTACTTCAAGGCTGCATCAAAAAAATTAGAACGATAACCTGCTTTTCCCTCTCCTGTGAAATAAAACCCACCTGTCTCCAGACTGAAGAGTTTGATGCCTTCCCCGTGATATCCAACCGCAGCGAAGTCTCCATTCACAGCCACACACAGAGCAGCCGGAGCAGAGGGTGTAGACTTCTGTTTCTTCTGAGGAGGCTCCTGCTCGCACTGAAAATGAAGCCACAGTCGTGTGAATATTTGAAATGACTTCCTCTATCGAACAACAGCTGCCATTTTAGCTCATATTTTCCATTTTTAACAAAGAAATGTCACAGTAAAGGAATAAAAGGAAACAACAGTAGAGATAAGGAGCTCACCTCATCGCTTTTTAACACAGTTACAGAACGTCCAAGTCCCCCCGACCAGAGCTGCAGCTGTTTGACAGACAGGCGAGAAGACACAGGGATTAAGGAGGGTGTGCATTTTAAGGCACAGTATAACATCCTCTGTATTTTCAGTGTTTATGGGTTTTTTTAACCCAGCTTTTGAGACGAAGATCATTTTCAAGCCTCGAGGGAGTCATTAATGGTAACTAACTTTGAATCAATTTCACATGAGTTTATCCAGTAATGATTCAGTTATTCATCATTTTCTAAATTAATCTACCTCCTAGGGCTGCACAATATAACAAGACTACAGAAAATCAGATCTCAGTAAGTTTAAGCTGACTAACAATAAATGAAATATATCTGAAAATATGGATGCATAGTATTGAGACCAATGTCAGTATTTTTATCCAATTTTTATACATTTTAATATGATTTAAGTGAAAATCAATTTGTACTGATATCTGACACTACAGCTCACACCCAATATTAGGCAGCAAGTATGGGCAATCTTATTTACAGTTAGTGTCTCATTTTTCCAAAAATATTGGTCACATTTCTGTATATTCTGGTTTTAATTTTTTTTATGCATTCCCCAATCCAGCTTGTTGTTGCCAATACTAATCATCATACCAGCTATGAGTAAGATAAACAAATATTGATCATGTTTTGTGCTTTGGTTGAGTGTTTAGTACACAAACTCTGAAGAAGCAATGAAATGGGTAATGCATTGTGAATCCTGAACCGGCTTGAATCGTCACATCAATTTTGAATAAAATCAAGACCCCTTGAATCTAAATTGTAATCGTAACCTGCTTAAAGATTCACACCTCTAATTTCTTTGGTTTCACCAGGATTAGAAAAGGCTAAATTTCATATAATAACCTTGAATCAAAGACAGTTGAAGGTGCAACTCAATGGCAATAATTCAGAAAATACTGGTTACTGAAACTCCTTTGATTTACTGTTCAGAAATGCATTCAGTTGTGCTCCATAAATAACTTTTAATGAGCACACTGCAGCAAAATATATCTACCAATTTCTTGTTAAGAACAAAACCTACACTAGTTATGAAACAGATCATGAAAATACCTCAATTTTTCATGGTATAACACTTCTATAACACACTTTTGGCATCTTTATTTCTACAGCTTTAAGAACTTTTAAGTTGACTGGTGGACCACAGTAAGTGGGTGCTGCGAGTTTGCCCACCCCTGTTTCAAGCTGAGGACTGTTAAAAGTAAAACTTCTCTCCATGAAGTGTTTTTACTGGACAGCTGAACCTGCCCAGCTCTACTTAGTCCTCTGAACGATGTGTTTTCTCACCGTGTTATCAGAGCCGGCACTCAGCAGCATGTTCCCCTCCTCCAGGAAGGTGAGGGCCTCTGTGGCTCCGCTGTGAGCCTGGAAACATCCCACACAGGTGGAGGTGGGCACAGACCACACCCGGACCTCCCCGGATACAGAGCCGGAGCAGAGCATGGAGGAGGAGGGAGTGAAGGAGAGACTGCGAACGGAGCGCTGGTGACCCAACAGATTCTGAGGAAAAATTCAGAAAAAATCAAAACAGTACCAGATACTTAACATGACCTGTGCTCTTACTCACATTTCTTCACTCCACTACTCTTAAAGGTCACATGTCCTGGTTTCACCTGTTTGACCATTTACATCAGGGGTCACCAACCTTCCTGAGCCAGAGGGCTACCAAAAAGGTGAGAGGTATTATGGGGGCTACTAATGTACATAGTGTACATTTTTCTAGTTTATCGTAAAATATTGAATACTATGCATATAATTGGTTACATATGACTTGAATCTTTACCTTTTACTATTAATGATTTCTCGCAATAATTATTATAATTCATTATAAATGATATGAGAACATTTACTTACATACATGTGGAATAATTTATCTGCTCAACTTAACTAATATGTACAACAGGCTGTAAGGGCTGTAGCTTGCACCAGTGGTGCTAGAGGGGTGGGGTCAGCACAGAACGAAAAACGTACACTTTAACCCCTGCAGGTCAGAGTTGAATAGAAAATAGACAGTATTAAAATGTGACATACATTACATTTGTTGTTTTCTGTATTGCTGTAAGCATGATTCATTCGTAAAACATGAAAGTCAAAATAAAAAATAACAATTTATTTCAAGCTATTTTTCGGGAGGTCCAAGTGGGCACCTCAAAGGCTCTCTGCTGGCTACCAGAAATTCAAGGAAACATAAAAAATGCTTTACCCTTAACACTTCATATTTTAGTCAACTAAATTTACGGTAGATTTCATCAACTAAAACTAGACTAAAATTAAAACAATTTAGATTACTAAATTATGACTAAAACTAAAAGATATTTTAGGCAAAAGACTAAAACTAAAACTTAATTAAAAGACATGCAGAACAAAGTGAAAGGAATCGGTAAGGGAGTTGTTAAGCATAAACACAACTGATATCGATTCCTTGAGGGAGTCGTTATTGATTTCCAAGTGGATCCCTAGTTGTAGCCAGTATGATGTGTTAGTTTAATTTAAAGCGTTTTCATTATTTATCTCAAACATTTCCAAGATTTACTCTGAATGAAAAAATGGCAGGCATTAGCAGAAGACATTTATTTACCTACGCAGCTAACCTTTCACCTGTAGAGTAACTCACCGTCATGGTTTTATTCTGTAGCCAGTTCCAAACGGTGACACTCCCGTTCCAACAGCCCGCAGCCAGCAGGTGACCCTCAGGATCGAACGCCACACAGTTCAGAGGGCTCGGGCTGTCAAAGGCTGCCACTTCATTACCTTTACTTGAGGACCACACCTGAGGAAAACAGATGACCTTTCTGTCAGCTTAACCAAGGATTTGTACAGTTACACTTTAAGTTAAATTAAAATGGATCTGGAGTGGTTTGATGCTGATGATTTCATGACTGATACAGTTACAGTTTGAGGAATACCGACAAAACATCACGTCCAAAGGGGGAGAACAAAGCACTGCATCTGCCATAGTACACCAATAAACCAAAAATTTAATATCCTACATAGACTACATAGACACCAAGCTATCAGCAGAAGGATGAGTATGCTTGTGATCATTACACGTAGATTCATTTTTCATTTTCAACATTTCACCTTACTTTTTTTGGCTGTCTCTTGGTGCTCTTAATGCTATAAAAGTTTGTTTCTAACTCTGTAATGTACTTTGAATTGTTTTGCATATAAAAAATGGACAATTACTAAATTGTAAACAGAACAAAACTCTGATATAAAACATAAACATTTAAAATATTATATCACTGTCTGTATGCACGGGTGATATGTTTTATCCATAATGACATAAATGTTGGTGGAATTAATGTAAAAAAAATAATATTTATCATTTTAAATTATCATGATCCATCCTTAATCAATACCACTTATCCTTTTTGGGGTCTTGGGGGCTGGTGCCTGTCCCAGCTGACATTAGACAGGGGGTAGGGTGCACCCTGAACCAGTCTCCAAACAATCACAGGGCCACATGGAGAGACAGATAACCATTCTCATAGCTACAGGCAACCTCCAGGGTATAACAGCAAAATAAGTCACCCTTGCACCACTTTCTAGATTGTATAGTCGATGGTTAAATCTCTTTTAAGAGTGAAATAAAATAAAGAAAGCTATGCTGAATAACTCTGAAAACATTTACGAGGAAAAATAAAAAAGAAAAGAAAAGGAAAAAGTAAGTAGGCAGGTTGCAACATGAAGAGTCATTCAGCAATAAGAATTGTTGACTTTTATTGCTATGATGGAACGATGGATCTTTATGGGGACAACTCTATTAGAAAGCCCATTCTTTCTGTCAATTTTTGTAAGGGTTCAGGTCAACTATACATCTCCCAAAAAGTTTTTAAAAGGACACAAGGGTTAAAAAGACACAAGACAGCCACCTATCAGTTCTCAGAATAATCAAAAAGGACATGTAAACGATTTAATGTGGCCCTTTAAGCCATTAGAAACAGAGGCTGCGTCCAAGAGTGTTAAAAGTCCAGGTGGACTAAAAATAGTGGAAAATGGCTCTGAGTTTTAAGGGTTAATGTGATTCATTAAGCACAAACCTTCAGCGTGAAGTCCAGAGACACTGTTGCAAGATTCTTCTTGTCCGCTGAGATGTCACTCGCTGTTATCGTGTTAGTGTGAGCATCAATAAGAGCAGCCCTATACAGAGAGGAAACAAGAGTCCACTGATCAAAACAGTATGTTAGAACAAAAGACTGGAAAAGATTAATATGGGTCAAGATGTTGGTGCAATGTTTGTCCAGCCCTCTTCTCACCTGCAGCTGTTCCCCAGGTCCCAGATTTCTATGCGGCCATCGTAGGAGGTGGTGGCAAGGCGGCTATCTTTGAGAAACACACAGCTTGAGATACCATCGCAGCTGCTCACCAGTGATTTCACCTCCTGCTCACGACAAGGAGAGAGTTTGCATAAGGCACTTCTTACTCTATTGATTATTTATTCTTTATCCATTATCCTTTTCAACTCTGTTACATTCGATCATGGACATGAAAAATAACAAAGGGAAACATTAGTATAACCACAGGTGACGAAGGTTTAATGTCTACAAAGTCTGCATTTAGGACCAATAAATTTGTGACAGGCTTTAAGTTGGTGGAACAACATAACACACTGATGAAGGAAAACAAGTATGATTCTTCTTCTTTCAACAAGTTTACATGGATCATAACCTGACACACCATTGGACCATTAAATGATAAGTTCGGTTTCTACAGCTTTCACATAGTTTATAGAATGAAGCAGAACAATATACTCACCCAGAAGGCTTTCCTGATCCAAACAGTGCTTCGGGAGATATTTAGATCCAAAATCGAGCGGCGGACATCCATATAATGGTAGCAGACAGGGCATCTGTAGCGCCGCTCCTAAAACTGCATTAATCGTCCAGAAACTCATTAGTTTCACCAACATGTCATCATGGTCCGCTCGCGCTAGTCCTCCACGACAGGTCGGTGTCACTCCATCCATGTTTTTGTGACTGTGCTGACCTCTGAACTGAAAAGTTTCTTTCGGTTGAGCGCGCATGCGCAGTACGGCTCATTGTTTCAGTGGCGAGCGGTGGCTACACAATAACTTTCTTCTTCCAGTTTTGTGCAAAATGGACGAATATCTATCGGATGAAGATGTTGTGGACGAGAACTTTGAATATGATGGGTGTCCTTACAGTTTCGAGCCAGAGTATAAAGATGAGGAGCTCATCAAAAGGAGGACGCGGGGGCAAGAAACTTTTCAGTTCAGAGGTCAGCACAGTCACAAAAACATGGATGGAGTGACACCGGACTGTCGTGGAGGGGTAGCGCAAGCGGACCATGATGAAATGTTGGTGAAACTAATGAGTTTTTGGACAATTAATGCAGTTTTAGGAGCGGCGCTACAGATGCCCCGTCTGCTACCATTTATATGGATGTCCGCCGCTCGATTTTGGATCTAAATATCTCCCGAAGCACCGTTTGGATCAGGAAAGCCTTCTGGGTGAGTATATTGTTCTACTTCATTCTATAAACTATGTGAAAGCTGTAGAAACCAAACTTATCCTTTAAGTATATTTCACAAGTCCATCTTAAAAAAAGAGCCCATAGAAAGGGTTTAGGAATGGGCAGAACCTCTCAAAAGAATATCTGGCAGGTGATTGGATGACCATCACGTCAATCATATTCATTACGGACCAATCAGAAAAGGATGTAGGCGGGCGCTACTTCTGTAAGGTAGAGGAAAGAGCAGAAGTCACTTTGTAAATGAACTCTCGCCAAAACATGTCAGAAGTGGAGCAAAAATATCCCTTATATAGAGAAGTTTGTTATTTAATAAAGAAATGCTAAGCTTGAGCAGCAGCTGGATCCACTTAATTCAATGTCTGTAATCAGGCAGATGCATCTTGCCAAGCTCCAATCTAAACAATTGTGCTCGGCCCAAAGCAGGACGGTCCAATTAGAGTCTTTTAGAGCAGGAAGAGGTGAAAAAGATGAGCAAGACGACAGCAGGAAGTGACTGCACTATAGAGATTAGCATAGATGCTAACAGCTTCAGTAGCAGTTTTGAACTTTTTAACAGGCCATGGATATTTGTTTGTCTGGAAAAAAAACATTTCACAGTGCATTTTGCATAGTGGAAAACCTTTCATACCTGTCCAGTCTGAGTGTTGATGACATGCAGCATTCCCTGTCCAGTGCCAACCACCAACATGTCTTCATCAGGGCTCACAACCAAACAGGTCGGGGTAGAGGAGAACGTCGACACCAGCTCACTGCAATAAAGCACAAGATAATTAATCTATCTCTACACGTCAGTCAGAGATTAACATCAATATATTATGGTGTGTGAGTGATAGATAGATAGATAGATAGATAGATAGATTCTTTATTGTCATTCAAAATATACACCACAGGTGCACATGTGATCAAAATGTCATTGCAAATGGTTCAGATAGCAGCACTTAAGGCTTAAGTACTTTAAAATGAAATAAATGTTTAAAAACAAAGGTATAAAACAGAAGGTATAAAACAAACAGAAAATAAAAGTAATAAGACTACAAAACTCTTATCACTTTTCATATTATCGCCTTCTACCCTGAAACAGAGGCTTCGTTTTGTTGTCCTACTTCCGCAGCGGTTTTCGCAGAGATGTGACGTTAGCAAACGAGTCAAGTCTTTTGAACAGCTCTTTTGAACGACGAGAACCGATTTGCAGCTGTAAGTGTGCTGTTCGTTTGCGAGCCATTATTAAATGCAAATTGCCTGCAAATCTAAGAAAAGAACGGCTAATTCTCAACTTTGAAACGGTTCTCCGTTCACTTAAAAGAGCTGGTCAAAAGACTCAACTCGTTCGTGAACATCACATCTCTGTGAAAACCACCGCGGAAGTAGTTCAACAAAACAAAGCCTCTGTTTAGGAGTAGAAGAAGATAATATGAAGAGAATAGAAGATAACGTAACATAATGTAGAAAAAAAACGAGTCATAACAAGCACACAGGACCATTTTGGAGTTGCTGAAGAGTTTATCTGATGACTGTAGGCAGAGGCAGGCTAACACTACCCATTGACTCTCAGTGTTTGAGCTAAGCTAATTAGCAGTGGATAAGCTCTGCCCGTCTATTCCTTGTTACTGCACTCAGAGTTGAAAGAATGGTGTCTATCTGCTTGTCATGGACTAGGTAGTGAGGCAAGACACAAAAACAACAAAAATGTTGGAGTGTTGTTGGAGGCAGCTGCTGCTAAAAAGACTGCTACAAATCCCCTAGCGGCCTACTGCATGCTACATCTGGATCTCAATGTCACTCCAAGAAAGAAGGAGAGAGACAAGAAAGAGCTTTATGGGATTTCCAATAAACTTTGCACAAATGTCCACTCTGCCTTAAGAATGCCTTGTTTTTACAATCACCAGTCTTGAGATAACATTTTTTACCGTTTGGTGCTATACAAATAAAACTGATTGATTGATTGATTGATTGATTGAACATTGGGTGAGTGCTGTGGCAGCTCGATGGAAGAGAACAGAGCAGTACTAAAGTGCTGCTCACTGTTAACACTGCTATCTGCATACCTGCTCTCCCGCTGAACCTCGTAGTCATTATTACGCCACTGCACAATCCGGACCCCTCCTTTTTCTTTCAGGCCCTGTGCCCAGATGTGAGCATCCGTCTCCGGGGGCTCGTTGAGGGCTTGCTGGATGAAGAGAGTCGGCCACGAGGAGAGGAGCTGGGCGTGTCTCTTCAGGAAACTATAACATTCTTCTGAGGTATCTCGTGAGCACGCTGAAAAGAGCAGAGAAAAGTCAATGAAAGAGGAAAAGAAAAGGCTGGAAAATGATTTATTTATATCCAAGCACTTACATAAGGATGCCGATTTGTAATCTTGAGAGAAAGAAAGACAGGATAAATGTAAGAAAATCTCAGAGTCTGCAGAGTTGACTCTTTCAGACATTTTCAACACTGTTAAAGAATCCAAGTTTGACACTCACCGGAGCTGTTGTAGGTCTCCAGCAGCTGATGCAGGAGGCCATGTCGCACTTGAGCATACAGAAAGTAGTAGCTGGACAGCAGAGCGTGAAGCTGATCCATTTCTTTAATTTTGATCTGTTGGGACACAATCAGGCACACAAATTTTAAAGTACAAAAATAAGAGCTTATGGGATTTTCTGGAGAATATTTGAGACCAAGGTGCCTCAAACTATCAGAAACTATCATCAGTTAAAAAAACTAATGGACATGGTCTATAACAAGCTGTAACATGGACACTAACTTTATTTTTGGTCATCTCAAAAACTTTAAACGTGTTCATTTACAATTTTTTATAAAGAGAAACCTGTTCAGAGTTATATTCTTTTTTTCTTTTCTTGTAATTACACACTGTTTTAAGCATTTATAACATAATAATGACACTTGCCAGAATTGTTTACCTTTCTCATGAAAAAAGGGTGGAAAAAAATCACTCAAAGGACATTTCCTGACACATTTATTTACAAAAAAAGACCAAAAAGACCAGGCAGGCTGTTATGATTATAGAATTAAGGGTGTTAAATGATTTCAAGTGTGTGTATAAGTACTTTTTGAACATTTGGAGCACATTGCAACAATATCGTGATAATAATGATAACCGTGATAATATTGGTCACAATAATCGTGATATGTATATTTTATTCCCCTGACGGGTTATAAGCATCCCAAAAAATGGTCAAATATTTCTATTAAGCATAACCTCCTTGGAGTTTGGGCATTTCTTGGAAATTTGATTTTGCTTAGACAAAAATGTCTGTAGTTTCCACAGCCCTGATGCAAACACACACTAACCAGCCACTTTAACAAGTACACGTGTTCAATATTCGTCAACTCAAAAAACTAATCAGCTGACCACATAGCAGCAACTTGATGCATTTAGGCATACAGACATGGATAAGCTGAAGCTCAAACTTTCACCAAGGCAAGGAGGATTTCATTAGATTGCCAGATAGGGCAGTAAAAACTAGGCTGAGAATGTCAGAAATGCCTCAGAGCACTTCTAGTAGGACTGTTTTTGTCTTTCATCAGGACCTTGAGTCTATAATAAAGTTTTAGTTGAATTCAGAGCAGAGGAAACTTACCAGGTGAGAGGGCAGGTTCATGATGGAGTTGGCCTCACAGTGCAGGAAGGTGTTTGTGCCCTGTGGGTCGGCTGTGGCCCACAGATGAGCTGCATGACGAGACAGTGACACCAATGGTATCAAAATACAGACTTTAATAAAGTCAGTTACATTATTCTGAGAAGCTTGTAAAACACACTTTGGTAACACTTACATTCTACATAATCTGTGGCTAATAAACTGTCAACTATGAGTTTACCCTCTTATCATTCATCCATCTGTCATCCAAACCCCTTATTCCTTTTCTGGGTCACAGGGGCTGGAGCCTATCCTAGTTGACATTGGACAAGAGGTGGGATACACCCTGAACCAGTCGCCAGCCAATCACAGGGCCACATAGAGGGGCAGACAACCATTCACTCTCACACTCATACCTAAGGGCAATTTAGGGTCACCAATCAACCTAATGAGCATGTTTTTGGTCTGTGGGAGGAAGCTGGAGAACCCGAGGAGAGCCCACATACGCACAGGGAGAACATGCAAAGTCCACACAGAAAGGTACTGACTGACACGGGGTTTGAACCAGCAACCTTCTTGCTGTGCTACCATGTGCTATCCTAATCCAGGGGTGGGCAACACTGATTACCGAGAGGGCCACATACATTTTTTATAGTACTAAAGGGCCACACCATCACATATCTGGCACTATCAATGAGGAAAAAATATATAAATAAAATAAACAAACAGCAAAATTATTATACCAACATTAAAATATTTTAACTCAAACACAATTAAAAATTCAAGATTGAATGAGCATGATGCAAAACTAAAGCCAATTTAAGCTTCATTTTAATGCAATAAAAGAATGAACGTTTATCAGTAAAAAACAAAACATGCACCAGCAATTCAAGGTTAGTGGAAAAAATGTATCACCTATCCTTTTTTGTGCATTATATAGTCCAAGTTACCCATGATGAATTATATTTAGCAGTCCTTGTAATGTTTTCTTCATGTTGCCAATTTGGGTTGTTTTTTATTGGAAATGATCGGTGGGCCACATTGAGTGAGGTGAAGAACCCGGACTGCCAGTTGCCCACCCCTGTCCTAATCAGTGATTATTAATTATTAGTTATGCATAAACGCCTGAAGCAGAAAGTTAACAGTGGTCCCTGAATTTCACTGTCACTCATACTGCCATCGGAGCCGTTAGTACTTTACCTGCCAGTACAAGGTGAGCTCTTATCCTGTCGCTCTCTGTCGGGAGCAGAAAGTCCTCAAAGGCCTTCCTCACCTCTGGATTGGTGAGAGCCAGAAGGTCATCGGTGTTGTGGCAATGAGACGAACCAATCAGACTGCAGATAAAGACCAAAACAGGTTAACATGACTAAAAGCATCGGATCAGCTGAATACTTAAAGCAGAGAGGAGTTTGTGGAGTCAAACAGAGCTGACATGATGAAGGGTTTCTATGAAGTAAATCTGTACCATCTGAATTCCTAAAGCTGATTTTTTTAGCATCAAAATCAGACTTTGAATTTCTAAAGAATAAAATTTCTAGCACACATTTTTATTTCTGCCACTTATTCTCAATGAAGAAATAAATTCAGTATAAAAAAATCATGTCTAAAATGATTCAGTTTTCAATATCAAAAAATTCAACATCAAATAATTGGATGTAAAACAGAATTCAGCATCATCAGACAGAGATTGGTTGCTTCTCCTTGGTTAGCCAGATGTTGTCTCCGTCTCTTTTCACACTAAATTTTTTGCAGCTGAATTATTTTAAGTCGATTTTTTTTATGTTGAATTTTTGATAATGAATTTTTGAAAAAATGAATATTTACACTGAATTTATTTTATCATTGAGAAAAAAAAATAAGAGGCAGAAATAAAAATGCGTGCTCAAAGTCTGACTTTGATGCTACAAAAAAACTGAAATTGAAATTCAAACTCAGATGGCACATATATACTTCCATAGGTTTCATATACTTGGCATCGGTAATAGCAAAAATTTTTATAGGCTGAGTGAGAAATAGTGCCTGTGAAATTGGTGGCAAACTGTTCGCCCTAAACAGACCCTCACTCTACACCCAAAGTCACACTCATACCTTTGTAAGCTCTGCACTATTCTTGTGAAGGTCGCCATGGGCACTCGTCCTGTTGGCGTCCTGGACAGTTGTAGAGTTGTCCCCCATGTGGCCCCTCTGCCCAGTGAGGCTAAGTCATTGCACGTGTTCAGGATGGAGTACAGGTCTCTCTCCCTCAGACCTGTTGATCAAGACAAAAATGATACTTCAAGTTCTGCAACGCACAGTTTTTATTACGAAGAAGCTGTGCATGTTTTGGTGCGATGAGCCTCACACACATTTGTAGCTCAAGTACGACTTAAATTTATAACACCTTGCTATGCTTTGGCCAGAACATAATTTATATTAAAGACATATGCCAACTTGGTTTTTCTTTTGGTGTCTTGTCTTACTCCCGAGTCCATGACAAGCTGACAGACACCATTCTTTCGACTGTGAGTGCGGTAACAAGGAAGAGACGGGCAAGCTCACACACTGCTAATTAGCTTAACTCAAACACTGGGAGTCAATGGGTAGCAATAGCCTGCCTAGGCCTACAGTCATCAGATTAACTCTTCAGCAACTCTAAACCGTCCTGTGTGCTTTTTGTGACTCCTTTTTTTCTACTGTTATACTATGTTTTCTATTTTTTGTTTCTGTAATGATTAATACACCAGTTTGTAGAAGCTCTTTAACTAAAATGATATTTTTAACATATTATTAACATTGTTATCTTTTAATTTTCAAAGTTACTGTTTTACAAAAAAAAATGAGTACAGCGTATTATTATGTCTTGATTTTGATGTCAAATTATAGTTTTTCTTTGCATTCCTGGACAGAAAAAATAGTTTTAGTGGTCAAATGTTATGCTTGATTAATTTCTGTCTTCTCAGCCCAGTGAGTGGCTCAAATTTGGATATAAAGGTGAATTCAGTTTGAAATTCTTTATTTCTGTTTAACTTGAATGCCCTATAACAATTATATTGCAGTTTTACTTAAGTTTTGGAAAGATTTCTAAAGTATTTGTTTTCTCATTTATGTGTAAAAACACAAAAAATGTGTTTTCATGACATGCCCCTTTATTTAACAAATAAAAATAAAAATTAAACAATTAATCAAGCACTTGGTTTGTCTTACCAGTGGTGCTGACGGTGAGAGCTGCCAGCGCCCAGCGGAGTCCCATCAGGCCTCTGTGCAGTGTGCAGAGTCGGTCCAGGCTGTACTGAACCAGCTGAGCCAGAGACTGAGGCAGGTCCTGGAGACTCTCCTTCAACTAAGTAACAAAATAATATACAGAGTGATCATCATTTTGTTTGACAACTGGATTTGCATTTCCAGTCATGAATGGCCGTGTTGTTTTTTTGTTTTGTTTTGTGGGTTGGGGATGTTGGTTTGTACCTTGCTTTGTGTTATGTTGATATGTTCTGTATGTAATTATATAAAACTGAAAATAAAATAATAAAAACGAATAAATTAAGTCATGAATGGCCAAGATCGGCGTCTCACAAACTGTAAAGATGATCCTATGGAGATGTTCAGTCTTTACCTCCAAACAGCTCTTAGGCCTCACTAACACTAGACATTACATACCATCCTCAAGCACCCCTTAAGACAGCCCATATTTTATTGGCATATTTCCTTGGCGAAATCATGGAGGAAGAGTCAAAACCTTGTCAAAAGAGGCAAAGCTCCTCAGGTCTTCACAGGCCAGGTGCAGGTAGAGAGGACTCACTGATCCTTTCTTCATCACCAGCGTCTGGAGCTGCACAAGGGAAAGCAAACAGGTATCTATGACAGAACTCTGCACTGAGGCAGACTTTGGACACCAACAACTACTATAGAGGTCTCAAACATTAAAGGGATACGACAACATTTTTTTCTTTTGTGTCTTGCCTCACTTACAAGTCCATGACAAGGATGTAGACACCATTCTTTTGACTGTGTGTGCAGTAACAAGAAAGGGACAAGCAGAGCTCATCCACCACTAATTAGCTTAGCTCAAACACTGGAAGTCAATAGGTATAGTTAGCCTGCTTCAGCCTACAGTCATCAGACTGTACTCTTCAGCAACTCTGAATGGTCCTATGTGCTTGTTGTGACTCTTTTTTTTTTTTTTACTGCGTTATGTTACTTTATCTATTTTTAGACTAAGATTAGCACTTTATGTTATTTTCAAAAGACATACATACGAAACTAAACCGCAGGGTGCATGCGCAAACCACGTGCCTGTATGTAGGTCAACAAAACAAAACCTCTGTTTACGAGTAGAAGAAGACTGGTACTAAGGATTGTGGCCTTACCTTAATAAACGGAGGAGGAACTACATGTTTTGGAAGCTGAGCATGCACGAAGAGAAGCTGAGGCAGTAGAACTGTTAGTTTAGTATGTATTTCTTTCCAAAATTACATAAAGTGCTATCTTAGTCTAAAAACAGATAACCTAACATAATGTAGAAAAAAAAGGAGTCACAACAAGCACACAGGACCATTTTGGAGTTGCTGAAGAGTTTATCTGATGACTGTAAGCAGAGGCGGGCTAACACTACCCATTGACTCCCAGTGTTTGAGCTAAGCTAATTAGCGGTGGGAGAGCTCTGCCCGTCTCTTCCTTGTTACTAGACACACAGTCAAAGAATGGTGTCTATCTGCTTGTCATAAACTCGGGAGTGAGGCAAGACACAAAAACAACAAAAATGTTGGTGTTTCCCTTTAAGAAAGTGTTAGAACTCCTAAGGACCTGGTTGTTGAATGCAGAGTCACTGAGCTTCTTCCCAAAGGAGTCCAGTCCTTTCTGAACAATCTCCTTTCTGTCCAGCATGGTGAGTTGACTCAGAGAAAACAGGACGCTGCCGCTTTTCTTTGACAGAGTTTGAATCAGGGCTGCTTTGGATGTGATGCTCAAGACCAAACAAATGCCCTAGGAAAAAGGAAACGGGATAAATGAACAGAAGAAAATAAGTTATATTATATGGAATAGAGAAGAATTGAATAGAATAGAGCGCCCTTTATTATACGTGATGTACAACGAGATTGGAGAGCTTCTCCTTCTTCAGTGCAAACAGATAATTATACAAAAATATGCAAGGTAAAATCCAACTCAATATACAATATAAAATATTAAAAAAGCATAAATATTAAGAATATAGGATATAAAATAGAAAACGATGGCTTAAGTCAGAAGCTCCAACTTCAGACGACCGAGTACAATGTAATTTATGACATATAAATAATGGAACGGACGTTTCTTTTTTGTTAAAATTCATATTTATCTTACAGACACCTATTTGACAATATTTATTCTTGTTTCATTAGATAAGAGACACCCCATGTTCAAATGTTAAGTGTAATTTTTTGTGGTTGTTAATTTTTCTCTTTTTGATGTATTGTTTATTTTACTGTGAAAATAAAACTGATAAAAAATAAAATATTTAAAAAAAACATAGAAATCAAAAAAATATACAAATGTATTGTATTGCACAGGACACTAAAAAATGTAGAGATGTAATGCATTGCACAGGATGATTGAATACTCACAGAATAAATATAAATTGATTGTATTGATGTTTAGGAGCCAGCACAAAATTGGAGAAGTGTCAAACTATGAATTACTTTGCTGTTATTTGTTTTCTTGCCTGCACAAAAAATTTACCTTCTCAGATACAGCTTGAGGTACCTTGACAGTGTGTTTTTCTGACGTTTTCTACATGTAACTGACCTGAGGAAGCTTCTGTGGTATCCAATCAGAGCACAGCTGAGCTCTGCCATCCTGGACGAGATCCGCTCCATCAACCAGCAGCACAAGAGGAGTTTTCTTCTTCCTGTCGCTCAAACTGGAGTGAAACTCTGACAGCAAATCTCTGTCGCGAAAAACAATGAAAGGGAATTCAAAGCTCAGATCTGATTCACTTTTAAGTTCCAGTTTTACAAATGGATTCAAATTGTAGTTACTTGTAGGACTTGGGGAGAGGAGCCTCCTCCTCTGAATCTTCCATCGTCTTTAACTGCTGAACCAGACACCTGAGCAGGTTCTCCACAGAGCGAGCTGATTGGCTGGCGGCTGTGGAGTAGGATATGACATCACAGGCCAGGTTTTTCCTGGACTGTGCACCCGTCCTGAGGGCCTCTGAGAGAGCGGCCTGAGTGCAGAGAGAGATACAGTATCGGTATCAGCAGGGGTGGGCCTTTGGCGGCCCGGGGTCACTTAACCTATTGGTGTGGCTCGCCGGTCAAGTTCAAATGTCAAACAATCTATAAACATGAGCAAAATTTTGCAAACCCTGTCATAAAATCTTGAAAATAGAAAAACAATCTTAAGAACATAGAGCTTTATTTGACAGTTATTGTGTCTGTAAACTCATTAACGGGTATTATTTCACAAATTCATCCAAATAATTGAAATGTCAGTAAAATGTGCAATAAAAACCAGAGAAAACTTTTCACCTGCATTGAAAAAGTAGCTGAAATTGGCTTAGGTAATTTTTTGCTTTTTAAGATAACATGTATATTTGAGTTAAAATATGTAAACGTTAATGTAATGACAACTTATGAAAGCCTTATATCTGTTTCTTTTGTGAAAATATGTTATTATTGTTATGAAGATGAGAGTATTTTACTTTTTTTATATACATATATATGACCTTTGTCAAAGAGGAAAAGAAATCGTGGCAGTCTTAGTAACCAAAAGTTCCATGCCCTAACGTCAGGGTACGATTAGCTAAAACTTCAAATCTTTTTCTTAAAAATCTTTTATTGTGACATTTGCTCTGACAGGTGCTAAAGAAAGATCACTGTTCATTTGAAAATCTGTTTTAAAATGTGAGTTGTTGTGCTGTTTAATGTTTGTTGTTGATTTTTAACATTTTCTAACATTGTATTGGCCGCCACCTTCACCAGGTCTCTCTTGTAAACGACACTTTTAATCTCACTGGGACTTCCTGGTTAAATAAAGGTAAAATAAAATAAATAAATAAAAGTAACAACCTTTAATTACCTTGCTCACTTAAAAACTGAGACATTTTATGTCCTAAACGCTCCTTTAAACATAAAACCAATCACTTCCTTAATAAAATTTGGCAGATAATGACAGCAAACATGCCTGAAGAGTCACTAAAAACGCTCTCACCATGAAGACAGTTTTCCCCTCTCCTGGTCCTCCCTCCACCACCATCATCCCTCCTTTAGTCTGGACCTGCTCCACCATCTCCTCAGCTGCAGCCAGCAGCTTCTGCCTGCCAAAGAACTGCCTCTGCAGCGCCCCCTGGTGAACCTCCTGCTCTTTCACCTCAGACACAGCTTCAGCATCGACGTCCTCCTGCCACATGGGAAAGAAGCAACAAGTTCAGACTAAAAAGTGACAGTAAAAGAAGTTTGCGTTTGATACGTGTGATGAATCATATGACATCAGTGATGAGAACAAAAGTAACACGGTTCAGAACTTTGTGTTGCTGTGGACTCACTGGCCACTTCATAGGGTAAACCTGTTCAACTGTTTGTTCATGCAAATAGCTGATCAGTCAATTACATGGCAGTTACTCAGCGCTTTTACTCATGTAGACACGGAAAGAAGACCTGCTAAAGTTCAACCTGAGCGCCAGAAAGGGGAAGAAAGGTTGTAGTGACTTGATTTCGACAAACTGTCTTAATTTTGACAGCACTATTTAATTTAGTTTAAGTTATAGTCCTTTGCCTAATTAGTTTAAGTCATAATTTAGTCATCTAAACTGTTCTTATTTTAGTCTAGTTTTAGTTGATGAAATCTACTATAAAGTCATGTCAAGTTTTACACTTGAATAAAATGAAACGTCTAATAACCCTTTATTGAATGCTAGTATAAATTACTTTTGTGTGAAATGCAGTCACCTTTATTTAGACTACCTGGCAGAGCATCTCAGTTACAATACCAGAACTGACAACAAACAGTGAACCTGCTCTACATGAATATATCAATTCATAAAGAGAGGAGCTCTGATTGGATCGCTTCACAACTTATCCCACCACCATGAAGCTAAGGCTGCTGTGATTGGATGTCCCTCTTAACTCATCCAACCTTTCCACACAACTAAAGTAGCTGTGACTGGATATATTCCTAACTTGTCCCTACTCTCTACATGACCAAATTAGGTCTGATTGGATTAAGTCTCTGTCAAACATTTTAGTCTAGTTTTTATTTGTTGATGAAAATGTCCATGTGCACTTGTTTTTATTATTTACGGTCCAGTTTTCATCAGAAGAAGAAAGGCTGTTTACGAAAACTATGTCAGAAATAATTAGTCAACCAAATTATCACTGGGACAAAACAAATAATCTAACCTAATACCGGGATATTAAACTGACGGGATATCATCATGGTGGCTCCATGTAGTGAGTCAAACATCCGTGGACTTGTGCTCAAGATGTATTTATTTACAACACCTAGCTGTGTACCAATACAGCCTTAACAATCTACAGACGCTAATACCAATAACTCACCTCCACAAACTGCTTTACCACAGCCGTCCACAGGTCCTCCAGCACTGCTTTGCCAAAATCCTCCAAGTTTTTCAGATAAGGTTTCCCATCCACAACACCTCCCCACTCACATGGGTAACTATGAGAGAAAAAAACAGAACAAGAATCTAAAGCTACTGTAAATAAGAAGCTTTTTTCAAATATTTAAGTCTTAATGTTAATGAAAATGATCTTTGTAGAGGATTATTCAAATGACTCCTTCAACAATAAGAGTGTTTCACTCACTTCTTGGTGACTTTGACTTTACTGTCCAGGATCATTTTCTTCAGTGCAGCCATTCTGGACTCTGCCTCTTTTGATTCAGGAGCAAAGTGAGATCTCCACGCCACCGGCACTGACCTGGGAGACAAAAGCGGGAAGAACCAAATGCTTACACGGTCGCTGATGTTTCATTCGAATGACAAATACCTAACAAAGCACTGTCACTCATTTAAAAAAAGACTTAAAAAAAAAGACATAAAATCCCAAACAATTCTTCACCCATTTTAAAGCAAATCTAAATCCAAGCTATGATGTGTAAATGTGAGTATAAGTCACATACTTGGTGATGTTTGGATCTCTGAAGTAGCAGAACATTCGCTGGTTGACTTTGTCGGGGTAGAGAGCCTGAAACTGACGGATCTCCATCTCTGTGATCGACAGACCTGCTGGGGCTGAGGACAGCTGCACAAAAAGACAGAAAAATCAAGTTTATTCATATTTGAAAAACAAAAATATTAAATATTCTCAGAAAATTAACCATCAGGGAAAAGTTGTGCCGCGGTAGATTCTCTAATTCTTTGGATTTTTAGGATCAACTTCGAGACCGACTTTTTTAGTCTGGCTTTTAGTTGATTTTTGTTTTGTTCTCTTATTTTGTCATTCTCTTTAGTCTGCATAATGTGCTTTTTACTCTATTTTAGTTTCAGAGTTACTATTTTGTGTTTTATAAGCTCTTTTTACTTATTTTCTTTTATTGTTGGTTTCAAGGGTGTTTTATTCTAATTAACTTTTAACGTTTTATTACCTTAATTATATCTTATCATGGTTTAATCGGTTTAGGCTTAGGTGTTTCCTAATTTTTAATTCAACATAGCATTTCCTCAATCGTCTGTGGCTGTGTGACGAATCCTCATTTAAGCCGCCTACACACTGAACGCGACTTTGCGAACTCGGCGACCACTCTCCATGTAAAGTCAAATCACCCTCAACTTGACAGCTGCGATCTTTTGCTCTGTCGCCAAAGTTGAAAAAGCTGATCTTTTCAGGCGATGTCGTGTGTGGCTGTGCGGCAACAGCCAATCAGCGTTACGTGGGTATGAGATGGTGACAGACAGTTTTTAATCCAGTTCACAGAGTGACAATTCATGTCTGTGTGGGAAACGTTAGTTAGTGAGTAGATTAGTGCCGCCTAGACAGACCGCAGAAAACTCACAGACGATGCTGCTGCAGGGCCATCAGCTGCAGTGTTCTGTGGTTGGTAGGTGGGTGAAAAGGATACAGTTGGAATACTGTCAGCTTCTACATCCTATTATATGATATGATATGATCTCGGTGAAACTTGAGCGGACGTGACGTCACTGAGTGACAGCGACGGTGACCGAAATAAGGTACTGATGGACACGCGACGCGACTTCAGTGGGCGATGTGATTGGCAACTGTGTGCTTGTTATGACTTGTTTTTTTACCACATTGTGTTACGTTATCTTCTACTGTCATCATATTATCTTCTTCTCCTCTTATTTTTGACCTACTTCTGCGGTGGTTTGCCCTAGAGATGTGACGATCGTGACTGAATCGAGTCTGTTGAATAGCTCTTTCAAGTAAAAGATGGGAACCGATTCGCAGTTGTGAGTGAGCCGTTTGTTTGTGAGACATTCTTAAAAGCAAATTGTAAATTACCTGTTTCCATTTAACCTGTTCAAACAAGTGTTTTTGGAGCATTCATCAACTTTCACAAGCTTTTGCTGCCCCTGTCCCAGCTTTTTTGGACCGTGTTGCAGGCAACAAATTCAAAATGAGTGAATATTTGCAAAAAAATAAGTAATGTTATTTGTTTGAACGTCAAATATCTTGTCTCTGTAGTGTACTGAAATTAATACAGATATGAAAAGATTTGCAGATCATGTTTTTATTTATGTTTGATACAATGTCCCAGCTTCACTGGAATAGGGGTTAGTAGAAGAAAGAGTGTATAAGAGTCAAACCAGTGATGGCAGCTCAAGAAATAAGGAGCCAATATGTTTATACATTATGGGAGAAAATGAAAATATTAACACAATAACACGGTAATTAGACCAAGATACATTATCCCTATTTATTTCAAAGTCAAGCCTCAACAGCATCCATCAAGGGAAAAAGAAGACCCTTGTACAACTGTAGCTGATGATCAATGCTCTAACGTGTCCCTGTTTTGTTTATATTTTAAGGTTCATTGAGCAAATCCCGCCCTCAATCCTTATGTCACTCCTGTTAATATTTTGCGTCTACAGTAAGTCTTACCCAGCTGTACTGCGGCAGGTCAGGGAGCTCCGGTTTTGGAGGCACCAGGCCGTACCTCTCTCCCAGGATTCCCACCATCATCTGACTGCGACAGACCTCGGACAGGCACAGCTCTGCTGCTCGCTCCGACTCCTCCTCCGTCACGCCCCAACGCAGCTCCACCTCCTGCAGGTGGAGGCAGTGCTGCGCCGCACGACGCCTGAGCTCCGGGAACACGCCCCGCACCAGGACGTCCCGCTCAGCGTGCATGTCTCTGAAGGTGGAGGAGACAAAGACGCGAACAGCTTTCCACCTGGAGACAGAGACAGAAGACAGGTTTAAACTAGTCACTAGACGAGGCAAAAAGAACCACAGAGGAGTGCTCTGGGTAAAATAAATACATAAAAACTACCTTAACTTTGGGCTTGGTGGTATTGGGACGACATTATTTGATGTTTCAAGGCCTTTAGACCCCTCTGGTGGAGGGATGTGGTACACCTTGTCTAAATGCTCCACATGGTCCAACAGCCTGGATGATCCTCTCTCTGCCACAAACCTGAAAAGTTGATCAGTTTGTTGAGTAATTATTTTGTCATAGATTTCATCAACAACCTTTTTTCCCCTTTTGAAAACTAGACAGTAACTCATAAAAACAAGTGCACATGGACAAAAACTAAAACTAAATTAACTGACATTTTCATCAACAAATAAAAACTAGACTAAAATGTTTGACAGAGACTTAATCCAATCAGACCTAATTTCTTCATGTAGGAATATATCCAATCACAGCAACTTTGGTTGTGGAAAAAGGTTGGATGAGCTAGTGGGACATCCAATCACAACTGCCTTAGCTTCATGGTGGTGGGATAAGCTGGGGAGCGATCCAATCAGAGCTCCTCTCTTTATGAATTGATATATTCATGTAGAGCAGGTTCACTGTTTGTTGTCAGTTCTGGTATTGTAACTAAGATGCTCTGCCAGGTAGCCTAAATAAAGGTGACTGCATTTCACACAAAAGTTCAATTTGTTTGTTTATTTATACATTCAAACTTTACTAGCATTCAATAAAGGGTTATTAGATGTTTCATTTTATCCAAGTGTAAAACATGACTTCAGAAATTCAAGGAAACATAAAAAATGCCTTACCCTTTACACTTCATATTTTAGTCGACTAAATTTACAGTAGATTTAAGCGACTAAAACTAGACTAAAATTAAAACAATTTCGATGACCAAATTATGATTAAAACTAAATTAAAAAGTGCTGTCAAAATGAACACTGACCTGAAAACAATCAGACCTGAGCATTAAGCTTTGTAGTAAAAGGCTATAATCAAGTGTTCAAAATAAGCAGTGAGATGCAAATGTGACTTTTTACCTGAGCATTTGTTCACTGAAGCCCGCCAGGGACACACAGTTCCTGTCAGGTTTTTCATATTGGCCTCTGAATCTTAAGAGCAAAAGAGAGAATAAGTTTAGTCAAGATAAAATCAGAAAAGAGACAGAAAGAGAATCAGAACAGCGTGAACTTGGACAACTACATTAAATTTAATCTTAGTTTTAAAGGGGTACGCAACTACTAACAAGGAAGAGATGGCCAAAGCTCACCCACCGCTAATTAGCTTAGCTCAAACACTGGGAGTCAGTGGGTAGTGTTAGCCCGCCTCTGCCTACAGTCATCAGATAAACTCTTCAGCAACTCTAAACAGTCCTGTGTGCTTTTTCTGACCATTTTTTTAACCACTCTTTTTTCCTTTTCCCATGTTTAATCGCCATGTTTCGTGTTCATAAAAGAAAAGACCAATGAAGAGAGGTTTCAAACTGAAAAAATATATCTCAGAAAAAGAGTTTCTGAGATATGATTTTTAAAAGAAAGGACCCATACAGATGGACAGTCGGAAAATATAACAATTTAGTGTCACTGAAGAAGCTGAAAAAGATCATTTGAAATAGCACCTTAAACACCATATCCTATCATAATACTTAAAATAACTTTCAAAGTACAAAAATAAAACTTGGCACATATCAAGGTCATCTGATATGATAATTAACTAACAGCAACAAAAGCCCTAACCGTCGCTGATAATAGCTTTACCTGTCTGCGAAGAAAATCTGCACCAACAGGGATTTGTTGTTTATGTCTGTCCTGTAGGAGCTAATCTTCCACTCAATCGAATGAGAAACGTAGGCGTCTGTCAACACGATGAAGTTGTCAATCTGAAATACAAGAGCAGGAGAGGTCAGAATAACAAGGAGGCATCTCATACAAGAGCGTAAAAATGTGTTTTGTTTACTTTTTTTTCAACAAAACATTCTTAATTAATGACCTTGTGGAAAACAATATTTTAACTGAGCTTTAGGCCTGATATGATTCTATTTTTCACCAAAAGCAACAATAACTGTATGAGTATAAATGATTTCTACACTCACTGGCTAACATATCAGATTAACCTTTCCAATACTGGAATGTTCTGCTTCAGAACTGCCTTAATTCTTTAAGGTACAAATTCAACAAGGTGCTGGAAAATGTCATCTGAGATTTTGGTCCATACTGACAGGATAGTGACACGTGGATGTTGCAGGTTTGTCGGCTGCACATCCATGATGCAGATCTCCCAAAGGTGCTCTATTGGATTGAGATCTTGTGACTGTGGAGGCCATTAAAGTAAAGTGAACTCAGTGTCATGTTCAAGAAACCAATCCGAGATGATTAGACATGCAGCGTTATCTTGCAGGAAGTCTCCATCAGAAGATGTTGCACTGTGGTCATAAACTGATGGACATGGTCATCAACAATACACAGGTAGGCAGCGGTGTTTAAGTGATGCTCAACTGGTGCTAAGGGGCCCAAAGTGGGCCAAAAAAAAATAACCCCCAGAACTTCACACTAGCCTGAACCTCTGATTCTGACTTTACCATCTGAATGTTGCAGCAGAAATCAAGACTCATCAGACCAGGCAACATTTTTCCAATCTTCTATTGTCCAATTTTGGTGAGCCTGTGTGAATTGTAGCCTCAGTTTCCTGTTCTTAGCTGACAGGAGTGGCACCCGGTGTGGTCTTCTGCTGCTGTAGCCCATCTGCTTTTAGGCTCCACATGCTTTTCGCCTTTCTATCATCTTGAGCCACTCCAGACATTGCCTACAGAACTGCTGCTCACTGAATATTTTCTTTTTTTGGGGCCATTCTCTGTAAACAATAGAGATGGTTGTGCCACATGTAAAGTCACTTAATTTAGCTTTGTCCTCCATTCTGATGCTCAGTTTGATCTTTAGCAGTTCGTCGTCTTGACCATGTCTACATGCCTGGATGCACTGAGCGGCTGCCATGTGATTGGTTGATTAGCCATTTGAAAAAGCAGTTGAATGGGTGTACCTAGTACTAGTATTGTACTTAATAATTCTTCTTTAAATGTCCTTTTTTTCATCCATCATCTATACCGCTTATTTGTTTCGGGGTTGGGGGGGCTGGAGCCTATCCCAGCTGACATTGGGCGAGAGGCGGGGTAGACCCTGAACTGTTCTCCAGGCAATCGCAGGGCCACATATAGAGACAAACAACCATTTATGCTCACAGTCATACCTAAGACTGATTTAGAGTCACCAGTTAACCTAAAGAGCATGTTTTTAGTCTGTGGGAGGAAGCTGGAGTTCCCAGAAAGAACCCACACATGCACGGAGGCCACCATGCCACCCTTTATCTATTTAGACACAGTTTATTTTCATTTTACTCATTAAAAAAAACACAAAATAAATACATGTGTGTACTGAACTAATTATTTTTAAAAGAAGCTTTTCCCTATAGAATTATGTATAAAAATACATTTGTTTTATGGATTTTAGTGAAGATTTTGGAGATTATGTGGTCGTGAGTCTGCTGGTCACTCTCATATTTTTTTGGGATGCCCAAAATTTCCCTCTACTGAACAGATGTAGGAACTGTAATCAGATCAATTATCATCTAAGAGTTTGACTTTACCTTTGAGGTTGTGTACTTCGGAAAGAAAAGCATTAACCAGAAAATGGTTGAACCAGGAATCACCAACTACCACAGACTGGAAGGACACAATCCAAGAAATTTACATGATGGAACGATTGAACTTTTCTCAGAAACATCCTACCAAAAAAGGTTAAAAAATACTGGAGAAGTGGATTACTTATGTTGACATTCTACAACTTACTCTGGAGTATGTTTCCTTCCTCCATTGAGAACTCTGAACCTATGTGATTATGGATTTCACAAATTCTAACTCATTTCAGTATTTCTTTCAAACTGTGCATCGTATAAAATGATGTCAAACATCTTGTCTGCTATGATGACCTATCTGTTCTTTCTTATTACCTCCGCCAAACAGGTTATGTTTTTGCCGGCGTTTATCTGTCTGTTTGTCCGTGTTCAAAATAACTTGAAAAGTTCTGAACGGATCTGGATGAAATTTTCAGGAATTGTCAGAAATGGGATATGGAAAAACTGATTACATTTTGGGACTGATCCGAATCACCTTGGCGGAGGTCTGCGCTCTCTGAATGCTTTTCTAGTATGTATTTGTTTTTTTATGTGATTGCTAAAATGAAAATGATAAAAATAAAGTAAAAAAAAAAGGAAAATCAGAAAACATAATCATCTTTTTCACCTCAAAATACCATAACCTGTGGCCTTCGACCATTTCCCCTTTAAGACTGTTGGGATTCTTCATTTTATCATTAATATGAAATAGAGATGTTGTTATCAAAATAAAAATGAACTGTAAAAACAACTGACCTTGTTTTTTTTGTTCAACATTTCGGACAATTCATCGCTGCTCTCACATGACTCACTGTGTTCCTGTAAAGAGGAAATTTCTTTCAGAAATAATAATCCATAAACAGAAAACCACAGCTGTTATTACTGAACACCAACATCTGAGACTCCATACAGATTAAATAAAAAAACAGGTAAATGGAATCGGGAAGCATGATATTGAATTTTAGCTGATATGTCAATATGTTTTAATTCATTTTCGTCGATACCAATACCGCTAATTCTGGTCAAGAGCACAAGCTCTGCACTTAACAAAAATGGACTTGTTTCTTTCAGTGTTACAGTATATTTTTGAGAGGAACAGATTTGAAACAAGAAAAACAGCATTTAACTCTTGCAAAAGTGAAACCCTTGATTTTTAAATGTAATCATGCAGTGATGGGAAGGTGCATCAATATTGTACATTTGTGTAATTTGCCGATATTCCAGCCGCTATATGGCTGATATGTGTGGCCGATATATCGGCTGTAAATATCTGCAAAAAATTTCAATCTCAGCCGATACCAGTACTTAATTTTTTTACACTGATATCGGCCGATACCGATATCAAACTAATGATATTGTGCATCCCTAAAATGGAATAATGTGAGCTTTTCTTGGATTCACATGACTCCACATGAGATTTAAATCTAAAACTTGAGCGAAGACTTAGGAGCCTATTAAGAAGACTTCTTGTTAAAAGAGGGATCTCAGAGAAAAGACAAAATTCTGACCTTCATTTGTTTTGTTACACTCCGGACATTTTCCAGGAGAACGTCAGACTTCAGCTCCACTTTTTTTACTGTATTCCAGTTAAACATGCAGAGCTCAGCGTCCTCCGCGCTGCTGTGGATCATCAGAGAGAGCAAAGCTGCGATCTCCTCAGCCTGAAGTACACAAACACAGAAAGAGTTCAGATGGAGTTGCTGCCACGTTTATGTCTGTGCTTGATTATGGTGAAGTTTCATACATGCCTGCCTCGTCTCAGAGCTTACTGCCTCAGCCAAGGAGGTTTTGTTTTTTGAATGTTTGTTTGTTTATTTATTTGTTAGCAAGATTACACAAAAACTACCTGACAGATTTTGCTGAAATTTTCAGGTGATGTTGGTAATGGCCCAACTTAGAAATGATTAGATTTTGGTAGCGATACGAATATTTGTCAGGATGCAAAAAAATCTCCAAATTTAAAAAAATCCTGCAAGTTAACATTGGGTGGAATTTTTAAAAAACCTTATTTCTGCCCTTTTTAACAAATTTGCTTCAAATTTCACAGGATAATCTGGAGTCAATGTCTCTATCATCAAGGTAAATTTCATCTAGATCTGAACTAGAACTTTATAACGGGAAATCCCATTGATGACATTCAATAATTCACATAAAATCAAAATATTAAGTGATGTTCCCAAAACTTGTTGTGTTTATACAGGATAACAACCTCCATGTATGTGCTGAGTTTGGTCCAGATCCTGGCTCTATTCTGGATCTGATGATCCAAAATTGTATCTTTTACAGGGGTTGCGGAAAAGCCACTGCCAGAACTGAGGTGCTTGGCTGAGGTCGCGCTCTCTGAGTGCTTTTCTAGTTTGCTCTGGATACTGTTAGTCATGGTTAGTTAGTTAGTTTAGTTAATTTGTCCTGGTAGGGAAATTGGGGTTTGGCAGGAATCACTGACATTTGGCAACAAAATGCAATGTCAAAACTGATACAGTGTTGAAAACAGACAAATAAAAATCACTAGAAACTCAAGCGATGCGCTCACACAGAAGAAAGAAGCAAAGGAAACCAAGTAGTGATGGACAGGCAGGTGGGTCTAGACCAGCTAGACCCATTTAACATTACTGTTCCTCATTGCTCACTTAATAACTTGATCGCTGGTGGAACAAAAGAAAATTTGGATCACAATATTGCCGCCTTGAGGGCAATAGTGTATATAAAGGGACAAGAGGGCGTCTCTGATCACATCACCCACAATGCCGAATGCCTTGTTAACGTTCTGTTTATAAATGCAGTCCATATTTGCAAATGGGACGCCTGACAGTTTACTGAACACTATTATAATTTTCCTGAAGGTTTTTTTCTGCGCTTCTGCTGCGTTTCCAAACCAGCAGCTAATGCAAGAAGAGAGGACGCTCTCAACAAAAGCAGAATAAAAACATTGGCCTGAAGCTTTGGTGTTCATCACTAACTTTACATCGCTCTCTCATCGCTGCTTGTCGCCTGCACATGCTGGATGCTCCTCTGTCCACACTGGAATCTTCTTATTTTAGAGGCTGCTCCAGGTTTGCTCCCATCGTACCTCCAGATCTTCATCAGTCAAAGGAGTTCATTGACTTTGTTATTGCTTTCACATCTGTTGTTGCCTCTTTTTAATTCTTGTTGTGTTTTCCTGTTTGTCATTTTTGTGTGTATTTACACGTGACAAATAGAAAACATTTTTCTACTTGTGAGTTTTCGTGCTTAATTTGACGCCCTGATTTTATTTGTTAGAGTTAGCAGTTTGTTTTTGCATTTTTAATGTGCCACAGTTTTATATTTGCTGTTGGTTTTGATTTTTTGTTCATGTTGTTTTGTTTTTATTTTGTTTCGCATGTTGATCAATTGTCCTTTTTATTTGTTGTTGTTTGTTCTTGTTTTATTTTAGGATTATTTTTGGTAATTTTGTCCTTTATTAATAGGAGAGAGAGAGAGAAAGAGACAGTGGATAGGCTTGTGAAAGGGTTTGAGAGAGAGTAGGGGAGGCAGGATTCGAACCTTCATCAGCAGAAGTATATATATCAGTTATGCCTGGTTGCTTACCCTGTCGGTGTTTTTATTTTTAAATGTTTTCCTTCACTTCATTTTGTTTTTTTATTTCTTTTCTTTTTTATGGCATTGTGACAGACACTACTCAAACAGCAGATACAAACATACTGTCGGTTTAGTGGAATCAATAAATAATCTAAAAATCAATCCCATATTCTGTTTGAAGTTGCTGATTTCCTCAGGCACAGAGTAATGTGCAGGATCATGTACAATAAGTGGTTTGTTCTTGTTATTGTAATAAAGACTCACTCACTAAACATCATCCATAACTTTAGATTCAGGCTCTTACTGAAGGTGTAAGCTTGTCAACCTCCTTCTTCTTCCCTCTCTTTGTGGATGCCTCCTCTTCCTCCTCCTCCTTCTCCTTCTCCTCCTCTGGCTGCTCAGGGTCTGGTGGGAGGCAGAAGTCATTTTTCAGGTTTGCGTCCATTTCGTACCTCATTTGGGTGGACAGGAGGATGATGGTTCGTCCAGGGAGCGGGGGCACGTTGTAGCGGCAGGAGATCTGCACGGCCGTCTCCAGAGCTTTGCAGTACCGGTCCAACAGATCCGCAGTGAAGAGGATCTGACTGGGCCCGGAGCCCCTGAAGGAGAAACATGGCATGACTTATTAAGGGTTACCTTAAGTTTGGTCAATAAAAACGCATTTCCTGTCGCCACAGTGGTGATGCAGTTGTGGGCGGAGTCACAGTTACAATAGTTAATAAAAAAAAATCGCCCAATCTTCCTACCCGTGTAATTCATCACTGTAGTACATATTCAAGAGATTTTTCAACATCTGTTGTATCAACGATAACCATGGAAACATTCAGCTTGTTGAAGCAGTGTTAATGTTGTTCACTAAGTATTTTCGTCATAGTTTTCATCAACAACCTTTTTATCACCTGTCGATTATTTCTCCCCTTTAATGATACTAACTGATACTGTATTTTATATTGTTGGAAAGTCTGATTAATCACCTTTACGAGGAGGTACAGCTTGTACACAGCTAAACTTTGCTAAGACTTTAATATGATTTATTCCATTGTTCAAATACACTTTTTAGCAACTATTTGCAATCAAAACATTTTTGTGTCTTTACTTCCATTCATTAAGTAGATTTTACAATGTCTTTCATAGATGCCTTTTTATGTTTTTAAGGTGATTAAAAAAACCTGGAAATAAAAGTTTTCACCTTTATTATACCTTGTGTCGACTCTTTAAGCACTCCACTGACAACTTTCCTGCTTGTCTTCTGTTGAATTTTAAGCTTTAGTAGAAGTTAAAGGGACATGCCAACTTTTTATCTTTTCGTATGGATTTCTTTAGAAAATTACACAAGGTGCTAATCTTAGTCTAAAAATAGATGACGTAACACAATGTGGTAAAAAAAAAGAGTCACAACAAAGACACAGGACCGTTTAGAGTTGCTGAAGAGTTTATCTGATGACTGTAGGCAGAGGCAGGCTAACACTACCCATTGACTCCCAGTGTTTGAGCTAAGCTAATTAGCGGTGGGTGAGCTCTGCCCGTCTCTTCCTTGTAACTGTACACACAAATCAATTAAAATCAGAGTCAGAATCAGAAATACTTTATTAACCACCAAGGGGAAATTCGGTTGTTTCAGTTGCTCTTATACACAGTTTAGCAGTCATTAGAATAGACAGGAGCATTAATTTAACTAAAATAAACTAAAGTAAAATAAATACAACTAAAATTGAAAATAAATGAAATGAGAATGAAAATTAAGGAAGCAGGTTGAAAAATGCTGAGTCTTTAACCTGTTCAGCCCCACCCCCTTTTTAAAGCCTCCTGCTCGAAACCCATACCCATAAAGAAAAGAGTGTATCTGACCACAAGGTCTATTTGAATAAGTATGGTGTCATAATAAACTTAACACTTGCGAGATTTGTCCAGATGTGTAATCATCAGTATATGTGTTACTGGGACAGAGTAAATGAAGATAGAAGTCAGAATAATTTGAAAAGTTCATCCTCACCTAAAACAAAAACAATTTTTTAGTGTGAATATCTCTCTTAGAAATGATGCTGGAGTGGCTGTGAAACTCTAAAAATGAGTAATAAAATATGTTTACATCATCTCTGCAAAGAATTATTGTTATAAAGTGATGCAGAGCAAAATTAGAGAGGTTTTATAACAATATGGTCAGGCAAAGATTTTGAAAAACAGTGCATACTGAGCCAAAGGTCAAAAATATATGTATTTTGTCAAATAAAAGCAAACATGACTATAGTCTTAAAGGCACAGTTCACTGCTTGTCTCCTGAGCCCAAGCAGACCCAAATTTGGGTCCTATGGGGCTAAAGAGGTGAAGCAATATCAACTTCTTTATGAGGGAAAATAAGTCAAAATTAAGTAGAAGTGAGACTCCGAATGAGGTCAAGGAATACACAGTATTAACAATTAACAAGATTTACAATAAGAATATGAATATATATATATATGGCAGCACCATTTGTCCGAAGGCAAGATTGACAATAGCTACAGTTTGTCAGGAAGGATGTTTTCTGGGAATTACATTTGTGTATTTACTTATTAACAAATATCAGAGGAGTAAAACAGTGCAAAGTTTATTCTCCAGGACCTGGAAAGAATGGAGTCTGTCTGCTTGTCATGGACTCGGAGGTAGGCAGGACATGAAAACAAAAAAATGTAGGCATATCCCTTTAATTGCACCTGTTTTTCTGTGTTTTATTACAGACAACAAAACCATTACAAGGCCCAAAGGGGGTATGTTTGTGGACTGTGAGAGCTAACATCTAAAAGGTGGTCTCATACCTGGCCTTCATGAGCTGAGCCTTCTTCTGTTTGTACTGTCGGTAGATGAACGGCACTCCGAGCGTCACCCTCAGCCTGCTCCTTCCAGTCGTCTCCCAGTCCATTTTATTGAAGCGCCTGCTCTTGGGAACCGTCTTCAGGATGCCCTTTAAGATCTCCCTGGATGGAGGGAGGGCTTTCTGTGCTGTTGAGGCTGGACACCAGAATGTGAAAAGGAAGAATTACTAAGACAACAACAAACAAACTGATAAGCAGGTTCGCTGATGGGAGAAATGAATGTCTGTGGCAGTCATGCTTTTAGAAAGAACATGTTGACGGTATAAAAAAATCACCCCTCTCATCTTTAAATAATAGGTTCCCAAACTTTTTTCACTTTAGACCCCCTCAAAGCATTCTGGCCATTCTTCTCTGGTACAAACTAGGGATTTTTGCACAGAGAGCTGACACCAAATGGATATTTTCTCTTTTTAGGATTCATTAGAACATCTTTGTGTCTGACATGTTTTCTCTAAAAAGATCTTCTTTCAGTATTCCCTTTTTCCCTTGTATTTTCCAAGAGTCTTTTCAGTTTGTAACTATATATAGTCTATACAGAGGAGAGTGTAATCATGTTAACATACAGTTAAATATTGAAATGGCTCAACAGTTTTTCTTCTTCCATCTTGTGGGATTGAAAATCAAAAACAATTGGTGTACAAGAAAAATACTGTACACAGTATGCTATTTATGTACATTTTGTGAGCATTTGTACAAATTTTTATGGGATAAACATCAAGGGTACATCTCTAAATTATCCATCTTATTAGTTTACTGAAATCCAGAAATAGGAACCTTTTCTCTAAACCCAAGACACGAATGGACTTGAAATCCCCAGTAGATCAGCAGTTTCTGAAACATTAAGACCAGTCCATCTCGCACCAACAGCCTTGCCACCTTCAACGTCACTTAAACCACTTTTCTTCTCCATTTTGGTGCTCAGTTTGAGCCTCATCAGTCTGCTTGCCTAAGTTATGGAGTTGCTACAGTGTGATTGGCTGATTAGCCATTTGCTCCAACCAGCGTCCCCTGACCATACAGACCCAGTTTGAAAACCTAAAAACCGATGCCTAAAGGCCTTCAGAGCTCTTAAGAGAGCCTTACCTAGTTTTCGAAGTTGCATGATGACTTTGTAGGCAGCGAGAAATCTGAAAGGAAACTGTCGGCTCTGGATGACTGCTTTCTGTGAAGACAGAAAAACACAAAGTCAGAGAAGGAGTCTGAACTCAAACAAGTACGATTTTAAGAGGAGATGAAACCACAGAATCACAAGTCGTCCCATGAAAGATTAAAAAATCATATCAGTTTTTGACTGTTGAGTTTTATTACAGGTAACTTCTCTGAGTATCTGACCTTGTTGGTGAGTCTGCCGAGGATCTTCTTGTGATGAGCCTCACTGATGCCTACAGTGATCATGTTCCTCAGGTTCCTCAGCATGGCCATGAATGGGAGGGACTTGTTGTCTATGGATAAAACACAGTTATACATACAATAACTGAAAAAAGTTTAAGTTCGACTTCTTCTAGTTTAATATTGTTTTGTAAAAACAGGCTATGTCGCAACTTTAATAGATTTGAATTGTGATTTGAAACCTTATATTTACATGTATTGGCCCTTTTTGCAAACATCGGCCATCGTAAAATTAAGGAGTGGTGAACAGATATCAGTTTTCAGATGTTTATTTACTGTGTCATACCAATTCATGCTGACATCTTGCACACTGAACTGCTGATTTAGAAAAGAGTATTTATTTAGAGCGGTAAAACTGACTTTTTGGACAAACTGTGACCTTTTTTCATGATAAGACAGGGGAGAAAATATTGGAAATGTGATCCCAAAAGAGGTCATTGTTGTGTCGGTGCATCACTAGTAAGCAGTCGTAATTAGTTAAGTGATTACACATACTGCGGTGTTAATATTGTTGACTAATTATTTTCTATAGTTTTTGTCAACAATGTTTTTTTCCCTGACAAAAACTAGACAGTAACTAATAAAAACAAGTGTGTGTGGACAAAAACTAAAACTAAATTAACTAATATAAGTTGTTGAGCGATCCAATCAGAGCTCCTCTCTTTATGAATTGATATATTCATGTAGAGCAGGTTCACTGTTTGTTGTCTGTTCTAGTATTGTAACTGAGATGCTCTGCCAGGTAGCCTAAATAAAGGTGACTGCATTTCACACAAAAGTTCAATTTGTTTCTGTTCATTGATACATTCAAACTTTACCAGCATTCAGTAAAGGGTTATTAGATGTTTGATTTTATCCAAGTGTAAAACATGACTTCAGAAATTCAAGGAAACATAAAAAATCCTTACCCTTACACTTCATACTTCAGTCGCCTAAATTTACAGTAGATTTCATCGACTAAAACTAGACTAAAATTAAAACAATTTAGATGACTAAATTATGACTAAAACTAAAAGATATCTTAGGCAAAAGACTAAAAGTATAACTAAATTAACACTGACAAACTGCAGTGTTTGAGTGTCATGATGAAGCCACAGGTCAGTCAAATGAAAGCACTCATGATACTCTGACCGACATCTTGACCCTGAGTGTGATACTGTTGTAGAAGTAAAAATCAACAGATCACTGATGCCTTCAAACAGGGATGGGTTAGAAATGTTCAGGAGAAGTTCTCATATAAACATCATAACTTGCCGCGTTGCTCCCCTGTCAAAACTTTACAGCTGAAAACAAGGTCAGTCCCTCTAAAAAAAAGAAATAAAAACTATGAAAGAGAAACTGGTAATTTCTCTGCTGAAGCTAAAAAAGAATCTTTGTTTCAGCTGCGTGCTCCAGCAGACCTATGAGCTTCTCCCAGGTAGCGGCCTTGTTTCCCTGCAGGCTGAGCAGCCGTTCCCACGTCTCCGGCTCTTTGAGCTTCATCCTCTTCCCAGCTCGCTCCCTGTCCCACGTTCCCTTCATCCCGCTGCGGTTAAACGACTTCAGGTCGGCAGGATACCTGAGACCCAAACAAGCTCATTTAAAAACAGAGGCATGCACAGATAAAAAACATTTCGCTTCTTTATTTTTAAAATGACTAAATTCAATATCCACTCATTTTTCGCACTATAGTGGTATTTACGTTTTGCATTAGTCCCTTTTTTATTATTTCTTAAAATACTTATGTGTTTATTTTCCTAAAATTATGACTAATAAGGGTATTTTCTTATATCATCTTCTTCTACTTTTCAGTTAATATTTTATGATCTCTTTAATTTTTCTATCCAATCATCCTTTAAGGATGTAAACCCATGCATATAGATTCTTTGTATAAGAATATGTATTTTTATTTTTATTATTTAATTATTTTATTCATTCATGTATTTGGTTTTTTTCTGTTGCTGTATTTCGATGTCTCTGTGAGGGTTTATTTATCACATTTTCTATGGCATACTATACCACAAAATACTCCCCCAAATGTGGGCCACTGATTGCAAACAAGATTTTTCAAGTTGCACACAAAAGCAAAGTTTTAGTTATCATATTACCCTTATTTTCATCTTATGGTAAAAAAATGTTATGTTAAACTCAGCTTTGTCAAAACTTTGGAAATTGTTCTTTTGTTCATTTAGATATTGATAAATATATTACTTAAAATAGGGGGTGTACTCATTTATGCTGGGCACTGTATATATATTTGTATTAATTTCAACTTTTTTTATTGAACTTGTTTGATTACTGTTTCAGCTTAAATAATTATCCTCCTTCTGCCCTCTTGTGAATGCTTTTAGAAACAAAAGAGGGGCAATTAAAATGTTTAATTGACACAAATATAAACAATTAAAATGTTGTTTATATTTGTGTCATAAAGAATCACTAAAAATAACTTTTGGAAAAAAAACAGTAAGTAAGAAATCAAAATAAACACAAATAAAAACTAACAATTTTTATTCTTTATGTACTTTATCAACAGTCAATAAATTGTTAAAATTCCCGAGAACAGACGTTGCTGTGCTCAGACTTTAACCAGCTCTGTGTTTTAGGAGTCAAAAGAAAGATCGGGATGAGAGCTGCAGTTCTGGAGG
The DNA here is from genome assembly GCA_037902135.1 of Cetoscarus ocellatus. Taxonomy (NCBI): domain Eukaryota; kingdom Metazoa; phylum Chordata; class Actinopteri; order Labriformes; family Labridae; genus Cetoscarus; species Cetoscarus ocellatus. The sequence goes on along the minus strand of JBAMNC010000345.1, from coordinate 2,409,755 downwards.
ACGTAAATGACATTAATGTTGCCATTAATACCCTCTTCAAGATTTATTTGTAACAAGAAAATAATGTTTCACTGGAAGAAAATACTGATGATCTACCGAAAAACATTAAAAACTTGTCGTGTAAAAGTATTTATAGTAATTATAAGCAGTTTAAAGTTGTTTTTCCTGTTAAGCTGTTGAGGACTGATGTTGTGAAGACCTGAAAAACTGCAGAGCAGAAATGAAAACGTGCTTTACCTGCTCTTCAGTGCACAACGCGCTGCATTTTGGTGCATAAAAGCATTCAAATCTCTTTGTTAACTGTCAGCATGTAGGTGTGTGTTTGTGTTTGTGTTGCTCACTTCTTTCCCAGGATGGCCATAACGTGTTCAGCCGGTTCTTTGATGTGAAGCCTCTTGATCATCTTTTTAAAGCTGAACTCGCTCTGCTTTTTATCCACCGCTGGTTTCTTTTCCTGGACCTGCAGCTGGAAACACACATTAAGGAGCGTTTATTTAATTTGAGTTCATCTATTGGCTTATTTACAATAGATCCCCATCAGCTGGTGATGCAGTAAAGACTGTTTTTATTGGGGTCCTTGGAGCACAAAACTAGATTTGCTGTACAGGATCAGTCAAATTAGATTATATTAGATTAGATAAAACTTTATAAATCCCTAAATATGTGCAATTATTAGAAAAGAAAGATAAATAAAACAATCACAATAAGATAAATAACATAAAGATAAGAGATAAAGCAATTAAGATAAATAATGATATACATACATAAAGATAAAGATAAATAAAAATTTAAATAAATTTAAAATAAAATAAATAAATAAAACAAAATTAAAAAGATAAAGATGAAATAAAAAAAATCACAGCAACTTAAAAAAAAATGTTTTGCATTTATTTTATTGTAAGAAGTTCTGAGCCATCCAGCATTTAATGTCTTGCATGTACTGACTAAGAAAGTTAATGTGTGAGTGATTTAATGGGTTTAATGGAGTTTAATGGGTGGATAATTTGAGTGTCATTAGCATAAACATAGTAGGAAATGTTACATGCTTTGTAAAACTTTGTAAAACTTTGCAAAGCCTTGTAAAACTCCTCTAACTAGTGATCTGGATCACCAAGAGACAGTTTATTCCAGTTTAACACAGTTTAAGCATTAGGATTTTGGCCACAGTATTGAGAAATTAACCTTGCGCAGCAGCTGGATCCACCTGATTCAATGTCTGTAACCAGGTAGATCTGTCTTGTGAAGCTCCAATCTACAATGCTTGTGCTCAGGCCTGCATGTACAGAGATTAGCATAGATGCTAACAGCTTTAGTGGCAGTTTTATCGGATCTGGAGTCTGGCCCACATTTCTATATTAAATGAAAAACAAATAAAAACACTCCAAACTTTTCTGTAGTAAAGATATTTTTAATCCACTTCGGACACATTTTGGTGAGAGTTTATTTTATCTTATTAGCCCATAATGAATGTGATTAACAGAACGATCATCCAATCACCTGCAGATATGCTTCTGAATCCCTGTTCAATCACATAACACCACATAAAGACAAGATTTATCTGCTACAGGAGTGTCCTCCGACTCTGACACAGAATAAAATGATTAAAACAGGAAAAGAATGACTGATCCTTTACTAAAGCGTTAATAAAAAAGATCTTTAAACAACAAACAAATAGGGCAAAATTTAAATATATAAAAATCTAAAAACACCTTGCAGTAAATAAAATTATTTGAAATGGAAATAGAAAATGCTTCATATTAACTTACAAACTTCTCAAGAATTGTTTTATCCGATCGCAGCAAGTTCGCCCACTTCTCCAGCTGCTGAATGTCTAGTTTCTGGAAAATTAAGACATACAGTGTGCATTAGAAATAACAGAGGACGTGCAGCTCTCTATCTTTAGCAAGACGCTGAATATAACAATGATGATAAGATGAATGTTTGTTTACCTTAGCCTTAGGCCTCTTGCTGTTGTGTTTACAGCGGTGTTTGCGTGTGTTGTATTTAGCCAGCTGGTACTCGCTGAACTGCTTGAACTTGTCAGCCATCGCCTTCTTCAGGCACATCGGCAGGTTTCGGCGAAAGCACTGGAAAAAGAGAAAACTGGTAAGACTGGGAAAAACTAAGATGGCAAAGTCAAACAAAAAAAATAAACACACCTCAGATCTTTATACTACAGATACTGAGATAGTTTGATACTGATACATAATAAGGATGCACCCTTCTGGTCACTGATAGATACATACACTCACCAGCTGCTTCATTAGGTACACCTGTCCAACTGCTTGTTTACACAAATAGCAAATCAGCCAACCACACGGCAGCAACTCAAAGCATTTAAGTACGCAGACATGGTCAAGACAACCTGCTGATGTTCAAACTGAGCTTTAGAATAGGGACTTTGATCGTAGAAAGAATGTAACGATTACCAATAAAATGATAAACCGAGTTAGAATTTCAGACGCTTAGTATAACCGTTTCCTATTTTAATTATCATTAAAACCGTGCTTGGTTCTTCACGGTGATGCTGCTCATTGTCTGGAAAAGCCAGAACTATGTGTCTGCTCCTCGGCAAAACTGCAGCGGTCCCTCAGACACAGGTGCACAATTCAAATTGCTCTGTATCTCATGCACATACAAAGAACTGACAAATAAAAACCTCGAATCTGAAAGCGAAAGTATGGCAGAGGGTGCCCACACTGAACACTGATTTTCTTTCCCCCTCTAAAGCGGGGTACACACATAAAGATTGTCGGGCTGTTTTTGTCCCGGCTTTCCCCCTTCCCGACCAAGGACGGCAAATGCCCGATTATCTTCTGTCTTATAGGATTATCTTGTAAGATTATCCTGTGGTCTGAGGTGTGTTAAGAGTGAATTTGTCCCGATAATCGGCTCCGAAACGGGTCGACTCCCCAGTCAAGACTTGTGACTTGGAAATGTAGCCAATCAAGAAACGAGCTGATTGAGGAACAAGGAAGCAAGCATAAATAAAAACAAGCACAGCCGACCTGAAACATAAAGTTCATTGAACCTCAGAAATGGAGGGCCAGTGTTCACGCTGTCTCCAGAATTTTTTTCCCAGTCTTTTCTTTTATTTAGTTCCCGATTTTCCAAGACCACCATCATTCCCTCTTCTCATATGTACTCTCCCATGTTGCATGTTGTGTTTTCCGGTTGTTGCCATAAACAACATTTATGGTTGTTGCTATGCTTCTTCTTCTTCGTTTTTGTTAGATCACGTTTGATGGAGATTTCTGGCTTGAAGGACGAGATTCTAGATCAGTGGTGGGACAGAAAGGTTATGTGTGCCGTGTGCTGTGTTGAGATTATCAGAGCACACCACACACAGTACAATCAAAACTGTTCAATGCCTGATTTTTTCTCTTCGTGTGTGGAGTCTCTAACAGATAAAAAATCTCTTCAGATTTAGAAAATCTTTATGCGTGTACCCTGCTTTAATGGACAAAGTCTTAAGTCTGGTCGTAGTTTGGATTTTACAATCATGCTGAGGGAAAAACTAATTGAAGACGGTCACCCTGTCTGCAGAAAATGCAGAAAAAAAGTCTTTTGTTGAATCTATACAATGAGGAATTAAAGGGGTGGCAGTGCATTTATTGTAGCTTCATTTTTGGTCTTACAATAATTGTACATATATTTACTTTTACAAACATTTACTGCTGTTTTATATCATATTATTGTATTGTCCCATAACTTTGGATCAACCTTTCAATAAATCCAGTTAATTAGGTTCCTTGTCGTCTGTGATTTATTGAGGCTGCCCCTGCAGTAGTGTACTCTCTATCACTTACTGTGCTGTAGATTCTGACGACTTCCAGCCAGTCTGAGGGCAGCTGAACAGCAGAGCAGAAGTACCTGCGGACGTGAGACTTAGTGGTTGGCAGACTGGCAGCCAGAGCCAATAAGAAGTTTGCTGTGATGCGGATGTTCAGCTCCTGACGGGTGTAAACTGCCACCTGAGAGATACAAAGACAAGCAAACTGAAGATGACTGGAAACAAATATGACGCTTGAACTGATGCCATGCTTCTATCTGCCTTGAGTTAAAACCTCAGCTTAATCATATTCTTACTTACAGTAGTATTTTAGGTCTACTTTATTTGTACCTCCTTACCCATATCAAACAGTGGAGTATCTTTTCAAAAGCTCAGACCTGATTTACATTTACTGTTTCCTTCACTTGGAACAAAACGACCTGCTCTCCATGACCTTTTTTCCCTCTGGCTGTAAGTCTGTTGCCTCCAATGGTGGAATAAAATTGACACATAAATACTTTGGTCTGTCTGATTATACTATGAATTACATATGAATCAGCGTGTACACATCTTATGCATCTGTATGAATATGTCTTGAGATTAAGGCTGAATTTTAAGGTGGGCAAAAAAGGTCCAAACCACTGGTATAATGGTGCCTTCCTTTTACATCAGAGCTGGGAAGAGGGGATTGGGAATTACGTCACATCCCAGCTAAACGCGTTCCAGTTAGGAGCTGGTAAAGTTGGGCTGGTTCAAGATGTCCGACTTTGAAGTGATTTTTCCGAGCAAAGGAGGCATTCCCAGTAGAGTTGTTCCGATTCTGATACTAGTATCAGAAACTGCTCCGATACTTGCTCTGTAATTTATTAAATTAGTAATCTATTTACTGTTTAGCACCGTTAAACTCTGGCACAGTTCTTCTTCGCCGCTCTTAAAACAGTAGCGCTGTGATGCAACCTGCAGGGACCTGGAGGAATTGATCACAAGACATTTAAGTTGCTGTTGGACTATTTTTTTTACACTGTTTTATTCAACTGCCTTTATTTTACAATATTGTGGCTGCACTTAATTTTTTAAAAATAATTATTCTTAGATTTATTTGGTCAAATTGCATTTTCACTACTGTTTTTTTATACTGTTCTATTTAAAAATAAATGGCTTGAATTTGCTGTATTTATTCATGTTTTGCAAAGGGTTTATCCTGAACCAGGCCTTACCACAATGATAATCATATCACAGTCATGCAGGCGTAGTATGATATTTTTTTTATAACATACTGGTGTCGGATCAGTACTCGTACCGGTATTGGTATCAAGAGGGAATAACTGGTATCGGAACATCTCTAATTCCCAGTGACTAAATTTAAGTTAATTTGCAACTAGGACTATCCCAGGTCCGAGATCAACTGGAACGCACCATTACACCCGGGGCTGCCATCTTGGATTATCGACTCAGGGGTGGTGAGGATACTCCGACTTCAGGGGGCATTTCAGTTGAAATTTCCCACTTGGAATTCAGAAATCCCAACTTAACAGTACAACTGGAATGTACCATCAGACATGGCATCTGATATCCAATGCTGTGCTGAATACATAATGCTTTTGCAAACTGCAGGTGTTTCCACTTGCTGAATGCTGTGCAGTGACCGTCATTTATGGAAAACTGAGACACAATTTGACGCTTGCTGCCTGTGATGAGAGTCTGACAACCTTGATTTGCAAAGCATGCAGGACAAAGCAGAAGAAACTGATAAGCACAAAGACAAATGATATCAATTCCTTGAGGCAGTTGTTATCAATTGTCATCTGGAATTGTTTTTGCACTTCCCATCCCTACTTGTGCATCCTTGTGGAATAAATGTGAATGTCTTGAGGTGTAATGATCATAATGCCTAAATAAAGGCACTGTGACAAGCTTTTTTGTAAATTTTGTTGTTGCTGCTGCCTTGTGATGCTGTCCAACTAAGTAATTAGAAGAAAAGAAAGGGAAAAATGTATTATAATAAATATAGAAACAAGTAAGGACTTTTTTGTTTGTTGATATTCCCTGTAATATTAATTAATTACGAAGGTGGGTAAAAGTCTTTTTTTTAATGTCAGACATAAAGTTTATAAAAGCAAGATGTGGCGTAGAGGAAAGAAAGAAGATAAAGTGTGATCGGGAGAAACAATGGACAGCTAAATCAGAAGGAAAAAAGGTAGTTTCTGTAATTACAAAGTGGATGGTCTGTGGCTTGTAATAAGAAAAATAAAAAAACAGTGAAAAAAGTTCTGATCGGACTGGACATGTGAGGGAATAACATCCCGACTGAACCAAATCTTGACGCTGACACAGACCCAGCAAAACAGGATCTTGCCATAAAGGATTATCTCCTCCAGGACTCCGGTTAGATCCACACTTTTTGAGATTTATCCTTATTTTTCCTGGATTACCAGCGCTTTTTGCCATCGATTGCTCTTTTTGTTGTTGCCGGGTTTCCCTTTCTTGAGCTGGATAACGTGCTTTTCAGTGAACAAACGGAAGGAAGAAATGTTGCCGATATGAGGAATTTCTGGGGAATAAACTCTAACATTTAAAGACTATTTAGGGGGAACTGACTGAGCAAACAAAACATTTCGTTAGATTAAGACTTTAGTTAATTTAGAAAGTACAAATGTTTGATTTCAACCTTTACTTTCTACATAATATTTTGTTTTGATTTGGGGAAATGGGAAACAGTGGGATTTGCATTGTCGGGAAGTGTGGCACAAAACGTAAAGAAAGTTTTGAAACTTTGAAAAACTTTTTTTTTATCATTTCTGAAGGGGACCCCTTGATTAAGTAGCACCTACTTGAGAAAAGTGCGAGTGTTACAGCCTGTCTTGCTCAGGACACTCTCACAAAAGAAATCAAATCTCAACAAGGTTTTCTGGGTAAAATAAAAGTTGAATAAACATGAAAATCAAGTATTCCTCCTCATATAACAAACTATTTTCAACCCTTGACATTAAAATAAAACACCTTTTTCTTTCTTTGCTCTCCCCCTGCTCTCACCTGCCTTTCCTTTTGGGAATGGCTGAAAAGTTACCGCTTGGTAAAATCAAAGTTCACACACACCTTGAGTAGAAACTGAGGGTCGATCTCAGAAATCTCCTTTGCCAGGTTCATGACTTTGGTCCAAACACTCGTCTCTGTGTCCCAGTCCTTCTCTCCAGGATTTTTGCTCTTATTGACCAGAGTGCAACACACAGCATTCAGCAGGAGATACTGAAGAGAAGATGGACGTGGGTTAAGTTTGTGTTTAAATATCAGAGCTGTTATAGATATTTTAATCAAAACAGAAAACACATCTAAGAGCACAAGTTGGATTTTTCAACTCTTGTGCAATGACAGCTTAACCCAAAGTATTCTCTCTTACTTTTTTATCCTTCAGCTCCTCTTCAGTCTTATCATTTCTCCTTTCAAGCTCAGGAAATTCCTCCTGTTTGATGACCAGAGCCTCATCGGGTTCTTGGTTACTCAGATCTGTTCCAGGGACAGCTAAATCCATGGCTGATCCAACATGATCCTCCTCCACAACCTCTTCTTCGGACAGTAAATCATCTTCCTCTGAGTGTGTCTGATACAGAGGAGAGCATGAGTTTACAAAACCCAATTCCAGAGAACTTGGAACGTTGTGTAAAACGTCAATAAAAACAGAATAAAATTTATTTGCAAATCCTTTGTGACCTGTTTTCAACTGAATGCACCACAAAGACACGAGGCATTTAATGTTCAAACTGATTAACTTGATTTTTTTTGCCAATATTCCCTCATTTTGAGTTTGATGCCTGAAACACCTTACAAAAAAGCTGTGACAGGGGCATTTTACCTCCGTGTTATATCACCTTTCCTTTTAATAACACTCAGTAAGTCTTTGGTAACTGAGGACACTAATTGTTGAAGCTTTGTAGGTGGAATTATTTCTCATTCTTGCTTTATGTTCGACTTCAGCTGCTCAACAGTCTGGGGTCTCTGTTGTCATATCTTTAGCTGCGTTTCATTTACATTGGAATTGGGATGAGGGGAGTGGGAATGACGTCAGCTCCGAGTTATCAGCTTTCCAGCTACAAAGTCGGAAAAAACTTGCTGATCTACCAGGCTATTATTAGCCGTTGTTAGCACGCCCTGCGTTGTAGTTCGCACATACCACATGAAGAATATAAATAACACTATAGCAGCATTTCTATATATAAATGTCAAACAATACTTTGCATACGGCTGATTTGGTGTGACAAATACTAATCAGAAGTGCTTATAAACAGAATATTACAGGAGCTTAATAAGTGTTTACACTGGGGGCAGCCATCTTTGATTGTCAGCTCAGGGGTGGTGAGGATCCCCCGACTTCCCAGTAGGAAATTATTATTTATTTACTTCTCAAAAAGCAGCTAAAAGTGGCTTGTATCTGTGTTAAGCTCATGGGATAAAGTATTATTAACTGAATATGAGTTTAAAATATTTAAATGTTGATAAACTGACTTCTTCTTACAGCTATACAGCACACATGTGTCACTTTTTGTACCCTTAAATTGCAGAAATGTGCCCCTCTGGCAATGAGGATAGTGTTAATGTGACCCTTCTTGGTAGGGATGCATGATATTGGATATTTTTTAATTCATAACTGCCGATACTGATATTTCTGGTCAAGAGCACAAGCTCTGTACTTAACAAAAATGGGCTGTTTCTTTCAGTGTTACAGTATTTTTTTTACGAGGAACAGATGTAAAACAAGAAAAACATCATATAACTCTTGCAAAAATTACACCCTTGATTTTAAAATGTACTCATGCAGTGATGAGAAGGTGCGTCAATATTGTACATTTGTGTAATTTGCCGATATTCCAGCCAGTATGTGTGACCGATATATCAGCTGTAAATATCTGCAAAAATTTCAATACTGGCCGATACCAATATCAAACCAATGATATCATGCATCCCTACCTCTTGGTAACCAAAGTTGCCCATCCCTGACCTGGGGACTTCAACAATAACACAAATATTGGATGCAAATAAAACACACTCATTTTGGCTCCAACAGAAGAAACAGGACCAAGCAAAACAAAGTCGACATACCAGACTAGTGTCTTCATAACAGGACTGCATCACCTCAGATGGTTCCTCTCTACCTCCATCTCCTACATTCCCACTCTCTCCACCCAAAACACCAGCGAAGATTGAGGTGGGTTGAGTAAAGAGACTGCTGGTCAGGGATGCCGAGGGCAGAGAGACATGAGGTCTAGGTGCACAGGAGGTCAGGGAAGAGGAGAGGAGAGGCGAGCGGCTTTCCAGGAGCTTGTTCTCTGTGCTGAGGAGAGAGGAGGTGAGGGAGGGGGAGAGGAAGGAGGTGGAGAGCAGGGAGGATGAGGTGGTGGACAGGCTGGAGGGCTGCAGAGCGGGGCATGAGGAAGGCTGAAGGCTGAGTAGAGGAGGTATGAGAGCTGAGCTTTGAGTGAGGAGCTTGTTCTCCAGACTCAGAGGAGCATAGTTTGAAGACAGACTTCTCCCACATGTGGCCTGCTGCTGCGGTCCTCCCTGGGGAACATCTGTCTGCTGCAGAGTCAGGGACCTCATTTCTGCAGAGGAAGAAGGAAGATGTTTATAAATCCAGCTAACCAGGTGGTTTGAATTTGCTTTGAGAGCCTCTGTGTTCATATAATGTGGTTGAATGAAGAGGATTTCTGAGCTGTAAAGGTGCAGAAGAGGAAGCTGGTAGGGATAGAAGTGGATAAGATCTTACTGATGCCAATGACGTTAACATGTCTGCTTATCGATACGATATGATATCAGCAGGAATCAGACACACTTTTATTACTTATTTTGTAGTATGGACTGTAAGAAAAGGCTTGATCAAGTGAGATCACTCAAACAGAGGACAGTAGACAGCAATAGTAGGTATGATAAAAACTGACCCATTCGTTATTAACCAATGGGTTAAATAAATTTGAACCTTTAACATAAGAATATACTACAGTTAAATAAAATAAATAATAATAAATTAGAAGTTCCTGAAAAGTAATCTCAATAAATCCAATAAAAACAAAAACAGTTATTTTTAAATTGCAAAATAACCACTGTGTTTAACTTAAACATAAGCATATTCTACAACTGAATTAAATAAATAATAATTATTTAGAATGGACTGCTTGTATCGGAGTGCTTATATCTGAGATTTTAGATGCAGGCCGATATCACCCGACATCAGTTCTTTTTGCTGATATCGAACCGATATCCGATATCAATATCAGATCGGGACACCCCTAACTGGAAGCCCCGCGCCACAGTGCACAGCCCTGTGCAGCTGGAAGGAGGATGGCACAAGATCTCTGGAGAGCCACAAGCTCTCGTGTGAATTGCCATACCACACAATAACAAAACATGTAAACTGAAAAAGAATTAAAAAAACACCTCACTTCGCTTACCTAAGGTTGCTTTTCTGGTCCCAACCATTAAGGGTGGGAATCACCAGTTGCCCCACAAAACAATACAATCACGATACTTGAGCCACGATTCGATATTATTGCGATTTTGTGATATGCCAGTATTGCAATACAATGTATTGATATTTTGCAATTTATATATTTTTATATTACATTATTTATAATATATTATAATTGCAATATCACACAATAAGAAAACATGTTATAAACTGAGAAAAGAAACAAACAACACCTCACTTCGCTTCTCTAAAGTTGCTTTGCTGGTTCCAAACATACAGCTTTGTGATTTATTTCACTTCTATCTGCCTATATCCTTGTAGAAAGGATGTATGGTGTCATATATAATATTATATTTTTTCTCCACCTCCATGATTAGCTTGTACATCAGGTTGTGAAGTAATGACAACCTATTGAGAAAATCAACGTTTGGGAGTCCGTGTATTGTGTTTTATTTTGAAAGTATCGGATACTCCAAACATTACACTTCCCTTTTTGGTGTTTTCTGAATGACAGTGAATTTACGAGGATTGGCAGCGTTCGCGCTGAAAATAGTGCTGTGGAAGTGCTCTGATAGACTTGAGAGGGAGCGAAGTGCCCCGCAGTACGATTTGTGGCCGGTTCGTGGCACGTTCACTTTCGTTCACTTTATGTGGAATTTGTGGGTAATGCAAAAATAAATGCTGCAGCTTCCACTTAAGTATGTGTAATTTCATTAAGTGTATTTACGTCAAAAATGAAGCTACAGTTTTGATTGCTTTGGCCCCTTTCTGCCAAGACTTTGACTGCTTTGTTGTCATTTCTGCTGACTGCCTCTGGTGAAAGCGTGACATCAGTGACATCAGTGGAAGGAATTGATCAGCAGAAAGACTGATGAGATCAAGTTTTTCAGCAATTTGAGCAACAAAAGCTCGACTGTTGGATCAAACCACACGGACCAGCCCTCGGTCCCCACATGCATGACCCTGTCATCGGTTCACTACTGTTCCTTCCTTGGACCACCTTTCATAGATACTGACCACTGTCAACCAGGACCACCCTACAAGTTTTGGAGATGCTCTGACCCCGTAATCACACTTTGTCTCTTGTCAAACTCGCTCAAATCCTTAAGCTTGCCCATTTTTTCTGCTTCTTACATCAACTTTGAGGATGAAATGTTCACTTGCTGCCTGATATATCCCACCTACTAACAGGTGTCATGATGAAGAGATGATCAGTGTTATTAATTTCACCAGTCTGTGGTCACAATGTTTTTTTCATGACGTTAAATATCAGCAGAAATGTTCATATCCACCAATACAGTGGATATGATGCATTCTTAATTAAAAGTTAGTTTATAGCCACCTTTGACCTCCTCTGACTGCATAAACCAGGGTTGTTATATCTCAAATCAATGTTTGACCATACTATAATGTTGTTTGTAATATGTTGTGATATATTAGGCCCTCAAGGAATTACACAGCAAATTTTTGTGATTGCTGCAGCAAGAAAAAGTCTGATTTTGTAGGCAGGTTTTCAAACTGTTGCGGCAAAAGCTGTGATTTTAAAAATTATTTTACTTAATAAAACGACCCTCAAATATGCCCAATGTTTAGTTAATTTAAAAAAGACAAAGTTTATATGTTTATTCATTAAGTATCTAAGGGTGAAAACTACTTACAAACCACTATATTCAGTTTCTTTTTTCATATTGTACATTTGGATTTGGACTGGCTTTGCTCTGCTCTGCTGCTATGATAAATCATCCTGTGCCACCGCTCCTCCTCTCTGTCACAAACACAAAGCTGCTCAATCCTCTGTGGTCTAAAATGTACGGACAAGTGGTTCAACAGCATTTCTCCGACCATTTAAACAAGCTTAGTTAGCACTATCATAATGAAGGGCGTGTTGCTAAGAGCCTACATAAAACGGGCAAAGTCTGAGGAGAGCATGAAACGAATATCAGTTTTACTGCGTGGGCATAAGGGCGACAATTACCTTTTCTGAACATGCAAAAATCTGTTACAGTCTGAGGCAATGTTTAAATTAGTATTTAATTAAATTAAATAGTCCTGGAAGATATGGCCTTAAAATAAAATCCCTGATTTTCTCCCCAAAACTCGATTCAAATCAGTTCTTTCCCTCTTAAAAAAAAACCTCCAAGTGACACAGAAATTACACATATCAGGCTTTACCTTTATCAAAATATATTCCAAAACTAAACAGAATTTTCCCTCTTATAGTTAAAGTGCATGTCATAAAATGTTGATCATCTAGTTAGAACATTGGCAGGTTTGTCTACATAAACACTAAAAGATCTATTTTCACAGTAAATTAACATGGAGCTCTCTGATGAATATTTAACCTCAGTTAAAAAACAAATACAAGCTTAAACATGTGCAAAACCTGACAGGGCCTACCATTATGAAAATGGAAAATGTTCAGTATTTATATTTTCAAACACTGCAATAATTTACAATTGGACTAAATCGGGACAAAAAAATCTCAGTTTTTAATTTTTAAATCTGCATAAAACAATATGAATTAATCCATAAATTACACATCATCATTACAGCTTCTGGTGGTAACTTAACAATGATCAATCTACAGGAACGCATGCTGGTCCCTGCAATGGTCACCAACATCAGACCTCTCCACTTCATAATCATTATAGCTGCTACTGTTAATAGTAGAACAATCTCTCTATCTACCATAATAACTATATTTACAATCATAAAGAGAGGTGGACCCCCTCGAAAATAAAGTGTTTGTCCGCTGATAAATTCATACTCAACAGAAAAATTTGATGGCCTTGAATGTCCTACTATTATTTGTATTTTTTACTGTAATGATAGACTCTGCACATGTACACGCTCACATGACGGGTATTAAAATGGCCTGATTGTCATTGCAGTTATTGGTAAGTTCTTAATTATTAATGTAAGGTACTAATCTGATAATTTGATTTTTATGTACGTCTCTTTAATTTTGTAATATTTTTCAGCATATTTAGGTGGAGGCTTGTTTATTATATATTCTTCTTGTTTCTGTACAAAATAAACCATTAAAGAACAAACTTATGGTCTTGGCATCCATAAATTCATCACTATCATGGATTCTCATTATAGTCCCTTTGTCTCAGCCTGCCTCTCTATCTTTCTACAAAAGAATAAATAAAGGTAAATACAATGAAAATTAAATTAAAATTAAAAACTAAAAATAAAATAAGAGTATGTTGACTTGCTTTTTTGTTAAGGGTCTTGAGATAACATTTTTTTTAATTTGGTGCTATTAAATGAAGATTGCCTACTATTTTATGGCAAGATGATGAGCTTTAATGTGCTTACACTCCTCTTCACTTCTTTTTACTGTCTTTTTTTAAGTTTTAATCTCACAATTCTGAAAACTGGATAACAAAGATTCAAAGATTACTGCACCATGAGGTATGCTGCACATGTTTATTCGATCTATCTATATTTATATTTACATTTGTTGCCTGTTATTTGATTTTTTTATGATGAGGTCAGATTTATGGACTAGGCGTCCATAAGTTTGTTGCTATTATTTATTCTTATTTCAGTCCCTCTGTCTTGGTTTGCATTTGCATTTCAAATGAGCTTGAAAACTGAATTGAGGGTTACATGTCAATATACTGAGAAAATAGCACAGCTTACTCTTTAACGTAGACAAACCTGCCTACATTTAAACTACAAAATGAATATCTGATGGCAAATTACAAATATTCAATTTCGTTTTAGAATACATTTCAGTGAAATTAAGGCAAAACTTGTTGAATGTAGTTTCGGTGTCAATTTTTCTTTGAGAAGGGAAAATAAATTAAAATTGTAAATCGAGTGTTTTTGGGAAAAAATGAGCTTTTACTTCAAGGAAATACAGAATCACCCAGCCCTAATATAAGCCTTAAACAATCCTTCCATTTTATTCCTTAACCTCTCATGTTATTGTGTTACCATTAGGGCTTTTTCTTCTTTTTGTGGTTTGTGTGCTCAGAAACAGATTTCAGTTCAATTAAAAAACAGGAAGCACAAACACATGCAGCAAGCACAATATGAAGCCCAAAGGAACAAAGTCCTTCTTTCAGGTGTTGATGCTTTTTGCCTTAATAAAACGAGGCTTCACTTTGATAAAACAGTGAGTGAAAGTGGACTGTTAGCCCCCTTTTGTGATAGTTAAGTAGCATTTTATATTCATTAATTGAAAAATGAATAAACCTCCAGTCTATCTGTTGCTACATCAGTCAGTCACCCTGAAATTTAATCTTTAACACTTGGACATGTCCGGACATGCAGTGGATGTAGCCCCCATAGATGAGGCAAATGTAGAAATATTACTCATAACTTGAAATGACTGAGGCTCCTCCATTCAGGCCTGCTGCAAGTTCTCTGAAATGACTCAAGACTTTAAGGTGTGGTTAGCTAACACCGCGAGCAAATGCGGAAAACTCACCGCAGACCTCCAGAGACGGCCTCACAGACAGCGCTGACTGTAAATAAAGGTTTCCTCTGCTGCTTAATGTTAGACTGTGATGCTCTGCAGACTTAGCATCTATTTCCGACACCTATTGGTCCAAACGTAGCTTCTGCTTTACTGTAAGTTTCCTCATAGGAAGCAGCTGCAGGAACTCTCGGCCGGACAGAGAGCGCTGATTGGTCAGTATTATTGTGTACTTTTTTACCGTAATGGCAAAAATACGGGCCCCTGTGTTCAAAATATTTAGTTTCTGGCAGAAAAAAGGGGGAGACGTTTCAGAAGAAACATCAAAAATAGCTAATAAAATTCAGTTTAGTAAAATAATAACGGGAAAGACACAGAAATAAAATTCAGTAATATGAGATAAAATACTGGTAGCCGGTCAGTAGCCATATTTTTATATTTTATTTTATTGTTTATACATTTTTATATTTATTATCATTATTATATATTTAGATTTAGATTTTTTTACTGTTTATTATTTAGATTTATTAATGTATATATATATATATATATATATATATATATATATATATATATATATATATATATATATATATATATATATATATGTATATATATATATATATATACAGAGAGAGAGAGAGAGAGAGAGTGCCCAGCATAACTGAGTACACCCCCTATTAAAAGTGATGTATTAATCAATATCTAAATGAACAAAAGAACCATGTCCAAAGTTTTGACAAAGCTGGGTTTAACATTTCAACGTTTTCTTACCATAAGATGAAAATAAGGGCAATATGATAACTAAAATTTAGCTTTGCTCCCACCCCTTTGATTGGGGTGTACTAATTTTTGCGTCCTGATGTTAAATTGAGAAAAAACACTTTTTTGTGTGCAACTTAAAAAAATCTTGTTTGCAATCAATGGCTCACATTTGGGGGAGTATTTTGTAGTATAGTATGCCATAGAAAATGTTGATTTTGAAAGGAAACTAATCTGATGGGGTGTACTCATATATGTATATATATATATAGTTCAAGGTTGAGATGAATACAGAAAAGGAAAGAAAGAATAAATTGCATTAGCATGACTTTTTAGTGGAGACAGTGCTGTGTCATTCTGGTATATTTACACCTGTGATCATACGTATTTGCGAGAAAAAAAATGATCTAAAATATACAGATATGTTTATGAAATACATATATCGCTTCAAAATCTTTATTTGAGATTTCGATATACAAAACTATACAAGAATATAAATGCAGACAACTGGCACAAAGGGAACACATAAACATCAATATAATGTAGGCCATTTCAAGTCTTGTCAGTAAAAACAAAAACAAAAACAAAACACAGAAAGAGATTTAAAGGATATAAGGCACAGTAAACTTATTTGAGTTTTATTAATAAGTCACCAAGGTATTGTAGTGTATGGTCACTTTTCTTATTATGCGTTGTTCCAAAGTATTTGTGTAATTTTCATTTTGCGTAGGTAAAATTTGTCAATTGGCAACACGAGATTAATTACAAAGGACAGAAATGTTTTATATGTGTATATATTTTTTTCTTTTTTTAATTAAATCTTCAGTATTGTAACAATAACAATACATTATAAGAAAAACACACTGAAAATAAAAACATTAATGACACAAAAATCTAAAAATAAATAGATAAATAAATAAACAGAAGTAACAAAGTAACAGAGAGAAAAAAAAGTAAATAAATTAAATACAAAAAAAAGTGCAAGAGCACATTTTATGTAAACAACTTAAGCTATTTGCAGATATTGTTAGCCTTTAAAGCCTTTGAGTTTATTTTGATGAAGAGGTTTTTCTCATATTTTGTTCATTTTTTTTTTTTAAGTATGAAGAGTTCAGGCTTTCTGTTGCTGAATTTACACTAATGTATGTGAAACTTTGCTAAGAATAGAAACATATTTGTGAAGAAGAATGCATCTCCATCCTTGGGATTAAAATTTTAAAATCCAAAAATAACATTCTTTTCTTTAACACTGTTTTTATTGATTTTTGTAGCATAGTCCACAATAATTTACAGACAGCACATTGTAAAAAAGTTTATAGTTTACATAGTAACAAAAGAATACATGTAACACCCACCCCACCCACCCTCTTTCAGACAGAACATTAGATACTCTTTTCAAACACTAATTTACAAGAAACAAAATGAACAAACAAAAAATAGGAAAAGAAAATCTGTGCATGCATTTACTCATACACACAAAAATCTAAACCATAACTGAAAGATTTAAATCCATCTCTCTGATAAATTTCCATTCTCCAACTATCCTAATCTCAGTCTCCTTCTTGCAGAAGCTCTCCTATGTCCCCATGTTTCAAAAAGTCCTCAAATGGTTTCCATATTTCTTCACAAAAGAGTAAATGTTATTCTCTCCATAGACGTAATCCGAAAATAATATCCTTATATTAAAGGTAAGACTGAATCAGTGATAGACTTGTGGAAGTCCCTCCAGAATTCATAAGTGAACTAATATGACCAAAATCAGAAATGCTTCATTATTATTATTATTAATTTTAAAGTTTGCAATATACAAACATCATATGATAAATTGATAAATACGAGTTGGATGGGAGAAATGCTTTTTTATTAAAATCAGCTTTACTGACGCGCTGACGTTACCGTAACTGTTAGTGTAAACGCGCAAAAGAGGAACTGAAAACGCTGTACTTCCGCTGCAGCAGCGACAAACGGGTACGTCAAAAAGAAAGGAAAATGTGGACGGTAAGGACAAACTGAGGCCGGAGAGCAAACGTCGAACTAAATAGATGTTGTGTTCTCAGCTCGGTAATCAGGTAGCTGTTATTATTTAGCCTGACCTGCCGAATCCCTGACAGTTGAAGGGTCGTTTCGAGGTGATCTCGTCCCCTTGTTCTGCGCTGGTTCTGTTTGAGGAAGCTGCTCGGCTAACGGCTAACTTCGTAGCGATGGGGACGAGAGCGAGTCGCCTACAGGAAGACCCGGTGGTCCCGTCTGGCTTTGGGAAAGACGGGACAAAGCGGGACTCCTACCGGCGACCCCGCTGTGCCAGGCCCACCAGCCTGATGGTGGACTTCTCGGTGAGCTTCGAGGACACGGAGGCCAACCAGAGCCGATCGGAAGAAGGCAGCGACTCGGACCTCGGGCAGCATGGGGCGAGCGCGGACGGCAGCCCCGCCGACCACCACAGCATCCCCTCCAGCATTAGCCAAGCGTCCCCCACGGAGGACAACACCAGCGAGGGGAAACCCGAGGATGAGGGGAACATTAGCCCGGAGCCTCCCGTCGCAGCCGAACACCAGCCCGGGGAGGAAACAGGCCGCACGCCCCACCGCACTTTTTCCGAGCGGCTGCCCGGGAATCGGCACTCTTCCTCCCGCAGTGTCGGGGCACGATCCGCCCGGGTCCGGGGCACGCACCAGCGGCCAGTGTCGGAGGCTTGGATCGGCCTGTACCGTGTTAACAACCGCCATGGCAGTGAGTTTTGTACTTCCTCTTTGTCACATAATCGAGCCACCATGTTTATGTATTTTTATAAAAACATGCCATTACCACAGTAAAGCTCAAACACAGAAAGATGCTGTTTTCTACAGAAGTTTCCCTGGACGATATTAGCTAAATTAAATCCCTCATAGGGCTGGGAGACAGCGGCAGAAACTAAAGTATTGGTACTTTTGGGTAAAACAGATCATTAAGGATGTGTATTCGGCAATACAATACACATTGCATCACAGGGGTGATGAAATGATGCACCCTGATTCTCGTGATATTTGAAGCAGGGCAATACATCACAATTATTAATTTTAATTAGTCATACTTTGTTAGAAAATTCATTATATTAAGAACCTGAAAAGCTATATCCACACTACGGCTGGGGAATGTAGAAAGAAACTCGTAGCTCAATATCTTCGTGGCTGAATGGCAATATTTGTTTTTTCCTCAGATAAATTATTTCATATTAAACCCAGTAATCTTAACTCAAAGTAAGAACTTTTAATGCAGAGGGCTTCACCTCAACATTTTATCTCATCATCTTGTGCTTTGCACACCTAGTGTTAAACACGGAAAAGATTAGTCACTCTCAAACTTTTTCACCTCTATTTTTGGCGTTCTGCACAAATTCTGCTCCTCATCTGAGACCTTAAACTCAAAGATCCACTATTTTTCATTTTACGATCTAGTTAGGCTGCTTGATTATGGCAAAAATAAAAAATTGTGATAGTTTTACTAGGAAGTAAAATTGCAACTATGGCAATACAATACATATTGCAATATAGAGGTGATGATATGATGCACCCTGATTCTTGTGATATTTCAAGCAGGGGGTTACATCACAATTATTTAATTTCAATTTGTCTCGTTTGTTAGGAAATACATTATATTAAGAACCTGAAAAGCTTTATCCACACTAGGGCTGGGGAATAAAGACAGAAGTTCATAGCTCAATATCTATCTAGCTTAATGGCGATATTTTCTATTTTTTTTCCCAGATAAATGAGTTTTAAAAACTCAGTAAGCTAAACTTAAAGTAAGGACTGTTTTGATGGAGAGGGCTGCAAAGGCTTGAGGTTTGGAGCTGCAGCTCCCCCCATTTTATCTCACCATCTTGTACCTTGCGTACCTAATGTTGAACACGGAAAGGATTAGTCACACTCAAACTTTTTCACCTCTATTTTTGGCATTCTCTGTAAAAACGTCATTCTGTTGCCCATCTGAGATCTTTAACACAAAGATAAACTACTTTTCATTTTAACATCCATTGGGGCTGCTTGATTATGGCAAAAATCATAATTGTAATTAGTTTACTAGATTTTAAAACTGCATTTATGAAACATGAATACTCACTGATTTTAAACACACACCACATGCTTGCATTGAATGTATATACTATTGGCACTAGCACTTGTAACATTAAAAAGTGGGCAACACAAAGAAATATACTCTGAAAATTACAAATTTAATAATTAGGGTAATTAGGGATGCATAATGTTATGGATACAACATCAGTATTGGCAGATATTGCTATTTTTGCAGTTATTTAAAGTTGCTATATCATACATATCCCATTTATTGGCAGTAATGTGGGTAAATTACACAAATGTACCGTATTGCTTCACCTCATCACTGCTCGGGTATTTTTAAAAAGCAAGATGTTCCTTTTTCAAAGGTTAAAAGTTTACTTCTCTTTTTTCGTCCTTGGCCACAATGCCTTTGGAAATGTTGACATCGCAGAAAAATCCAACAACGTGCATTCCTAACAATAATGTTAATAATAACAATAATCATTTGACTCAGTAATCTTTCACTGTGAACTGTCTTTTTAATCATTTTTATATAATTGTGAAAAGCAGTAATGGTAATCTTGATTTAAGTTCAATTAATTTCCCAGCTCTACCATCCAGCCTCATTTTTGCACTACAACAACTATATTGATCAAATAATACGGCCTAAACTTATGTCTGGTTTTAAGAAATATCAGTATGTGTCTGAGACTCTCTGTTGGAACCCCTGCCCCTTTAAGGCTCCCTCCCACACGAGGGCTCAGGCACCATGTTGCCAACAGCTCTGCATCCATTATAACATCTGCAGTCTACCGCAAGCCAATGGGCTAAAACTGATAACAAAACAGTGGTATGATGTCATACTGGTAGATCTATTAGGGGGGTTTGGGGGCAAGAGGTTATAGGCAGCCGCTGGCACCCCAAAGAGGAAGAGAGAAGTCTGATGCCGTAGACTTTCTGTTTAGTTTACAGCGGTGATCTATCACACAGTGGAAACACCTTAAACACTCTGATTAAACGAATGGGACTGGGGATGGAAATCAGCCGCTCGGCTATAATCCCATGCATTTATCTGTCAATGTTCCTTAATGCGTACTGTCCCGTTTTAAAAAATATCAATAAATCTCAAATCTCAAATAAAAAATATAAAAACAAAAACAGCATGATATGGACTCTTAGAACTATAGTAATATAATTGATAAGGGGTACTCTGACAATACTCAGTGTCTTACAATAAAAGGGGTTATGACACAATATATCATGCAGTCTATTTTTTTTAAAAGAAAAAAATACATGATGAGCCCATAATATTGTGTGCATAATATTTCAAATCAGTGTTATTTATATATACACAGCCTCTGAAACATGGATAAACTTTGTCTTTCCCAGCGACAAAAAAGTAACATAATAATGTAATGAGAAACAGAGATGCAAGACAAATACAGTAAACTTCCATCAGTAATAAACCAATAAAATACTGGTTTATTGATACAAAATATCAATACAGCATTGCATGACAAAATGTGCATCCCTATAAACTGTGTTGTCTTGATTATATTTATGAAACAAATTATCATACAGCATCTTAAAACCTGGACTCATTGCACAGTGCTTACTCAACCTGATTACAAAAAGTTAAAACTTTTTCAGATGTGGCTCCTCATTTATGACAACTGGTATCTATCATGGATGCAGTACACTGGATTTTTGCAGATGTCCTTTATGTCGATACTTCTGAATGTCCATTATTGCCAATACTGACACCGATATTTTTGTCAAGAGCTCAAAGCCTCCATTACACTAAAATTGACTTGTTCCTTTTATAGTGGCAGTGTATTAGAAACAGAAGAAAAACATCATTTTACTCTAAATAACTGATACTTTGATGAGGTAAACCACTATGGTATATGGGTGTGTTCTGCATAGGAGGGGATTTTAAGGTCAAATGTTTGTTGGGTCGCCAGAATGTGGAGAGAAATTATGTTAAATACGGAATAATTGTAACCACACTAAAATACATTTATTCTCACATCACTCTATGAATATTGTATTAAAGTCACTCCCAGTTCAGCACCTAATCCACCCAGTCTGAAATTAATATGGATTAGTTGAGGACTTTACATTCCAGAACAGATAATCTCTTTTCCCGTGCCTGCATGTGGACCAAAGTCTTCAGAGAGCCCATTGTACGGAGCACACAGTTATGGCATAAAACTAAAAATGGCGCTCTTTCATGTCTCAAGGACTTACGTTGACAGAAATTGTCAGCGTTAAATCCTGAAGCATGCGGGCTGAAAACATTATATAACCAGTGACCTTTGTGATAATGGGGACATGATATTTTTCATGAGAAATGAAAGTGCGCTCTCCGGACAAGCAAAACCAAGAGCTGGTTGAAGTGGTCGTCGTCCCGTAAAGGGACACGTGAAACTGAAAGCTGAAACACTACAGTGCGTTGGGTTTCAAAGGCCAGCCCTCTAGCAAGTGTAGGGAAATGGGTCACTACTCCACTCGCCCGCTCGCTACTGGCAGTGGCTCATGGGGGGGAAATTAGGGCAGCGAGGCACTGTATCTGCCCGTCTGTCCCATCTACTCATGGCTGCAGCACAGTGTTAGGGCTGGACAAGATGGACCGAAAATGTCAGGTTTATTAGCTGAATAACAATACACAATACATCTTTATTTTTATTCTGTAAAGAAATAACAAATGGTTGTCCCAACTCCAGGATTGTTTGATAAAATTGGTCAAAATAAAAAAATACTAGGGCTGAACGATATTGACAAAATTTCATATCTCGATATTCATGCCAGATATCTCGATATCGATACGATACGATATGACTATGGGTTCAGTGAAAACCAAGCATTTTTCAGAAAAATAAAAACATCATAATACAAAAGAATGTGGAAAGTGCAGTTTTAGCGCGGGGGAAATTTATATTGTTTATATCATTGCTTTTCGATATCAATATCTTGAATGTTCATATCTCGATCTCGATACGATAACAATATATTTTTCAGCCCTAAAAAATACAACAGAAGCTGTAGATACCCAGTCCCAGTGTAACTGAGATTTTTGCGATAAATCTGCCATAAATATCTCCCATATATTGGCAAAATACACACATGTAGTGTGATGCTTCACCTTATTATCACTGCATGGGTGCAAACAAGAAAAACAAATTTCATGTTTCAAGAGTTAAATGTCGTTCTTCTTGTTTTTGCATCTGTTCCTGTCACTTTGAAAGCAACAAGTCCTGATATCATAATACTGTTATTAGGGTGATTTATCATGATTTGCATTACCAGTCTATTTTTTAAAGAAAAAAAAAATATGATCAACCCACAATATTTCCAATCAGTGTTGTTTATATGAAGCACGGCATCTGCAACATGGATAAACTTTGTCTTTCCCAGTGACAGAAAAAGTTAAGCAAATTTCTATCAGTAATAAACCAATAAAATTTTGGTTTATCAATACTAAATATCAAGACAGCATTGCACAACAAAATGTCACAAAATACAGTATTGGTGTTTTGATATTCTAATACACCCTTATAAAATGTATTGTCTTAATTGATTACATTTATGAAAATAAATTATCATACAGAATCTTAAGAACTTGATTTATTGCACAGCCCTTACTCAACCTGATTTCAAAATGTTAAATCTTCTTCGGATGAAACACCTTATATATGACAACTGGAATCTTTTTGCAAATGTCCCATATGTCGATATTTTTGAATATCAAGTCAGTTTTCATAAAGTAAAGACTTTGTGCTCTTGACAAAAAATATCGGTATCTGTATTGGCAATAATGAGATCAGAAATATCAGAAAAAATTCAATATCGTGCATCCCTAAAATAAAGTTTATTGATCTCATCTTCCTACTCTTGTTTTTTTTTCCAGAAACCAAACTGATGCTGCAGTCTAGCAGCAACCTCTGCAAGAATAAGCAGTTATTGATTGTCTCTGCATCGAAGCATCTTCATCACAGTGCATCGCTTAGAAGATTATTTTTGACACCCCTAATTAGCAGAGAATTGCCTAAAAAGTTGATTGTCAGTATCAGTAGATGTGACACTTTTTGCCAGTATTTAAAGAAAGTATTTTGGGTGTTTAATTTGTCTTAAATATCCCGTAAATTGGCAGAACATACAAATGTGTCATAATGGTTTACTCCATCATCACTCAGTGTCCACTTATATAAATCAAACAGAATTGATCAGAGATTAAAACGTTGTTTTCTTGCTTCACATCTGTTTCTACTGCCACCATGAAGAGAACAGATCAGTTTTTTCTTGACCAAAATTATCAGTGCCAGCAATAATGAGTACAGAAATATTGTCATTCCTGTTTTCAGAAAAATGAAAAATGGGTCTCTACATTTCTGTCGTCATTCATTAAAAACTAGAAAAGCAGTCAGAGCACAGATCTTCAACAAGCAGCTCAGTTCCTGCAGTGGCTTTTCCACAACTCCTGTAAAAGATACAATTCTGGATCACCCGATCCAGAATAGTGCCAGGATCCAGACCAAACTCAGCACATACATTATTTGATGATAGAGACTCATATTATCCTGTAAAATTGGAAGCTAAAAAAATGGCAGAAATATCTTTTTTTTTTTATTTCACCCAATGTTAACTTATGGGATTTTTTTTGCATCCAGTCAAATATACCAATATAAATAAAGTACATCTATCTATCTATCTAAAAATACACAAATCACCACCAAAATCTAATCATTTCTAAGTTGGGCCATTACCAACATCTCCTCCAGTAGTTTTTGCGTAATCTTGCTAATAAACATACGCCGTCAAATACATAACCTCCTTGGTGGAGGTAAAAACCTACACAAGTTTTCTGTTGTTTTTTTCCAGCCCTAATTCACACTATCTACTTCCCGTGCTACTTTAACAATCTGTCCTTCACGCTGACCGATTGTGTGTCACTCCACTCCCGTCGAGTCTGCCCGTGTAATCTAGATGTCCACACGCAGGCCGAGTGTGTACGCTGGTTGTGGTGTGCACATCATCCATCATTTATATCTCAGTGTGTGACACTGTGCGTTAATCTGGGCCCTGTTGTGTCTCTGCTCTGCGCAGATATCCGCTGTCCTTTCTGCACAAAGCCTTTCCCCGGGGGTCGCATCGAGGATCACCTGTTGAGCTGCCTCACGTCCCCTCCTCTCCCCTACAACAGTAAGTGTCATATCACAGAATTAACCCTCAGTGACTGATTTTTATAACAGCCAAAGCACTCACGGCTGCTCTGTGTTTGTGTGATTACAGCGGACGTGCTCAGTAAAGACAGCGGAGAGTGCTCCATCTGTTTGGAGGATCTGTTACAGGGGGAGACCATCGCCAGGCTGGCTTGTCTCTGCGTCTACCATAAGAGGTAACAAAGATCAGTTGATGCATTTGCATGTATATAAAAAAAAAAAACAAAAGAGCCCCAGGCAAAAGAAATGCAAATACAACCAGGTGAGATTGAAAAACACTGCAGGGAAGTGTGTCAAGCCTTCTCCAGACCTAAAAAAAAACGTGGTTACTAGGTCAAGGATTTGGGAAAATAACAAAGGCGATGGTTGTGCCGTCTGTGCCAGTGATCGTAGCACGACACAGTTCAGATAATTACAGACCTGTTTTCCTTTTCCATGGTATCATGGTCTTGTGACAACCACTTCTGCTGATGCACTGTTATTAAGAGCCATTATTTTGAGCTCATGATTAAATAGAGAACTACAGTGTGGAGCAGGGAGTGTTTAAAATACACCAGTTAATTTTCAAATATATAAAAGGGAAGACAGTAGTGATTATAAATGTACTACTTAAGTTGGTGTTGATTTGAAAAAAGGATTAAATTGATGACAGACTGAGTGCTTAGTAAAAAGATTGTTTCCCTAACAGCCACTAAAAGGTCTGTGCTTATCAACCACAAGATAAATTGTTTGAGAAGATTGTAAGTCTAAGTGGAGGATTATTATTTTATTGATTTAATTCTTTAGGAGTATTATGGTTATAAATAAAACCCAGAAGGTATTAACACCGATTTGATAAACTACAACAAAAATAGAGGCCCTAGATGACCATAAAAAGATTCATGATATCAACAAAAACTACAGCAGGCACACCGGGGCATCAATGATCACCCACACTTTTCTCTTTGCCAGTTTTCGTCCGGATTACATCCACCTAGAAGGTTATGTTTTTGTTACTGTTTTCCTGTCTTTCTGTTTAACTGTTAGTAAAATAATTTTAACAGTTATGGACAGATTTTGATCTAAATCTCAGGAAATGTTGGTCATAACAAAAGGAAGAAGTGATACGATTTTGGTGGTGATCTAAATCTGGACGCAGATCCAGGAATTTTTTGAAGGATTTTTTAAACATCACCAGATAGGGCAGTTTTCCACATTTTTTAAAAATTATTGTAAGCCTTGTTATTTAAAAGGACAACATTTTGGAGAAAATATGTTATAGAAATGTTGCTTTTTTGTCTGATTGAGACAGTCTGAAGTGGTTCATCTGCAGTAGTTGAAGGTTAAAAACAGCTGAAAGGCCTTTGCTCTGCAAACTTAAGCATGAACTTAACAAAAATTGACTTCTGCTTCAGTAATGCACTATTCAGGATTTTTGCCAAAGTCAGATATGATTTTAAAACTTATTTTCAACTATACCAATTTAAACTTTCTTCACCTCAAGGTTACTTATTATTATGTTGTAACCATTTGTGATCCTAAACAAAGAAAATATTATTTGGCTTTATTTTGCCTATGGTAGTTCCCCTAGAAAAAGAGGATTTGTGTCATGTATTTCTCAGCCTGAGCAGGACTCAAAATCAAAAATCTTTTTACCTAAAGTAGTAAAAAGACCTGAAGTTTGTTTAAATGATGAATGTATTTATATGTAAGGCTTTCCTAGCCTACAGTTACTAAATCATCATTCTCATCACATTTATTTGGACATCCAGAAACACCCCATGTGAAATAAAATAACTTTTTAGGTATTGTGAAACTTCAGAGGAAAAATATCCAATCATCATGAAGTTGTTGAAGTGGTTGATGCATGCGTCTGCCCACGTGATGTTCTCCATTTTTGGGTTTTCCAGCTCCCACCAGGCCTTAAGCTTCTTGTAATGTCAGCTCAATGTGAAACTGGGCTTGCAGAGACTTGAAAAAAACCCAGATTTGGTAACCAATCATAGCGAAGTGTTGAATTGAAGAATCTGCTTGCTATTTTCATTTGTCATAATTACGTCTCCAACATGTTGTGTTTTTATTGTTGTGAAGATCCACATATAGTTTCCACACATTTTTCCACACCAAAATTATATGACAACAGCAACAGAAGCATATGGAATTTTCCAAGAGGATGTAAAAGCGGACGAGATGTAAACTTGGACATAAACCACCCTGGATATAGCACAAAGTGTCTTTTGTTTTGTTCATAAGAGCTTTTGGTCTCGTACCACAGCTTGTAGGTGTGGTTGTTTGGCAGAAGAAGTGACATTCTGATCCACCCAGCTGAGCGACTGGGAATTCTCAAGAGCCTGAAGTTTTGGAAGCTAACAGATGACAGAGTCGAACATGATCTGAACATTTTGTATCAGGACATTATCTTTTTATAGCAAACATTTTGGGCTGCGCTGTTGAACCATTCAGAGTAAGCTCTCCTTCAGTAAAGCACTTCTCCCTGGACATATTAAACAGAGAGACGAGTCACTCTTTACGGGCGCTTACTGAGATATCAGGGCTTAAATGTCATGA
The DNA here is from genome assembly GCA_037902135.1 of Cetoscarus ocellatus. Taxonomy (NCBI): domain Eukaryota; kingdom Metazoa; phylum Chordata; class Actinopteri; order Labriformes; family Labridae; genus Cetoscarus; species Cetoscarus ocellatus. Next base: position 2,382,529 of record JBAMNC010000345.1, on the reverse strand, counting down.
GTATATGTCAAGTGAGTGCTGTGCATGTTTCAGTACAAACCAGGCTCAGGACTTAAAGAGAGTAATGGCAAAAGCAGATCAGCCACTTTATTAGGTACATCTTCCTAGTACTGAGGGCTGAAAACTGAGAGATTTCGTTCTGTTTAAACAAGTACAGCGTCCAGGTGCCTGAATCCCTAAACTTTTGAAACCGGGGTCCAGAGTGAAAAGTTTTGAAGCCGATTTCGTTTTCGTCCCCAAACAGGGAAGATGGTGACGCATTTGTAATATTCGCCAAGGACACTACAAACTTACATCACTAACAACTGACCTGGCATGCACGCTACCACAGTCATTTGCGGATCTGTGTGAACGCGCATCTTATCACATCGTCTCCATGTGAACGCGGAGCACTTCTGAAAATGCTGAAATAAAATGCTGTCACATTTTCCTTTTACCATGCTTCCAGATCAGTGGTTCTCAACTGGTCTGGCTTTGGGACCCACCATTACCCCTTATTGTTGAGCTGCGACCCCAATCGAGGAAAATGTTCAACTTCTCAAATTTATTAAATGAAACGATGCTGCACTTGTAATCTGAGATAGGACAGAATATCACAGTAACACAAAAAAGTTTAAGTAGAAACCAAAATGACCTGCATGTGGCGATGTTAGAGAGGGATATATTCCCTTTCACACTCAATTAGCTGCTTTTTAATTGAAACCAAAAAGTGCATTTGAGGGACACAAGGCTTAAATAATATAAATCTGACTGTAGCTGTGATAACTCTGCATCAGTGGATACATAACGAACACCTCTGTATTAATATTAAATTAGTAGCACTAAGTAAGCCAAAGCTGCCACAGCACAACACACTTCAGCCTTCTTCACAGACTGAACACAGCGTTCATGCTCAACCATAAAATAAAGTCCTGCTACTGAGAAGTTATTTTAAAAAATCTTAAACATGTAGATTTAGCTGAGTATCTGTTTATTGAACATGTGACAAACACCTTTTTATTAAAACAGGAGTTAATTAGCATTTAATTACCATCTCCTATTGATAATCAGTGTGAATGGATGGCAGTCCAATGCAAACTAAAAGCACATGATTTTTTTTCCTAACACTTTTTTCCCAGGCAAAGGCTCGCGACCCACCAGTTGAGAATCACTGTTCTAGATTACTCTGTGACTGTCCTCTATTTTTATGTATCTGGCGAAAGGTTCAAGATTAAAATAAACGACCCACTATACTGAACAAATTAACCAAAAGTTGTTTAAACTCTATGTTTTGTTAGGAAGCAGCTCTCTAGTTCCAGTGAGCTCCTTCAGCTATGTCCCAGGAGAAAAAAAAAAGCTTAACTCCTTTGATAAACAGTGTTGAACACTATCTGATGATTTTTATCAGTTTGCTTATAGTTTGAAGAGTATTTAAGGCAAACAAAACCCACATCCTTTGGTTAATCTCTCTTCATGTTGGATTCGAGGAGCCACAAAGTCCCTCACACTGATAACACCTTTGATTTGACTCTGTCTGTAAGTGGATCAGGCCTTGTAGGAGATAAAACATGAAAACACACCGACAAATGAGTGAATCAAAAGCTTAAGCCTTTGTGTCCTGTCTCTGATCTCTCCTCTGTAGCTGCATTGATTCCTGGTCCAAGGTGAAGCCCTGCTGCCCCGAACACCCCTTTGATTGACTTGCAGGTCACCTGATTTCTACACAGTGACCAACATGACTCAGGTAGGTGAATATGTGTGACAGGGATCTTTCAGATTAGGTGTAGCAGTGCTAACGTTACAGGTATGCATAAGCTGTGTTTATGGTCTGCGACGTAATGAACACTGCAAAGAGATTCTCTGTGCTGAGCTCTTAGAGGTCGTCAAGCCAAAAGAGTATCTGTAAAATGGATAAATGATGAGTTGTATCTTACGTATGAAACTTAAGAAAATCATTATCTTCTTTTTATATCCGTAAACTAGGGCACAGTTCTGCCTTTACATGTGCCAGCAGTGCCTGTGGTTGTTGTGATGGTTCCAAATTTTTCAAGAGATCAACTGAGAAACAAAACTTAGGTTCATTTAAATCAGTAAAACAAATTCTGATTGTCATTGACCTAAATACAGTCTGTACAGTGATATTAATCGCTGCCACTTAGTCAGTGCATGCCATCTATAGCCATAGCTTCTGTGCTGACTTTTCCTGCACAGATAGAGAGCTGAGCTTTGTGTCTGAAGCTTATGCTCAGGGTAATACCCTGTACCTCCTACAACCCCACTTCAAAAATCCTGGGTCCCGTGGGATCCCGCTGTGAAGGGCAGCCGTCTGCTTTTCACTGCACCTCAACAGGAAGTCTAACATGTTTGCTTCTCCTCCCGTTTGTTCTGTCAAAAGCTCACAGAGTGAGCCTGACAGTCACAGATTAAACAAAGCTAATGAAGGGGTGGTGTTGTTGCTTTTGAGATGGAGCCATGAGGCAGGAAAAGTTTTTCAAGCTCTGAAAACTTGATGTGTTGTCACCATGATGGATTAAGATTAGAGAAATGTTGCCAAGAAACAGCAACTTGGTGGGTAGTTGCTCTTAGCATTTAGCATCAAGCTAACATATCATTCATAGTTTGGAAAGACAAACAAATGCTGTAAGTACAGCGTGCTCTGTCCGTGGTGTATCCTCTTCTTCAAGCATGTTCTTGTCGATTATAATGAGTAATTGGGTATGACTGTGCGGTCTGTCATGTCTGTCAGTCGAGTCACGGCATGATTTTATGACTCTGTGATCACCTAATCTGACACGGTAGCAATCATACCAGACAAGATGTTGCGTCATATTAACTCATGATAACATCGTCAAAAATGTTTCAAGTTTGGCTCTGAAAACAAGATTTTCAGTCTGTATCACCTCAGGACTGCGCCATGTTAGAAAAAATGTGAGGCAATAATGTTTTTGATATTTTGTTCTGAATCAGAAATATGTTATCAATACCCAGTGAAAAGACACCATGTAAAATGTTTTTAAATTGATATTGTTGTTGTTAGTTGAGTGGTGTTCATTATGTTTTCAGTTTTCTTTTTTATTTTATCTCAGACATGTATTCTTTTCACATACCTTGACATGTTTTGGCAGAAACTTCCACCTTCGTCAGAAGTGTCACTTGGTGGTAGGTGTGATGCGTCATATCAAACACACTTGGAGCAGCGTCCTGCAAAGGCGAACGGACAGCGGGAGGCGTGATCGTCCTGTCAAAAAAATTGACAGGAGGGTCACTCTTCCGTAACACCAGCTGATAAGACACATCACACCTACCACCAAGTTTCCGCCAAAACATGTCAAGGTACGTGAAAAGAAAACAATGGCTGTTTGAAAATAAAAAAATAAGTGCCCATCTTTCTGATAGGGCTGGGCAATAGAGTGAAAGCTGATTAATTTGATTTATTTTCTGCTAAAGATTTAGGAATAGTTTTTTTCTCAATTCACTCCAATCATAAGTTGCTGCAATGTTTGAAAATATAAATACTGAAAATGTCGAGTTTTCATGATGATAGGCCTTGTGAGGTTCTGCACAAGCACATTTTTAGGCTTTTATTCATTTCTTAATTGAGATTAAATATTTATCAGAGGGTTTCATGTTACTATACTGTGAAAAAAGCTCATCCTTCCTCGTTATGTAGACAGGCCTCCCTTTGTTTGAACTACATAATCAACATTTTATGACAAAACTACAGCTTTCATTTTAACTTTAACCTCTTCAGCCCCATAGGACCCAATTTTGGGTCTCCTGGGGCTTAGGAGAAAAGCTCCTCCACACGACAGCACGAGCAGTGAACTGTGCCTTTAAGACTATAGTCATGTCTGCTTTTATTGGACACATACATATATTTTTGACTTTTGGCTAAATATGCACTGTTTTTCAAAATCCTTGCCTGACCATATTGTTATCAAACCTCTTTAATTCTTCTCTGCATCACTTTATAACAATAATCCTTTGCAGAGATGATGTAAACATATTTTATTATTCATTTTTAAAGTTTCACAGCCACTCCAGCATCATTTCTGAGAGAAATATTCACAAAAAGAAATTGTTTCTGTTTTAGGCGAGGATGAGATTTTCAAATTATTCTGACTTCTATCTTCATTTACTTACTTTGAGAGGGAAAAAATGGATAAAAAACGTAAATCCAGTTTTATGGAAAAATGTCTGGGATTATAATTTTAGCTCACATCACCCAGTCCCAGTGTCTAATCCTTTTTTTGTCTTCGCCTGTTTGTGAAAATGAAAACAGGACACTTCAGTGTTAAAATAATGTCATTTCATGTATGACTGTGTCTGATAGTTGGTCTTTCTTTCTTCTCTTTCAGGAGACTACACTGAATCCCAGTAAAAAATCCCAATAAAAATGTGTATTAGAACAAAAAAAAGGCCCCATGTTCCTATCAGATGCAAACCTTTTATTTGAGTGGACTAAGGACGGTCCTAGGAGGAAGCTCGGCCTGCGTCCAGAGGCTCTCTGTTTGGACAGATCCCCATGAACCTGGTCATGGACATTTCAAGCCAAACTCCAACCCCCCCCTCTGTGGCTCCAAGTCTTTGCTGGGACAGCACTGGAGGAGGTTCCCTTTCTTTCTTATAGACTTGGTTTGAGTCCTTGGATTATACAATCAAAAAGAATCTGTCAGATAAACATTTTCATCCCAGGACGATGGAACTCTGCCTAGAAAGATCTTCAACTCGGGGAGGAGGACGCCTAAAAAAAAAAGTCATCTAAACTGTGACTCTGGATCCTCCCCTGAGTGTTTCTCCTCTTTTAGGGATTGGTCATATTATCAAGTATTTTACAGAAAGAGTATTGTTCCACGTCATTCATCGGATGAATGTTTTCTTTCCTCGGCTTTCCCCAAATGAACCAGCCTCGCGCTGAGAGCGTGATCTGTAAACAAAGAAACGTTGCTTTATCTTGACCGACCTGGAGATCTAGGGCATGTTTATTTTCATTTTTTGGTGAACCGGGGCTGCCGATATTTGGTGTTTTGCTTTTTTTCTGTCACCAGTGAACATTTCAGGGGAAGTTTGGGGGCTAATTGTTGTTCTGAGTAGGTCAGTTTTCTTGTAGGTGGTTTGTTCGTGCTGCTACTTGCTGAGTGTTCAGGAGGGCTGTTTCATAGGGCCAGAGTAGCGCCGGTGTTGGCATCCATATGAGCACTTTTGTCCCTCAAGGCTGTTTTTTTTTTTTTTTTTCACATGAGGTCTGGGATGTTGTGTGAGCGTGAGAGAGTGTATGTGTGTTAGATGACGACCATGGGCAGGAAATGTCCTCGTAAGCATGACTGTGTTCAGAAAAATGTGCGCGGCTTTGTTTGTGTTTACTGTAAATTGCCCAGAAGTCTGCTTGGTTTAGCGGGTTTTACGTCTTAAAAAGGTTGTCACAGAAACAGTTTTGATCTTTGATTATCAGAAAATCAAACAATGACGGTGCCTGTCTGGATACCATGGCAACAAAAACAGAATTAGGAGATCAATATTGTAAATGTAGTTCACCAACCAAAGACACTTGTGCACTGTCGAAATAGGATGAACACATTAGCCAAATTTAGACTGTGCTGCTTGTAGTGAAAAATCTGGAGATCTGCATCAGGTTGCACCAGCTATGCCCAAGTTTAAGTACAGCCCACTATGACCTTTAAACTAAAGGTCTTTTCTCCAAATAGGCAGGTGTTGTCGTAAAGGTAGCATCTTGAAAATCTTCCTCTGATAAGTTAGGGGAGGGTAAATTAACTCTAAAGAGGTCACATTTTCATCTGAACTCAGTTCATATTTGATATTCAATTTTGATGACAACTAGGGTTTTTTCACAATCACTTGCGTTGAAAAAACCTTATAGTTGTCATAAATTTTAAACACCCCTTATCCACCTGTATTCTCACTCAGTTTGAGGCCATGTCCACATGTAGGGTGGTGTTTTTGAAAAGCTGTTTTTATGTGTATTTTAGCCCTCTGTCCACATCCAAACCCCGTTTTAGGTCACTGAAAACATTTTGGAAAACTCCTACCAAGGTGAAGATTTTTAAAAACTGTTTAGGGTGTTTCCATGTGGACGGGGAAAACAGAGTTTTGGCATAAAATGTCACATTATGGGAAATTCCCACTGTTGTTTGCATGTGCTGCAGTGAACTTTGCTAAACCTGAGTATATGCTGCAACTAGGGATGCACAGTATTGTTGGTTTGCAGTGTTAATTTTGACAGCACTTTGGTAATTTAGTTTAAGTTATAGTCTGTTACCTAAAATATCTTTTGGTTTTAGTCATTATTTCGTCATCTAAATTGTTTTAATTTTAGTCTAGTTTTAGTCGCTTAAATCTACTGTAAATTTAGTCGACTAAAATATGAAGTGTAAAGGGTAAGTCATTTTTTATGTTTCCTTGAATTTCTGAAGTCATGTTTTACACTTGGATAAAATGAATGCTCCAGTAACTCTTTATTGAATGTTAGTGAAGTTGGAATGTATAAATTAACAGAAAAAAATTTAACTAAATAGAGTAGCTCTGATTGGATCGAACTTATCCCACCACTGTGCAGCTAAAGCAGTTGTGATTGGATGTCCCTTTAACTCATCCAACCTTTCCACACAACCAAAGTAGCTGTGATTGGATATATTCCTAACTTGTCTTTCTACATGACCAAATTAGGTTTGATTGGATTAAGTCTCTGTCAAACGTTTGCCTAATTGTTATTTGTTGATGAAAATGTCAGTTAATTTAGTTTTAGTTTTTGTCCATGTGCACTTATTAGTTACTGTCTAGTTTTCTTCAGGGTAGAAAGGTTGTTGACAAAAACTATGACGAAAATGATTAGTCAACAAAATTAACTCTGTTTGTTTGGTATTGGTTTTGGCATATAATTGCCCCTAAGCTTAATATTGATATTGGCAGATATTAAAATGTCTGTTGATATTTTAGCCTAATATATTAGCATAAAGTTTGGAGTATTTTTGCATGCTCAGTATCAATTGAAAGTATGAGCTTCCAAAAAATGGCTGATTTATGTCAACAGATCATTAAATCAGTGTTTGCAGCTGTCAAAATTCCAATAAAGCATTATTTTACTGTTACTGTTAAAAGTATATTTTTGATATGAAAAAAGGAAATCCAAAATAACCTACTTTTTGTCATTTTTGTATTTGGTATCGATATTGGCATATCTGATATCAGCAAAAATCCAACATCTGTCTTCCCGAGTTGAAACCTTCAAAACCTGAAAGCTTTTAAATTACAGAATTTGATCAGAATTAACAGATATGTTTTGGATTGAAATATTAACAAGGAAATATTAGCTCTGTTACCACCAATCAAATGGCCTGAAGTAAAGCATCACACCCATCAGCCTTTTTGCTGGAATAGATTTAAAAATGAAAACAATTTTGTCGAGAAATCCCCCAAAAATCGCACATCATGGATATTGTTACATGGGTATGAAGTATTTGACAGTGCATTTATGGGTTTTCATGGGAACAGGTTTTGAAAAATTTCATGCATGTGGATGGGATTACCTTGAAAACCTGTTTTTAAAAATACCCGCCTACAAGTGGACATGGCCAGAGATGCTCTGTCAGAGCTCCTGTCATTTTAAGACCCCCCTCATAATGTGAGCCTAGTCTGTTCTGATTGGTCGACCAGTTTTCTCTGTGGTGATTGGTCAGTTTAGTGTCGTGGTTTTAGCTTCTGCACATTTTGTCTACAATGCTCTCTGTACTAGGCTTGCCACCTAGAGTTGGACCTAGCGGTGAAACAGTGGCAGGATGAGACGGTGGTAGGTCTTTTCTGCAGGGCTGGGGGAATCGGCTACAAGAGCTGTTCGCCAAAAGGGCCCTGATGACTTTTGGTGCTTTTCTAATTGTGGTATCTGCTCCTCTTGGCGCTACCCTACATGTTCTGGATTCTACCTGCTTCGTTTTCCATTACAGTGAAGACACGAGTGCCTCTTGAGGGTTGGCAGGGTTGTCATAGCACGACTGTGCAAAACAACCACGGCATCTTCACAATAACAAAGAAGGAAACAGAAGCGAAGGAGCTGCCTGACACTGTGTGGCTTTTTGTCGCAGTATACAATGAATGAAGTCATAAAGCATCCCAAAGCCCAGCTATTATGACTTGGGGTGGTACTCTCACCATCAACAGGTCAGCAGTGTCCTCACGTCACGTTTAGTCTTAGTTCACCGTGATTGGTACCCTGCTGAAGATGATAAGAAAAACTGTTTCAGGCACTAGGTACGATCCTTAATGGAAAACCAAAACAGAGTTGAGTTGAGTCAAGCTGATACCACAAAGTAGAAAAGCTTTATTAGTTGTCTTGCTTGAGACATAAGACTCAAAAAAGCTCAATATGACCTCATTAACTCACCTCGCATTACAGGAAAATCTGGTAAGATTATGGTTAGAACCACCAGATAATCAGGCCTTTGCTGGCTTTGATCAGTGGGAGGATTCAGGCCAAAAAACAGGCCGATTATCTTGTAGTGTGGGCCCTGCTTAAGACAGGAAAAGATTTTTATAAAGCAGTCTGATGCTATTATAAGAACCAAAATAACTGTAATACAGTCCGACCTAATACGTAGCTGGTGCAACAATGAAACTGTGGATCCTTGAAATAACAAAAATTATTTAAAGCTAAGACAACCTAACATTTCATTCTAGTTTAACTGCAAACCTCCTGTTACATGTTGCTCTGGTACTTTGGGTGGAAGCGAGTGTTTTTGCCATGTGAACTCAAAATGTGGTTTGGGTTTTTGTCCCACTGCCCCCTTCCTCTTGACTTAATCTCTGGGGTGTAGTCTGAATTTTTGGGGGCTAGATCCCTTGCGACAGTTCGGCCATCTGGTTGCGTTAATGCCGGGCCAAGCTGAGGAGGGGTGGGGGTGAATAGAGGATGGATTGAGGGGTGTATTTTTGGGGACATATTTACACCATGTGGCATCCGCCTCGCTCTCCAACACTGGAGGCAATGGACAGCTGATGGTTAAATATTACATAACCAGCCCCCTCCCTTATTTCCCTCTTCTGATTTTTAGAATATTTTAGACATTATATCACCACAGTATGATCGGGATTATTGCTCAATGTGCTAGATTGTTTCATTTGCCTTCTTTTGTGTGTGAGTGTGTGTGTGTGTGTGTGTGTGTTGGTTGCCTTTGCCTGGTGAGGATTTTTATTTTCTTCTTTCGTACGAGCAGATTGTTGTAGTGTTTTCTTTCAGGGCTGAACTGAGTTAAGCTCGTCATGTAAGGCTGCTCTACAGATGCTGTCTGATGCAGGTTGCACACAGGCTGAGACGGGGGAAGCGTGAAAGAACAAAAAAAAAAAAGGAAAAAACATGAATTGAATGCTCTTTGCTGCCTGCTCAAAAAGGCGAGTGTGTGTTTAAATCTCTGAGCTTTGGATCGGTGAAGAGGTCGGCCCCCTGAAAAGGTTTCCTACGGGCAAGTTCCCGGACCCCAGCCGCTTTCTTTTTCATTTAGCACTCTGAGGTGCTATGGCTCGCTCAGCCACATGAGGGCAGCCCCGTGCATGTGTCTCATTTTTATACTGGAGAATATAAGGAAACAGGTAACACTTTATGACAACTACAAGCTATTAAGCAGTAGTAAAGCACCAGTAGACCCTCTCATCATTTATACAGTGCATTTTTGTTATTCATGTCAGTCATAAACTCAAATATAAATGATTTGTTGAGGCATTAGGAGGGGTACTGGAAAATTATCTGTGTAAATCAAGGGTGGGCAACTGATGGCCCCCTTCTACCTTTAATGTGGCCGGCAAGTCTATTTCACACAACCAATAACATTTAAAAATCAAGAAAACACCAAAAAGCTGCTATTAAAATAGGAAAATATGAAAGATTTATCTGAGCTCCTTCAAATTATGGAGATATAATGACAATATGTTTGGTCTTCTTAAATGCTAATGCTTAATAAAGAGTTTTTAAATAATATTACAACGTTTATGCCAGTATTCTTCTGCAAAAAAAATAAATAAATAAAGCTTTCACATTGTCATTCTTTAATGGCAGGTTTTGTGATTTTTTTTGAACATTTTTGTCCTTTTTCAAAATATTTATGAAGTATTAACAATTAATTTGGTATAAATATCAGTTCCAGTTTTCTATATCTAATCCAGTCCACTTTATTTGTGTAAGGCCAATTTTAAAACAGTGATATTTACTACAATCACTACAATCAGAAATAAAACTCATTTAAAAATAACATAAAACAGATGAAAAACCAGACAATAAAAAAACATGAATTCAAAAGCTTAGTAAAACCAACAAAAGGGACAATGAAACACACAAAAACAAACTTAAATGTCATGATGGCAGGATGGGGAACATTCTGATTACAGAAGTTAGTTTGTTGTTCCATATTTTAGAGGCCACAACAGAAAAGGCTCGATCACCAAGGGTTTTTAGGCCGGCCTTAGGGCCTGCAGACCTCAAAGATCTCAACAGGGTGTAGACTTTTTAAAGATCTGATATGTGGAGAGGTGCAAAAGATATCAAAAGATATAAAAGCAAAAAATAAAATTGACATTTAACAGGGACGCCGTGGAGAGAGGCCAGGATGGGGACGATGTGTTCCTGTTTTTTCGTACCTGTTAAAACACGAGCCACAGCACCGTGTAACATTTAGTAGCATTTATTAAAAGTTGGAGCAAAAGTTGCTGAACTTTCTCTACCTTCTCTGCTCAGTAAGCATTCTAATATTATCCGCAACAGAAGCAATGTGAACACTATAAATGCTCTTTATGTCCTTTAGAAGTCTCAATTCAGGTCTGATTTAGGAACCAGCAGTGTTAAAAGTTTTAAAAAGTACTAGTGTTAAAAATATCAATCAGTTAAAGGCACAGAATGTTAAATTTGGCCACCAGGGGGCTCTCAAGTGAACAAAACTACTGCCAATGAGTCAAGACGTAGTGACCCAGTCATCCCACCAACCGTCACTGTTTACCGTTCTTTAAATTGAGAACTCATTCAGTAAAAATGTCCCACTGTGAGGTGTTCATAGAAAAGAAAATGTTTAAAAACAGATTTCCTGGTTCCTGCGTGAATCAGGGAGTCCATCTTTAGAGGTGTTTTTTCCTTGTTATGAGAAATTTATCCCTGAAACAGAAACTTTGATTTGCTGTCTAGTGAAGTCACCTCATGGAGTAAAGTTTTTGTCGACCAGATACCTTAAATCTAAGTCTTAAGTCTGTTCTCCTTTCAACGACAAACAAACTGTTGGCATTATCCAGCCCATGTCATCTTTAACATTAAGGAAATATTGGAAGGAGTTTTTGCTTTATCAATTAATTCAGAAAAATAAAATAAAATCTACATACTGTGTGTTTTATAGGTAATGAATTAATTTATAAAGTCTTAATAGTCAGTGGTTGTTATAAAGTGTTACCAAAATAATGCCAAAACTTGTGTGTACTGGGGCATTGTGTGAGCGTGGGAGAGGCCGTGTATTGATCCTTAGATGTTAAATTGTTGTGGTGATAAGTTATGTATCGTATTCTCTGGCAGGGAGGGACGGGGTGTGTGCGTGCGTGTGTGTTTGGGGGACTTTGGTAGTGTTGGTTGGGTTGTCGATAAAGAAACGAGACAATCTAAAACCCCACATTACTCTCATTTTCTTTCTTCCCCTTTCTGAGCTGTGTGGTGCAATACCTCAATTTTACCAATGCTAACTAAACGCTCTGTGTGTAATCTAGCTCCTCTCCAACATGGACGCTGTTTGGCGTAAATGTCCCAGAATCCTCGGTCTGTGACCCGCGGGGCACTGCCCTGTGTTTGAGGCTGATGTGTTAGATGAGAATGTTTTTTTCAGAGTCACCACAGCGGTATCTGCATCCCCAAGATATGGACAATCTGCCTTTACTCTGGTATAAAAAATTGAATTTTATTTATTAAATTGTAAATATGTAATGCAATTCAAAGAAAATGGCTTGGTCTTTGTCTGTTCAATATACTGTTTCTAAGCTCCGATCTTTTGTATGTCTCAGAAATTGTTTTTATATGTATTTTTTACAATAAATATGTGTGAGAGATGTTTTGTCTGTCCGTTCTGTGCCTTTTCAATGTTGTTTTTTATGAGTTTGTGGTTGATGCTGCTGAAAAAACTTTTTCCTCCATGTATCTGTTATCAATACCCTTCATCCCTAGAGCTGCAGGGGGACTAGAGCCTATTTCAGCTGTCTTTGTGCAACAGGAGGCCACAGCTGAGGCCGGGGTTCGAAGCTGGATCAGCCTGGGGATCCATCCCCCTTCAGTCAAGTTTGGTGGGGCCGGTCCTGCCTGCCTTCTGTTGAGACTCAGAGAGGACAAGCTGCGGTGATAACCACAATAACACCAGTGTTTAGCAGGCAACCCTATTAAACCACAGTATAGTTCACACAAGGTGAGGCTTCAACAAATTATTTACTGTGTTCTCGCACGGCACATCTTCCTTTGACTCGACTCAGCTTCGCCTGTACAGTAATTCATCGCACAGACCACCAAGGAAATGGAGCTTGAGAATGTAAAAAGGAAAATCTTCTGGAGAATTAACACCATCCCAGCGCGGGAGAAAGTCTGAGGTATGGAGCAACTTCAGCTGAGACTGAATGAGACCTGAAGGCATTTCTGACATGAAACAGCTGTAACGTTGCACTAAAAAGCCTTAATTATTGAAGCCAGATTGAAAAATGTCGGGTTTGAATCAGGCTCATTAATACGGTTTAGGGGACAGGATGGGCTCGGACAGAACTCCTGTGGGCTCAGGTCAGCCTGTATTATTAAAGGCCCAAAATATATTGGGCCACACTGTCACTTCACCTTCCACATACTGCACAGAATGGCTCAGGTGTCCTGTATGACATTACTCTGTTAATTTTAATTGATAATTGTAAATACTTTACCTATTCTATTATGTTTTTTGTGACTGTAAAGTCATTGATCTACATCTTTTGATATGTTATTCTATTGATCTTAATGCATGCTACTTTACTCTTGTATCTACCCCTGTAATGCTGCAATAACCCCCTTTGGGGATCAATAAAGGTTTATCTTATCTTAAACTCTGATGGGTGCACCCTTGACTGGTCCCGTCTAGGGACAGGCTTAACGACTCCTTTAACAGTTTCTTTAACCTTGGACTGAACACCTTACAAATCAAAGACATCATGCTCGAATCAGACGCAGCCATCAGAAACAAAATAAAGTCAAAGATTTGATTATGGAGACAGAAGTGGTAAAAATCATGGCTTCATTTTACAAAAATTGACACTAACTGTGAAACATCCAGTGTCTGTGTGACTTCAAGCAGCAACTTGCAGCGTGATGTGGCAGAGCGCTAATATCAGGAGTGCCATGTGTCTGACATTGTTGCCAATCAATAAGGAATCGTATCAATAAGCAGAATTGATAATGCAATTGGTATCTATAAAATCTCATCCTGAGTCGGCAGTGAATCACAAGGCTGACATACAGAGCCAAGCAAGGAGTCATCCTCGCATTCACACCTGAGGGCAACTTAGAGTCACCAATTAACTTAACTATACACGCTAATAATCAAAGCCTGCCGAAAAACAAGTTTGATCTTTGGGAAAAGTGAGACCTTTTCTGTCGAGATTTAATTTGATTCTTAAGGAATCTGAAGCAATCATTGGATGAGGCCTAGCAGCTGTTTGGTTCCTGAAAGAGTCTAGGAAACCCAGTGTGCAACAGCTGCCATTTTGAAAACACTGTCTTAAACACGGGCAGCACGGTGGCGCAACAGGTAGTGCACGTGCCTCACAGCAAAACGGTTGCTGGTTTGATCCCTGTGTTGATCTGTGTGGAGTTTGCGTGCATGGGTTTTCTCCAGGCACTCCGGCTTCCCCACAGACCAAAAACATGCCCATTAGGATAATTAGTTACTCTAAAGTGTCCTTAAGTATGAATGTGAGCATCTATGTGAGCATCAGCTGTCTCTCTGTGTAGCCCTGAGATTGTCTGGCAACAAATTCAGGGTCTATCCTGCCTCTCGCCCAATGTCAGCTGGGATAGGCTCCAGCCCCCATAACCCTGAAAGTGGTAAGTCGTATAGGTAATGGATGGATGGATGTCTTAAGCTAACTTTAAATCAGTCTCATAACAGAGAGAGAGGTGAAGCTGAGGCAGGTCTTCATCTCCTGATTAAAGGCTGCAGCACACTGGCTTGCTGTAATATCAAACATTCCCCTAATTACGCATAACTTAAATTTAATAAAGTAAATACAGATGAGCTATAGCCAGATTCCAGTGGACACTCAAGGAACTGCAGCTTTTTTGATTCCTGCATTTGCTTCATTTTTTACTGAAGCTTGATTTAGTAGGAAACTAGAAAGCAACAAACCTCCGCCAAGGCAACTCACATATTGCTGTTACATCTATAAGCAATAGTTGTATGATAAAGTTACCATCATAATATGATTCATGAATCTGAAAACTCACACCTAGCACTCAGAATCTTGTCGATATCACTGTTAGTTAGACAGTAATCGAGCAAAAACGATTGCTGTAATGGCTGTTATCTGGATCACCACCAATATCTATCAATTTCTAAGCTGGGCCGTTACTATCATCTCCTGGAAATTTCAGCAAAATCTGCCCAGTAGTTTTTGTGTAATCTTGCTAACAAACAAACAGACAAACAAACTGATAAACAGGTGAAAACATAAACTCCTTGGCTGAGGTTATCAGTCGTGTGAGAAAGACAGTGGGGGGATATGACACGTATAACAGAAGCCACGGGCTAGATTTGAGCCTGGGCCGCCTACACTGGTTGTAAAATGTTAAATAAATGACGCTATTCAGGAAGTTTGTTTTGTAAAACTGCTCTGAGGTTGTTCAGTTGCATTTCAGACACAGTTTATTTCCAGTAGAGAAGGTAAGAAGAAGAGCATTTACTTCATACTTCTTGAAAATATTTTCATTATTCAGGAATGTAAAGAAAATAAAAGAGGGTAGATTCTTTATAATTATGATCTTTCAGCAAAGAGATGACTTTATCCAACAACTGAATTTACTCTTTTAATTTTTGACTGTTTTTAACACATTTTATTTTTTCTTCACATTGAAACTTTCCTCCCTGATGTCACAGTTTGACGATTGTTATTCTTTTTCAACTCACTTCTTATCATTTCAGTTTTCCTTACAGCAACATTTTCCAACTTCCCTCCAAACATTTGGGTTTCTTTTTTCCCATTTTAACTGGGAAATATTTTTTAATATTTCAAACCCTCTTTTTACCTTAACACCTTTCAAATATTTATCTCGTTTTCTCAAATTTCTTGTTGTGCCTGTACTTTTTTGTTGTGTTTCTGCATTGTTCTAGTTATTTTTTTCAGGTCATTACAACTTTTTTTTACAACTCTTTTTCACATCATTTCCTAACATTTCATTAATTGTTTTGACATTTTGGACTTTTTTTTTTAGGCATTTTGATATTTTTCTTAACTTTTATCCTGACAGTGAGACTTTGGTACCAAAACATTTCAACATTTTTTACTGAAATTTTAAGTATTTAAGGTTTTAAAGCAATAGCACACCAGTTCTTAGAAGAACTAATTAATGTTAGTTCACAAATTTTGCATCTTTATCTTTTATAATACATCATCACTCTTATTTTTATACATTTTTAACTGTTTTCCCTCAAACAAAAAATTAAGAAAGTTCAATCCCAGTTATCTTAAAACAATGTTTTTAAATGTGTACATCATATTGTTTTTTAAGTGATTACCAACTATAGTTTGTCATCATGTGATCTTATGTATGGTTATCAAAATCAGATATGCTTCATTAATCCCCAAAGGGAAATTCTGTTGTTTCAATAATTTTTATACACAGTATAGAAGTAAGAAATTCAAGTCTTAGACATTAAAATAAGCCATGAGTGTAAATTTGAAATAAGCAGAAAATTACCAAGCAAAGAATATTTATAAAAATTAAAAAAAAAAAAAATATAGAATTAAAAATAAGAAATTAAACATTATATATGTATTACAAATAACATTATATATTATTAAAAATAACAACTTTTTACTTGACACTTGAATTTTTCTGGAAGTGAAAAAGGAAGTTAAATAAATCTGCCGACTCTTGTTTCTTCCCCTCTTGAACCTGAACCGTAACCTCTCTGTACTGGAATCAAGAACAAAACAGGGGCACAGACGTAATTTAAAGGAGGAGATTCTTTTAAAAGTCCGTCAATGATGATAATAAATAGATGCTGTCAAAAATACGATGTTGGGTTAAAGATTAAGTAGAAGTTGGAGTGTTTATAGAAACAATACTAGAGGTTTAAAAAGAAGAAGTAGATGTTCATACCTGCGGTTTAGTTCTCCTTCAACATTTCTTTCATTAATGATTGACCAGTGATGACTGAATATAGAAAACATGCTCCATGGCACCTGTGCTTAGGTGTTATAGTCGTCCTTGCTCAATTAAAAAGTCCTTTCTGTGAGTTTAAAAACCAATGTTTAACCAAGAAATTCCAACAAAGGACACACCAGCTGTGCTGTGTACCCAGGCCGTGCCAAAACAATGCAGTTTGGTGGTGGAAACATTTTTTGTGAGTATATTCATTATAGACTGCTGTTTTTGTAGCTTATTTTCACCTGAAGTTCTGTTCAGGCTACTGGCACGTACCACATACAACCCCTCTCCAAAAATCTTGCACTATCTCTTTTTTTTAAATGTTTATGTTTATTGCAATTTCATGTTTTTCAATTAATACAATAGAACAACAACAAAAGACAAGGTACAATACAGGACCAACACAGCAAGACATCATCTCATGATTCAACTCTTAATTTCCAACATCAGGACTTAACATTAAGTGTCTCTACAAGGCTCAAAAAATGTTCTGAAATAGCCATATAATCCTATAAAACAAAATGTAACTTTCTCCCCTTCTAGAAATGTCATAAAACGTCCCCATATTATATCAAAGGTGAAATATTTACCCTTGATCATGAATGTAAGTTTTTCAAGGGCGAGGGAGTGTGACAACCCTGCAAGCCAGACTTGTAGACTAGGTCTAGTAACAGAATTTCAGTATTTGGCTATGGTGTGTTTTGCTTGTAGGAAACAATAGATGGTCATTTTCTTATCTGCCTTGCTGAGAAGACAATCCACAGGAAATCATTTCTTAATGCCAAGCCTCTGCTGCATGGTTGGTATCAGATCAGAGAGTTTGCAACAGCTTGCCAAACCTGCCACTTCACCATTACAGAGGGTCAAAGAGCCAAAATTAAGCTTTTTTAAGATTTATTTTCCCTTCAGTGTATTCAACATGCAGCTACTACATTATAGTGTACGTCTACGCACAAGATAAAAAGTCTGCAGCATCTGGACTTCTCCCTCTTCCCTCTTCACAGTGCCAGCTGACGCTTAAAATGTCTCGATTCTCTAGCCCCCCTAAATAGAGCTACCAGTATGATGTCATAAGGTTGTCTTGTTGGCAGCTGAAATCCACTGGCTTGGAGTGGCAAGTCCAGTGCAGAATATATGCAGACTGGGCCCAAAGGGGCAGGAGCTCTAACAGAGTGCTTCAGACAGTGTGGGAATACAGCTGGATCAGGGGTACTCAGAGTGTAAAAACTACAGGGTGAGCATTTCTGATTGTTGAAGTACTCTGAGATGAGATTTTGTCTTAAACAGACTTTGTTTTTAGCCCACAGTGCTCCCCCAGGATGTCAGAAACAGCAGACTCCATCACATCCAACGAGGCACAGGACATTCCTGGTCATGATGTTTCCTCAAAACCACTCTCATTGTCGCTACACAGCAAAGAGCTGCAGCCTCCCCCTCACTCTGCTGACCCGACCATGGACCTTCCACCTAAAGACGAGATGACTGGCACCTCCCAGCCAACCATTGAGAGTCAATCTGGTAACAACATAAACCCAGATGCCTCAACAGACACAAAGACAAGCATGTCCCAGTCCACTAAGGGAGAGTCTTGCAGCAATGAAGACCCAAAAGCCTCCACAAAGTCAAAAACTGGCACCTCCCAGCCAACTACTAAGGGTCAGTCCTGTGATGACATAAATCCAGATGCCTCAAGCATGTCCCAGTCCACCGCAAAAGACCAGTCTTACAGCAACGAAGACGCAGAGGCCTCCACAGATGCAACTACCGACCCTTTAAAGCCAACCACTGAGAAAGAGTCGAGTAATGACGCTGACCCCGAGGCCCCTACAGACACGTCTCAACCTGAAACACTGTCTCCTTTTGATGACCAGACAGTAAGGAGAGCTTTTGTTCGAAAGGTTTGTACAACTTTGGTGGCAGACCTCAAAGAAAGAGTGATATCAAAAAAATAATCCAATGAAGTTGGGATGCTGTTTAAAATGTAAATAAAAAGAGAATACATTGATCTGCAAATCATTTTCAACCCATAATTAACTGGACACACTACAAAGACGAGGTTTGTAATGTTCCAACTGATAAACTTTTGTTTTTTGGCAAATATTCAGTCATTTTGAATTTGATGCCTGCAACACGTTCCAATAAAGCTGGGACAGGGACATATTTACCACTGTGTCACATCACCTCTCTGTTTAACAACACTCATTAAGCAAACTGAGGACACCAATTGTTAAAGCTTTGTGGGTGAAATTCTTTCACATTGTTGTTGTATGCTGCCCTACAAAGGCAAAGTGCAGTATCTGCAAAAATGCCAAATGGAGAAAAACAGCTTTTTGTGTTATTTTTTTCCACCAAGTGAAGGTATGAAATCATATTTAACTACCAAGTGTATGATTTATTAGATTAAAGGGAAGGGAATTTAATGCATATTGTACATTGACATTCATGCTAAATGTGGCAGTTTTATAGGCTATACTGCACTTTGCCTTTGTTTTACTGCAGTATAATTACATGACCATACAATGACGTACTGCAGTATGTGCAGTGAGTAAGGCCATTCTACTCAGTTTTTAAAAAAAATAAGTTGGCATATTAATTTTCAATATTGATATTTTTTGCTGCACACACCGCTACTGCCAACACCGAATGTATAGTTATCTCCTCCTTCATGATGAGAGAGTAATCTATGAATGTATTTTGTTTTGTTATCAGAACAGTGTTTATTTCTCAAGCATTTCACATGTGACTTCACACTAACACAAAATAAAACAAAATCAGACCATCAGACATAACATTCTACATTGGGCTCCAATACATATATTATGGACTGTAGATGATAAATCACTAAATTTCTTGCAATTAGAAGTTGAGATATGTTCTTATACTGTTGGACTATTTGCTCGCAAAGTTGTTCACAAAGTTTAAAACCTCATCCCGTCCTTGCTTGTGGACCTCAGAGTCTTGCAGGGATGCTCCTTTTGTTCCCAATCATGACACTCAGCTGTTTCCAATTAACTTGTTCAAACATGTGATTTTTGAGCATTCGCAGCTGCCTGTGTCCCAGCTTTTTGGAGCATGCTGTAGGTTTAATTTTTTTTTTTAAAAGAGTGAATATTTGCAACAAAACATTTAAGTTTCAGTTTGAACATTAGATATCTTGTCTTTGTAGGGTATTAAACTGAATATAGGTTGAAATGGGTTTGCAAATCTTTGTATTCTCCTTATTTACAATCATCGGCCAACTTCATTGGAATTGGAGTTTTTAGTTGCCGTCCACCCGTCTACAAAGGTAAGTTGGGGTTGAGTTTTTTTTTTTTTTTTTTTTAAGACTCAGTGATCTTATGGACTTGTGGCGAGGTGGTATTAGGGAGCTTTAACAGTTACACAAATGTAAGCCAGACAACGCCACCTAGGGACTTTCACCCAAGGAGTTACCAAAGTATAACCATAACAAGGCAACACAGGTTCAATAAATCTACGAGGCAGAGACATGGTTCCAAAACAATTCAACTTTTATTTAAGAAAAAAAAAAAAAAAAAAAAAAAAAAGAATCTTAAAAGCAATTTGTATTAAACTCGCTGGAAGTGTCTGCAGGGAGAGAAAGAGGAGTTAGTAATAGACAATGAATTTCAAGCCAATTTGTGTAAGAAATATATCAAGAGTTTTACAGAATTGGTCTTTTCCACAATTAACACCACTTCCAGGTGAATTAATTTAAAACTACCAAACAAAACAAAAAGGGGAAGGGGGAGTGAGTGGAAGCTAGCAAGAGGGAGGCAGTCTACCAAAGGGAAGTGTCCCGGGAGTGCACTTACCCACCACACGTGAATTCACAGCAAACACGGCAAACAGGTGAAACTATTGTGTTCCAGTGCGCCTATCACTATCGCAAACCAAGGTGCAGGGAAACACCCAGAGTGCCTAGCCTCCACCGCTAGCCAGCGACCACTGCACTGAAAGGGAGAAGAAAAGAAAAGGTTAAACCGGTTTAAAATAACCAGTTGGTGCAGATAAAAGTGGGTTTTAATGTACAATTATTCAATAAAAACTACCAAAACAAGCCAGTCGAATCCTAACAATAAAATCTAAATAAAAAACAGCAGCTGACCATGTCTGCAACAGAAGAAAGAAAATTACTTCAATGTTTAAAACAATTGTCTCTTTTCAAACCTGCAGCTAATCATACCTGCACAGGTACATGCTATCCTGGGGTCTGGTCCCAGTTGACATCACTCCAAAAACCAGATACACATGTTAACAGAGGTAGTGTTCTGAAAGTGTTCAAACAACCTTTTAAAGTTAACCAACCTCAGTTGGATGGACACCAAGACGACACGGTGAAATAGGAGCAGGCAGGAAACCAAACAGACAAGTCATCAACTGATTAAAAAGGTTTCATTCAAGCTAAAAAAGGTTAAAATGATTTACAGGCCACATTACCTACCTCAGCTCTGAGCATGTAGCAGTCACCAGGCACAGGCAAGAGAAAGAGGCCTCTCACCTGCACCAGGTGGCTTAAATAGGCTCTGCCAATCTAGTGGGAGGAGCTGACCTACTTTTGAGAGGCTGTGAGGCCTACAGCCTTTGCAGCCACAGTCTCTCTGCTACAGACTGAAAATAAAATGACTTTTAAAACCTTTTTAAGTTCACACAGAAACTCTCACACACAAATAAAGCTCCTCACTTTTGACCCTGTTTCTCTTCATCTAACGTTCAGGTGTTCTGCATCGTGATCCTCATGCTTCTGTTCACCTTTGGCGTGGTGTGTCTGTTCACCTTCTCCGAGGTTGTCAAAAAGGGGGTGAAAGACAACATCTGGGTCTTCATCAGCTCTTTCATCATCTTCTCAGTTGTCCTCATCATTTTGTCCTTCATTCCGTCCTTGAGTCGGCGTCACCCGTGGAATCTCGTGGGACTGGTGGGTTTCCTCCTGATCCTAAAATGTATAAAGAAAAGGAAAGTTTAGATCTCAACAAAACAACTGATATTAACTCCACACCAATAGGAATACAGAGTCAATAAATGTATGGACGCATGCTAGCTCAGGGCTTCCATAGATATTGAGTTAATAACATGCTGTGCTTTGTGCTCCCAGTCTGTCATCACTTTGACTTTTTCCTACATGTTGGGAACAACGGCCTCCTACTTCGACACCACCGCTGTCCTCATTGCTATGGGATATACAATCATCATTTCTCTTGCAATCATTGCCTTCGCTGCACAGGTAGAAAACCACAATTTGCTTTAGAAATGTTTGATATAGAAACTGACAATTCTGTGTGCTCATTTGAAGCAGAACATTTATTATAGCATTGTAACTTATCTAAAATATCATACCACACTGCACTGTAATGCAAGTGTTAGGGTCAAGGGCAATTTGTTTTACAGCTTATCCCTTTGGGGTTTCAACTTCAACTTCAACTTCACTTTATTGTCCCCTAAGGGAAATTTACTTTGCAGGCAGGTAAAAACATGAAACATAAAAAACACAATCACACAAATCCAGATATAACACTGAGACGGATAAAGCACAAGTACCATACGGAACAACTGAGCAACTGATCACTGCAATGTTTCGATGACTCGTGTATGATGTCCTGGGCCTTGGAGTTCATCCTCCTGTTGATGGTTGTAGGCAGGTCAGGCAGTGTAACACCAATAATTTTGCTTGCTACCTTGACAACATCCAGTCTCTTTTTGTCTCCTAAAGAGAGGCTGCCAAACCAGGAAATGATGGCAAAAGTCAGAACAGATTCAATCACTGAATGGTAGAACATTGTCATCAGTTTGCTGCAGACCTCAAACCGGTTGAGCATCCGGAGGAAGTGCAGTCACTGCTGTGATTATTATATACAATATCTGTGTTTTCATTAAAAGACAACTTATTGTCGATGACAACACCAAGGTACTTAAAATTGCTAACGCGCTCCACAGTCTCCCCCTTAATTTTTGTTAAAACTGGTGGGTTTGTGTTCCTTCTAAAATCGATGCACATGTCCTTCGTTTTTTCCACATCACACCAGTGAAGAAAATCATCCACCACTGGTCCAGGAGCTGTGTCCTCCCCCTGTAACAGACTCACTATGACTGTGTCGTCAGCAAACTTCAGTACGTGCCGTCCTAGATGTGAGCTTCTGCAGTCATCAGTGTACAGGATATATAAGATGGGTGAGAGGACACAGCCCTGTGGGGAACCAGTGGAGGAGAGGAGGACATCAGACAGAGTGGAGTTCACTCTGACACATTGTGATCTGTCTGTTAAAAAGTCTAAAATCCATCCAACTATACTAGGACACAGGTTAAAATTTGATAATAATTTAGAGGCTAAAATATGGGGCCGGATTGTGTTAAAAGCAGAAGTAAAATCTAGAAACAGTAAATGTGCATGGGTAGCCGGGCCTTCATGGTGTTTAAAAATGGCTGGAGCCTATCCCAGCTGACACTGAGTACACCCTGCCTCTTTTGCTGCCTACCATACCCCACACTTTTGCAGTGTGGGATATATTAAGCATGTAACATAAGTTGATGTTAGAAGCAGCAAAAATGGGCGAGCATAAGGATTTGAATAAGTTTGAGGTGAGCCAAAGTGTGATGACAGGAACACCCCACAATAGCATCTCCAAGCCTGCAGCTCTTGTGAGGTGTTCCCGGTCTGCAGTGGTCTGCATCAATCAAAGTGGCCCAAGGGAGGAAGAAACACACAAACAGAACTTACAAATACACAATAATGGTTTACCTCATCATTACTGAAGAATAAGATGTTTTTCTGACTGACTTCATGCTTTGTTTCTGTCACAAATCGTCACCATGAGAGGGAAATGTTATTTTAGTGAAGGGAAGGCTTTTGACAAAAAATCGTTGCAGTAATGAGTTTGGAAATAATGGCAAAAATCCAGTCATGCATCTCTACTTTTTCTCACACTGTGACTTTTCTCACCATTTTGACATATTTATTGCCATGTTGAATTTTCTCTCATCACCCCATATTATCTTGCCAATTTGTCAAAAATTCCAGATTATGACAATTTTCTTGCAGTCCCACTTTCTTCTCACCAACTTTTTCTTTAATATTCTGACATTTTAATCATGTCTTGTCATCACAGCTTGTTTGACTCTAATCAACAGTTTTCTCATGAATACATAAAGTGTTATTTACGTGAATTAAGGCGAGTAGATCTAGCTTCTCCTTTATTAGTTATCTTTAGTCAGAAAAGGTTGGTGACCACTGATCTAACAGCATCTATATAACAAACTAAATAGGAAAAGAAATGTATAAATAAAATGAATTAACGCACTGATGTCTCTACCTTTTACCGGCAGAGTCGTGTTGATTTCAACATGTGTTTTGGATTTATTCTGATTGTGACTGTCATCATGATCATGTTCGGGATCATGTATGGGATCTTGTCCTCCTGCAGTTCCTCGCGCATGTCGGACTTGATCTTCGGAGGTCTGGGGGCCTTTGTGTTATCTATGGTAAGGAAAATAAACAGTAAAGATCATCATAATCTACAGCATGATAATAATGAAACTCTTTGTGCAAACATGGGGTTGTGGTGCATGTGGAGGATGTGGTAAAACTGCAAAATGTCCTGTAGCTGTGACGCCATTTATCAGTTAAACACAAAGTTAGAGCACTCAGCGTCTTAGTGGGTTTCTGTTGAATATAATAGATCAACAATCAGGTCAAACAGAGGCCAAAAGAGTCTAACGAAAAGGCACAGAGGTTGATGTAAAAGTGACAAAAGGAAAGAAAATGGTCGACTGACGACAGCTCAAGTACTACAGGAGTATACTACACTAGCACAGGTTAAAATGTACAGATGAATAACACATAAGAGAAAGGACAGTTGTCCATATTTTTGACAAAACCTCCCCCAACAATGTTGGAAATGTCCTGGTGGAGTTTTGTGCTCTCTGGTTAAGGTTTGGAAAGGGCTATGCTTTTGGATCATGTGTTTTGCCTTAACTCAGGTTCATATATTCTAAAGACTGCTGGATTATGTTCACAATCACTAATAATCAAAAAACCTTTTTAGTTCTCATAAACCGAGTAACCTTCTTAATGCTCTGTTAGAGCTCCTGCCCCCTGAAGGCTCCCTCCTCCATAGACTCAGTTTGTTCTTCATCATTTCTATCCCGCTTCTCCCTTTCAGCGTTGCAGGGGGCTGAAGCCTATCTCAGTTGTCATTGAGAGAGAGGGGTGGGGTACACCCTGAACCAGTCGCCTGCCAATCACAGGGCCACATAGAGACAAACAACCATTCACGCTCACACTCACACCTAAGAGCAATTTAGAGTCACCAATCAGCCTAATGAGCATGTTATTGGTCTGTGAGATGAATCCGGAGTGACGGAGAGAACCAGCGCATGCACTGGGAGAACATGTAAACTCCACACAGACAGACCCTGACCGACAGGGGTATCAAACCAGCAACCTTCTTGCTGTGAAGCACATTCCACCCCCTGGGCAATACCAGACTTTCTGAAGTCGATACAATATGGATTACTGTTGTCATTTTTCCGATACTAATACCAATCGTCTCCTGCAGTGCAAACATAATGTTTATGAGTTTTTGATGTTTTTCATCGACCAAAAGCTCATAAAGGAAAAGTGTAGTCCAGGCTCTGGACCATCAGATCTTAAAGTGACTTTAGTTTTAAGTCTTGGTCCAAAGAAAATAAAATAAGCAGATATTCCACCATTAGACTGAAGTGAGATATAAGTTTCTGGAGGCTTGATGATTATTTCATATATATATATAAAAATGAAACAACTATACTAATGTAGGCACACGCTGGACTGATTTATAAATCCTTTAAAACTAAACATAATCCATTATTCAGTCATTTAAAACGTGACTGTAAGATATTTTCCCACAGAAGCAATGTACAAAACTGTGTTTTCTTTCTGTCGTTCCTACTTTAGTTTGCCACAAAATATTTCTGTACATGCTTGCTGGTGACACCGAGTGCTGGTTGATACTCTGATTGGTCTGAACAGTCACATGACACAGAAAGTGGCTCTGTCGTGGCTCAAACAAAGAGAGAAAGACTGAAAACAGTCCTGGAACTTTACAGACAAGCATTTTGTAAGGCCGCTCAATTTCAATATTTACCTCCACCAAGGAGGTTGTTTTTGCTGCCATATGTTGGTCTGTTTCTTAGCAACATTATGCAAAATTACGAATTTCGCTGCAGTTTTCAGAAGATGTTGGGAATAGTCCAACTTAAAAATTATTAGGTTTTGGTGGTGATCCAGATAACCGCCATTAGCGAACGATTGTTTTAGCTCAACAACTGACTAACTAATAATGATATCGACATGATTCTGAGTGCTAGGTGTGGGTTTTCAGGGTCAAGGAATAATCTTATTATGGTAACTTTGTCATGAAACTATTGCTTATAGATGTAACAGCAATATGTGAGCTACCTTAGCAGAGGTTTGCGCTCTCAGAGTGCTTTCTAGTCTAGGGGTGTAACTGATACTAAAAGAGTACTCATGAAAGTATCGATACTCCCATTCCTAGTCAACAACTCTGCATTCATACTGATGTCTCTGCTTTGCACTGGACTTTCCACTCAGAGCTTTGAGGCTAGAGAAGTCTGTTAACAGAGACTGCAGTCTGCAGTGTTTACACACTTCTCAGGTAAACTGAGTAACATTAGACCAAATCATTAATTGAAGTCTGAATCTTTTCCCCTTCACTGCGGTGAACCTGTGCCCTCCCTCACTGCACTGTTACCAAGACTACAACTAAAGCAATTAGACAACATTCAGACATATTTATTCATAAACCTTTACTGAAGTGTTATACAGCATGTAATGCCTCTTACTTTCTCTTACACTGTCGCTGCCTCAGTTCTTGATGGTCGACATTCAGCTGATGATGGGGAGGCATAAGGACCGTGTGGACCCAGAGGAATACGCCAGCGCCGCCCTCTTGATTTATCTGGACATCATGTTGGTCTTCATCTGGATCTTAAAACACCTGAATAACTGAAACAAAGGCCAAACAAACAGACAACACGCATACAGACATCCCAGGATGGACCAACAATGGAAATAGAATTTATTATTTTTTTAAGAATTCTAAAAATACATCCTACTCTAAGTGGAGGATTTTTGACTGTGTTGGTTTACAGAAACAAAAATGAACATCTTAAACTGTTGCTTTGTATTTGTTGTTGTTCACTGCATGTTCAAAATTTTGACACAAAAATATAAAAAGAAATAAAAATGTTCACTTTCTTTTTCTTTAAATTAATAAGACACATTTAGTGAGTTTCAGACTGTCTTTTAGCATAATGGTCATAAACTTTAAACCATTAAAAATGTCATTAAAGCATGGTGCTGAAATCCATTACATCAACAAGGTCATTTGTGTTAAAAAAAAAACACGTCAAAGACATAAATGAATTAAATGAACCACATATAAGTACAGCAATAAGCAGTACAGTGGAGCTAACAATAAACACACATAAATGTAGTGCAAATGCTTCTGTTTTCATTCACCGCACATAAATCCTTCATCCAAAATGACACTCCAGCAGTGGTGTGGTAAACCTGCAGTCTCTCCATAAACCAATCAACATTCACAGTGATAGGACAGGCACAAGATCAGTTTCCAACACATAAAAAAGAACATTGTTTAATGACATGTTGTGACAGAAAACCCCCCCGTATCAAAAAATAACTTTTTTTTTGTGTTTTCCTTCCTTATATTGAAAATTCTGATCCATATTCCATTTTTCTCAGTGGACCAGTACAAGTGAACTTTTTTGCAACACTGGGCTTTACTCTTTTAATGCTCTCTTGAGAAATCTGATGTATACACAAGTGGACAAAATTGTTGATACCCTTCCATTAAAGAAAGAAAAACCCACAATGGTCACTGAAATAACTTGAAACTAACAAAAGTAAGAATAGATAAAAATTTACTGAAAATTAACTAATGAAAATCAGACATTGCTTTTGAATTGTGGTTCAACAGAATTTTTTTTAAAAAACAAAATAAGAAAACTGGCCTGGACAAAAATTATGGTACCTCTTGAAAAGATTGAAAAAACTAAGGTGTGTCCTGTAATTAGCATCACAGGTGTCTTCAAACTTGTAATCAGTCAGTTTGCCTATTTAAAGAGTGAAAAGTAACCACTGTGCTGTTTGGTATCGTGGTGTGTACCACACTGAACATGGACCACAGAAAGCTAAGGAGAGAGTTGTCTCTGGAGATTAGAAAGAAAACTATAGACAAGCATGTTAAAGGTAAAGGCTATAAGACCGTCTCCAAGCAGCTTGATGTTCCTGTGACTACAGCTAGACATATTATTCAGAAGTTTAAGGTCCACAGGACTGTAGCCAACCTCCCTGGATGTGGCCACAAGAGGAAAACTGATGACAAATTGAGACGGATAATACGAATGGTAACTAAAGAGCCCAGAACAATTTCCAAAGAGATTAGAGGTGAACTCCAAGGTCAAGGTACATCAGTATCAGATTGCACCATCTGTCGCTGTTTGAGCCAAAGTGGACATAATGGAGGACAACCAAGGAGGACATCACTGTTGAGAGCAAATCATAAAAAGCAAGACTGGAATTTGCCAAAATGCATATTGACAAGCCACAAAGCTTCTGGGAAAATGTCCTTTGGACAGATGAGACAAAACTGGAACTTTTTGGTAAGTCACATCAGCTCTATGTTCACAGACACAAAAATTAAGCATACAAAGAAAAGCACACTGTACCTACTGTGAAACATGGAGGAAGCTCAGTTATGTTCTGGGGCTGCTTTGCTGCATCTGGCACAGGGTGTCTTGAATCTGTGCAGGGTACAATGAAATCTCAAGACTATCAAGGCATTCTGGAGCCAAATGTGCTGCCCAGTGTCAGAAAGCTTGGTCTCAGTCACAGGTCATGGGTCTTCCAACAGGATAATGACCCAAAAAACACAGCTAAAAACACCCAAGAATGGCTCAGAACAAAACATTGGACTATTCTGAAGTGTCCTTCTATGAGCCCTGATCTAAATCCTATTGAACATTTGTGGAAGGAGCTGAAACATGCAGTCTGGAGAAGACACCCTACAAACCTGAGACAGCTGGAGCAGTTTACTCATGAGGAGTGGGCCAAAATACCTGTGGACAGGTGCAGAAGTCTCACTGAGAGCTACAGAAATCACCTGATTGCAGTGATTGCCTCAAAAGGTTGTGCAACAAAACACTGAGTTAAGGGTAACATCATTTTTGTCCAGGCCAGTTTCATTATTTTGTTTTTTTGAATGATTCTGTTGAACTACAATTCAAAAGCAACGTCTGATTTTCATTAGTCAATTTTCAGTACATTTTTATGTGTTATTACTTTTGTCATTTTTAAGTTATTTCAGTGACCATTTGGGTTTGTCTTTCTTTAACATAAGGGTACCAACAATTTTATCCGCGTGTGTAAATTTTTGTGCAGATTGACAGATTCTCAGAACTCCATTTTGGGGCTGCTGACAATTCCCCAGCTTAGTTTCATTCAATACCAGTCTCCCTGGAGGAGACACTGGTATAGATGTCTTTTATAATATTGATGTGTTTTTATTAAGCTGTTGTGTTGTGTTTGTTTCTGTTTGTATTTGTATTTAGTGTTTTGTTTTTGGACCTTGAGTCTGTTAATAAATCTATCTATCTATTTATCTAAACAAACAATCAATCAATCTTTATTTGTATAGTGCCAATTCATAACAAGTGTTATCTCAAGACACTTTACAATAGAGCACAAAGCTCTTCATATTATGGATACACATATATGCATAGATACATATATACATATAAAAATACACATATACATATATATACAAATATATACATCCAACACCCAACATGAATCCATATAGCCAATCATGAATCCCTCCATCATGGCGGCAAGAAAAAACCTTCTGTTAAGCAGCAGGAAATCTTGAATGTGGACCCCAGTCTCATGATGAACAGCAAATCCACACGATGCTGTGTTGGGTGTGTGGGCAAAGGGAGGGAGGTAAGTGGAGACAAGTGGACTAAAGTAAGAACTAAAGCTAGTGACAGATCAATGGACCAATCATAGACCTGTCGCCGTCAAATTTGTTTCTGCTGCAAACAAATTTATTAGAGGAGGGTCCTCATGTCTGTGTGGTTGTGGTGAAAAATTTATAGAAGTATAATCAATAAAAGTCTTACTGGAAGTAAGAATTTATGGTAGTGACGAACTCATGGGTGCCCAGACCACAAGTGCATCCCTACCATATTTGTCTCCGTTAAGTATAAATGTATTAATGGTAGACCTCTTGAGATGTGACACCTCATTTTCAGGAGGGATCTCATGTCCATGTGGAGCTAAAGATAGTTACTATAGATGTATCAACCATGGATAGAAAGATCATGTTAATATCAACATTAACAGCTATAATGATTATGAACTGGAGTGAGATGGCCAAATATGTGTTATGTCTGTAATTGTAGTTATTGAGGCTTCGTGACTCCACAGCAGCAGGCAGTCTCCACCAAGGATCCCAGGCCACCTACAAGACCAGAGCCAGAGACGAGTACAGGAGCAAACAGAAAGGGGCAGAGGCAGATATGGAGACAGAGTGTGAGAGAGAGAGGGATAGAGCCCAATGTGCCAGATCCCCCCGGCAGTCTAAGCCTATTGCATCTTAACTATATGTCTAAACTATGGACCATGAGCTGGTCCCTAACTGAAAGCTTTATCAAAGAGGAATGTTTTAAGTCTAGCCTTAAAGGTAGAGAGGGTGTCTGCCTCCCGAACCGTGGTCGGTAAATGGTTCCAGAGAAGAGGAGCCTGATAACTGAAGGCTCTACCTCCCATACTACTTCTAGAGACTGATGGAGCCACGAGCAGGCCAGCATTTTGGGAGCGTAATGTTCTAGAGGGGTTGTACGGCACTACAAGCTCTTTGAGGTAAACTGGTGCCTGTCCACTGAGAGCTTTATAGGTGAGAAGAAGAATCTTGAATTCTATTCTATATTTAATGGGAAGCCAGTGCAGAGACGCTAATACTGGAGTAATGTGGTCTCTTCTCCTAGTTCTAGTCAGCACACGTGCTGCAGCATTTTGAACCAGCTGAAGCGTCTTAAGCGACTTACTGGGACAGCCTGAAAGAAGAGAATTACAGTAGTCCAGTCAAACAAAATAAACAGTCCTACCAACAAAATATATACACAAATAATATACAAAAATAACTAAGAGAAGGAAGAAAGAAATAAAAACACTAATTAATGTAGAACCCTGAGTGCTGGGGACCAGCATGAAGAGTGCAAACTCAGCGTGAGTTTAAGGTGCATCACGGATTAGCCGATGCAGATTAACCTGAGGTAGTTATGAACCGGTGCAAATGGCATTCAGACAGACAATGAGGAGTGCGTTATTACACTACAGGTGCAAATGGCATTCGGTCAGTGGGGAGTGCTTTATGGATGTTTTGAGTCGAAGAGCAGCACAGCTTTGGACACAAAGATGGCCTTCCTCCTCTCAGTCCTGCAGGCGGGGCATCGGAGCCAGCGGCCTGATGGAAGCAACTCAAACTTCAGGAGCAGAGTGTGTGAGGAGTCCTGTGCAAAGTGCCCAGGCAGCCTGCATGTAAGATGTTCAGATGGTCTAAAGTGTCCTTAAGTATGAATGTGAGCGTCTACGTGAGTATCAGGTGTCCCTCTATGTGGCCCTGTGATTGTCCGGCAACTATTTCAGGGTCTAACCCGCTTCTCGCCCAATGTGAGCTGGGACAGGCTCCAGCCCCTCACAACCCTGACAGGGAAAGGTCGTATAGGTAATGGATGGATTTCTGTGATATCAAACGTTCCCCTAATTATGCACATCTTAAATTTAATAAAGTAAATACGAATAAGCTGCAGAGCAACACTCAGCCAGCTTCAAGTGGACACTCAAGGAACTGCAGCTTTTTTGATTCCTGCAGTTGTTTCATTTTTTATTGAAACTTGATTTAGTAGGAAACTAGAAAGCAACAAACCTCCGCCAAGGCAGCTCAAATGTTGCTGTTGCATCTTTAAACAACAGTTCAACAATAAACAAAGAAACACAGGTGAAAACATAAACTCCTTGGCTGAGGTTATCAGTAGTTTATGAAAGAGAGAGGGGGACATGACACTTATGACAGAGGCCACAGGCTAGATTTGAGCCTGGGCCGCCTATACTGGTTATAAAATGTTAAATATATGACGCTATTCAGGAAGTTACTTTTGTAAAACTACTCTGAGGTTGTTCAGTTTTATTTCAGACACAGTTTATTCCCGGTAGAGAAGGTAAGAAGAACATTCACTTCATACTTCTTGAAAATATTTTCATTGTTCAGGAATGGTAAAGAAAATAAAAGAGGGTAGATTCTTTATAATTATGATCTTTCAGCAAAGAGGTGACTTTATCCAACAACTGAATTTACTCTTACGATTCTGACCATGTTTTTCACCACATTTAATTTTTTCTTCACAAAGAAACTTTCCTCCCTGATGCTGCAGTTTGCATTCTGTTATTAACTGTTCTACGTATTCGTTATCATTTCATTTTTTATTCCAACAACATTTTTCATCTTCTCTCAAAACATTTGGGTTTTTTCCCACTTAACTGTTTTCTATCAAATCTGCATATTTTCTGATTATTTCAACCCCTTTTTTTTTTTACCTTAACACTTTTCAAATATTTATCTTGATTCTCAAATTTCCTGTTGTGTCTGTACTTTTTCTTTGTGTTTCTGTGTTTTTCTAGTTATTGTATTTCAAGCCATTATAACTTTTTTTTACAACTCTTTTTCACATCATTTCCTAACATTTATTAGTTGTTTTTTTACATTTTGGACTTTTTTTTAGGCATTTTGATATTTTTCTTAACTTTTATCCTAACAGTGAGACTTTGGTACCAAAACATTTCAACAATTTATTCTGAAATTTTAAGTTTTTTAGATTTTAAAGCAATAGCACAGTTTTCGTCGCATTTTTATCTTTTATAATACATTATCACTCTTGCTTTAATACGTTTTTAACTGCTTTCCCTTTCATGAAAAATTTAAGAAAGTCCAAACTCACTGTTATCTTAAGCAATGTTTTTAAATGTGTACATCATATTGTTTTTTAAGTGATTACCAACTATAGTTTGTCATCATGTGATCTTATGTATGGTTATCAGAATCAGATATACTTCATTAATCCCTAAAGGGAAATTCTGTTGTTTTAGTAATTTTTATACACAGTACAAAACTAAGACATTCAACTCTTAGACATTAAAATAAGCCACGAGTGTAAATTTGAAAAGAAATAAGCAGAAAATTACCAAGCAAAGAATATTTAAAGAAATAACAATAATACTGTAATAAAAAAAGAATTAAAAATAAAAAATTAAACAAAATATATGTATTACAAATAACATTATATATTATTAAAAACAACAACTTTTTACCTAAACATTTGAATTTTTCTGGAAGTGAAAAAGGAAGTCAAATAAATTTTCCAACTCTTATCTCTTCCCCTCTTGTACCTGTACTGAAACCTCTCTGTACTGGAATCAAGAACAAAACAGCGATGCAGAGGTAATTTAAAGGAGGATATTCTTTTACAAGTAAGTCAGTAATGATAGTAAATAGATGTAGAAACATTAGGTCGCTGGATTAAAGATTAAGCATAGGTTAGAGTGTGGATTGCCAGATCATCTGGATGAGAACCGTTTCGGAGTCTTGAGTGAGAAGTTCTGTTGCGAGCCATTCTTAAACGCAAAATGCCAGAAAATTTAACAATGGCTCACAAACGAATGGCTCACTCAAAACTGAAAATCGGTTATTGTATACACTTAAAAGAGCTGTTCAAAAAACGTGCCTCATTCATTAATGTCACATCCTTAGCAACCACTAAAACAACAAAACAAAGCCTCTGTTTAAGAGAAGAAGATAAAATGATGATGGTAAAAGATAACATAATAACAGGAAAAAAATGTCACATCAAGCACACGGGACTCCTGAGAGCTGCTGAAGAATTTATCTGATAACTGTAGGCAGAGGCAGGCTAGTTATACCCATTGACTCCCAGTGTTAAGGTAAGCTAAATAGGGTTGGGTGAGCTTTGCCCGTCTCTTCCTTGTTACTGCACGCACAGTCAAAAGCATGGTGTCTATCTGCCTGTCATGGACTCGGGAATGAGGCAAGACATGAAAACAAAAAAATGTTGGTGTATCCCTTTCAGGCAATATGACTGTGAGATTATTCATCAGAGAAAAAAAGGTCAGGACATTATTTTAACTCTGTCACTTGGAGAAAAGCCCTGCTATGCTTCTTTTCAGATAAGCTGACAATATGTCTTCAACAGACTTTGTTTTTAGCCCACAGTGCCCGCGCCCCATCCCAGGATGTCAAGAACAGCAAACTCAGATGCCTCACCCTGGAACCCTATAGACACATTTCAACTTGAAACACCATCCCCTTTTGATGACCAGACAGTGAGGAGAGCGTTTGTTCAAAAGGTTTGTACAACTTTGGTGGTAGACCTCAAAGAATAAGTGATGTAAAAATGAATTCTAATGAAGTTGGGATGCTGTTTAAAATGTAAATAAAAACAGAATACAATGTTTTGCAAATCCTTTTCAACCCATAATCAACTGAATACACTACAAAGACAAGGTATGTAATGCTCAAACTGATTAACTTTTTGTTTTGTTGGAAATATTTTTGAAACCATTTTGAATTTGATGCCTGCAACACGTTCCAAAAAAGCTGGGACAGGGGCGTACTTACCACTGTGTCACATCACCTCTCTGTTTCACAACACTCAATAAGCATTTGTGAACTGAGAACACCAATTGTTAAAGCTTTGTAGGTGAAATTCTTTCACATTGTTGTTGTATGTATGACTTCAGTTGCTCAACACTCCAGAGTCTCTGTTGTCATATTCTGGCCGTCATTATGTGTCACACATTTTCAGTGGGAGGCAGGTGTGGACTGCAGCAGGTCAGTCTAGTACCTGCACTCTTTTACTCTGAAGCCACGCTGTTGTAACAGGAGCAGAATGCGTCTTCCCTGACTTGCTGAAATTAGCAGGGACGTCCCTGAAAAAGACATCACTTGGACAGCAGTATATGTTGCTCCTAAACCTGTATAGTCCAGCGGCTTAGTGAAAGGACTGTGCAATTGCGGATAATAGCACCATTTTTTGCATGATGATTCCTTAGGGTCAGTTAGTGAATTTTAGCCTAGGGGCCCTTGGCAAATATAATATATATAAAATCAATATCAATCATTATTAAAGTTGCAGAACATAAAGCATTATCAGTAACACCTTCAAAGCAATGAAGAATAAAAATGAATGTACATCATAGTGTGAAAGCGTGTTTTAGAGTTGTACATTCTGTCTATCTGTCACAGTTGCTTGGAGTAGAGATGGCAGTGCATTATGGGTAATTCATCCCAAAAAAAGAGCAAAAGAGGCAGAGGACAGGTATAAGAAATAAAAAAACAAGTTGGTATGGATAGTAAGAAAACAAAAAAAACATACTATAGTGAATTATTATATAAAAGTAGAAAAAATATTAAGGCTACATGGGGAATAATACACAGTGTAATAATGAGAAAACTATTTTGTGAAAGATAATAAAGACATATGTGAAAAATACAATAGTAAATGAATTAAGAAGTTATTTGGAGAAGTGGGTACTACTCTTTCAAAGAAAAATGAAAAAATCCAAAATCAATAGAAAATGAGGCTGAGGGCAACTCAGTCAGAGGTAATGTTAACAGTATGTTTTTGGTAAAGCAGAGAAGGAAGAAGTACTGAATGCTGTATAAAACAATTGTGCAAATAAAGGCTCAACTGATTGTGAAAGCACTGACATGATACTCATAAAGAGTAAAATAAAACATTAAAATAGTAATAATAAAATAGTAAATTTACTATTGAACCACTCCTGTTTAAATGCAATCTGTCCTTTTCAACTGGAGTATTTCCTGATGAGAAGAAAACTGCTTCAGTGATTCCACTTCATACGAGTGGAGACAGACGGAGACAGACGTTCAGTAGAAATCGATACAGAAATCCATCAATTTACAAAGTCAAAGTTGTTAAAATTGTATGCATGAGTGGATTTCAAGTATTCTTCAAATTGTGTTTAAAGCTCATAAGAAAACTTACCAACAAACAAACAGAAAGATTTATAAAAAACTATAACTTAAAGGGAACAGAGATCTTTAAACAGCCGAGGTGTAGAAGCAAACTGTTAGGGTTATTTTATTTAGCGCCATCTGTTGGTGTGAATGTAGTGACACAGTATTTATGAATTTGAACAACTTGATGCTTAAATGTAAAACAAAAAATAAAAATAGGGAACTCTTAACATAGAGAGGACATTTTTTCTCCCTTTTTTAAAATAGGTCTATACTTTACAGGACTTTATGTAGATGTACAGGTACCAGGTGTCTTGGTACTGTATTTTGCACATCATTAGATGTTAATAATCAGTGGATAAATTAAAATCAGTTTTAAGTTCTTTCATGGATGAAAAGAACAATTCATCATCAATGTCCTTGTAATGGCTCAAGAAAACTATTTTTACAATGAAAAACAACTTTGGTGTTGTATATGGATATTTTCAATATCTGTGTTAGGCTCCTAAGCTAAAATCCTTTAGTTGGTCTTAAAAAAGCCTCATATAAAATTTTTCACTTTTATCCGCTTTTACACAATCTGCCCAGAAATATGCACTATGCCTCTGGACTATCTGTACCTTTCAGCATTAATGGAGCTTTTAATAGATGTGCAAGTTACCCATGCCATGGGCAACCCCATACCATCACAGATACTATCTTTTGACCTTTGCTCTGATAACAGTCTGGATGGTCCCTTTCCTCGATAGCCCGGAGGACACTACGTCCATGATGTCCAAAAACAGTCTGAAACAGTCTGGACTCAGACCACAGCAGACTTTTCCACTTTGCCTCAGTCCATCTCAGACAAGCTCGGTCCAGAGAACCCGGCGGTGTTTCTGGGCGTTGTTGATATTTAGGGTTCAAACCCCGAAGGGGTAGAACCCTATTGTTTTTGTGCCGGTTTATTATTATTATTATTATTGGGGTTCAAACCCCGGAGGGGTAGAACCCTATTGTTTTTGTGCCGGTTTATTAGGGTTCAAACCCCGAAGGGGTAAAACCCTATTGTTTTTGTGGCGGTTTATTATTATTTGTTGTCTGCCACTTAGGCCAAAGTTCCCGTGAGATGGAATGGGCCAGAAAGCCGAAACTTGGCCAAGACATTGGAAATGATGTGCAGCAACTTTGCCCTAATCATGAGCCAAGTCAGCCACAAGGTGGTTCTGTAATTAAGGCTCAAAATTGGGTTTTTGGAAA
Organism: Cetoscarus ocellatus; assembly: GCA_037902135.1. Classification (NCBI taxonomy): domain Eukaryota; kingdom Metazoa; phylum Chordata; class Actinopteri; order Labriformes; family Labridae; genus Cetoscarus; species Cetoscarus ocellatus. Next base: position 2,345,779 of record JBAMNC010000345.1, on the reverse strand, counting down.
GGCCACGCCCCTAACACCGTAAGTCCGATTGACTTGAAAATTGTCACACAAGTCCAGCTCAATGTGCTCTACAAAAAAGCCTCAAGAACCCATAAAGTCAGCCTAATTAGATTTTTAGCTAATTAGCATAATTTGAAAAACAGTAAAATGAATAGAAAGTGGTCAAATTTCACTCAATCAACACCAAATCTGGTATATGGCCTCAGAGGACAAAAAGACAAATTTCTATTATTGATGAGCCTGATTGGTGAAAAAATATGGCCGCCACACACAAAAAACTCTGTGATGTTGGGCGGAGCTTAGACTTGAGTGGTGATAACTCAAACACCCTTTGCCCAATCATCACCAAATTTGCTGTGTAGGTTCAAAATGAGACTGGGAAGCTGCATGTCAAAGGATTCAGACCTCAACCCATAGGGGGCGCTATAAACACAACATGTTTATATCTCAAAGACCATTTGTTGGAATTTCACCAAATTTGGTGTGCATGTTCTAGGGGTGAGTATTAGCTAAAATCTTGAGATACGTATTTTTCGGTGAAAGTGGGCGTGGCCTATTGGTTTTTAACCATTTGTGGTGAACTGGAATGACCTAAAGACACAAAAATTAATTGGTTAACTATAAATGATGTCTGAATGCTGCACAATTAGTTTTACCAAAATCGGCCAAAAGGGGGCGCTATAACATAGAGTGCCAAAACTTGAGAGGCTCCCTCTGCCACACCATACGTCCTGTTGACTTGAAATGACATACACACCTTCACCTGATAGACCTCTACAAAAAAGCCTCCGGCACCACCTATGCTGTTTTTACAGATTTTTGCCTAATTTGCATAATGTGAAAAATAGTAAAATGAATAGAAAGTTTGAAATCTTAATGCTATCAACACCAACCTTGGCAAACGGCATCTGGGGACTGAGACAGTCATTTCTATTATCGATGAGCAGGATCGGCTAAAAAACGTAGCCGCCGTGAACTAAAATATCCTTGCAGTGGGTGGGGCTTATTGAATATTGCCTTTTCTTCATTTATGGAGAGCCGGAATGACCTGGACACATTAAAGTTGGCAGGTCAACTATAAATAGTATTGAAATGCGGCAAAAAAAATTTGATGCCCATCGGGCTTATGGGGGCGCTATAACATTGAGCAAAGTGTGCAAAATTTTCCAGGCTCTTCCTCCCACACCTCAAGGGCTAATGGCTTGACATTTCAGAAAAACTTTCACCTGATATGCCTCTACAAGAAACATTTTGACCCACAACAATTGCTATTATGAATTTTTGCTAATTTGCATAATTTTGAAAAACAATAAAATGAATAGGATCAGTCAAAAATTGACTCAATCAACAACAGCTTTGGTCGATGGACTTAGGGGACAGCTGCTAACTTTTCTATTATCGATGAACCAGAATGATTGAAAAACATGGCCTCCACAGACCAGAACATCTTTGATGTTGGGCGGAGCTTACACTTGACTGGTGATAATTTCAACACCCTTTGCCTGATCATTACCAAATTTGGTGTTTTGGTTCACAATGGGACTGGGAAGCTGCCTGTACAAGCATTTTTAGCTGAACCTTTAGGGGGCGCTACAAACACCACATGTGCATATCTCAACTACCATTGCTTGGAATTTCACCAGATTTGGGGAACATGTTCTAAGGGTGAGGATTAACTAAAATGTAGAGTTACATGTTGATCGGTGAAAGTGGGCGTGGCTGATTCATCATTAAGTGCCTATTCTTCAGTCGCGATGAGCCTGAATGACCTAGAGAAAGGCTGTGTATTCAGGGAGCTTTAGAGGAAACAAGAGGGTGACGATGCGAGCTGGCGAGTTTGACGGGCCTGAGTGGTTGAGAAGAGCCGAAAAGGTTTGAACCCGCCAATTGCCGCTTGCGGCTATATTTATTATTTTTCTTCTGCCACTTAGGCCAAAATTCCCGTGAGATGGAATGGGCCAGAAAGCTGAAACTTGGCCAAAACATTGGAAATGATGTGCAGCAACTTTGCCCTAATCATGAGCCAAGTCAGCCACAAGGTGGTTCTGTAATTAAGGCTCAAAATTGGGTTTTTGGAAAGGCCACGCCCCTAACACCGTAAGTCCGATTGACTTGAAAATTGTCACACAAGTCCAGCTCAATGTGCTCTACAAAAAAGCCTCAAGAACCCATAAAGTCTGCCTAATTAGATTTTTAGCTAATTAGCATAATTTGAAAAACAGTAAAATGAATAGAAAGTGGTCAAATTTCACTCAATCAACACCAAATCTGGTATATGGTCTCAGAGGACAAAAAGACAAATTTCTACCATGGATCAGCCTGATTGGTGAAAAAACATGGCCGCCACACACCAAAATATCTGTGATGTTGGGCGGAGCTTAGACTTGAGTGGTGATAACTCAAACACCCTTTGCCCAATCATCACCAAATTTGCTGTGTAGGTTCAAAATGAGACTGGGAAGCTGCATGTCAAAGGATTCAGACCTCAACCCATAGGGGGCGCTATAAACACAACATGTTTATATCTCAAAGACCATTTGTTGGAATTTCACCAAATTTGGTGTGCATGTTCTAGGGTTGAGTATTAGCTGAAATCTGGAGCTAGGTATTTTTCGGTGAAAGTGGGCGTGGCCTATTGGTTTTTAACCATTTGTGGTGAACTGGAATGACCTAGAGACACGAAAATTAATTGGTTAACTATAAATGATGTCTGAATGCTGCACAATAAGTTTTATCAAAATCGGCCAAAAGGGGGCGCTATAACATAGAGTTCCAAAACTTGAGAGGCTCACCCTGCCACACAGTAAGTCCTGTTGACTTGAAATGACACACACACCTTCACCTGATAGACCTCTACAACAAAGCCTCTTGCACCACCAATGCTGTTTTTACAGATTTTTGCCTAATTTGCATAATGTGAAAAATAGTAAAATGAATAGAAAGTTTGAAATATTAATGCTATCAACACCAACCTTGGCAAACGGCATCTGGGGACTGAGACAGTCATTTATATTATAAATGAGCAGGATCGGCTAAAAAACGTAGCCGCCGTGAACTAAAATATCCTTGCAGTGGGTGGGGCTTATTGAATATTGCCTTTTCTTCATTTATGGAGAGCCGGAATAAACTAGACACATTAAAGTTGGCAGGTCAACTATAAATGCTATCAACATGCTGTAAATAAAATTTGATGCCAATCGGGCCTGATGGGGGCGCTCTATCATAGAGCAAAGTGTGCAAAATATTCCAGGCTCTTCCTCCCACACCTCAAGGGCTAATGGCTTGACATTTCAGAAGAAGTTTTACCTGATATGCCACTACAAGAAACATTTTGACCCACAACCATTGCTATTATGCATTTTTGTTAATTTGCATAATGTTGAAAAACAATAAAATGAATAGGATCAGTCAAAAATTGACTCATTCAACAACAGCTTTAGTCGATGGACTTAGGGGACAACTACTAAATTTTCTATTATCGATGAGCCAGATTGATTGAAAAACATGGCCTCCACAGACAAGAACATCTTTGATGTTGGGCGGAACCCTAAACTTGACAGGTGATAATTTCAACATCCTTTCAATGATCATCACCAAATTTGGTGTTTCATTCACAATAAGATTGGTACGGTGCCAATGTATCATTTTTAGCTGAACCCTTAGGGGGCGCTATAAACACTATATGTGCATATGTCAAAGACCATTCGTTGGAATTTCACCAAGTTTGGTGTGCCTGTTCTGGGGGCAAGTATTAACTAATGTCAACATGTTGACCGGTGAAAGTATGCATAGACCATTTGTCATTAACTGCCTTTAAACCGCTTAAAGCAAAAACACCACTATTATGGATTTTTGCTAATTTGCATAATGTTTTAAACAATAAAGTGAATAGCACTTCTGAAAAAATTACTCTATCAACATCATATTTGGTACTTGGCCTCAATGGACAAATCAGCATATTTATTATGAAAGAGCCATAATATTTTTTATATTGGACAGAGCTTAAAAATGATTGGTGATAACTCCAATACCCTTTGCCCTACAAAACAATTGCACTGGGAAGTGTCTGATAAAAGCTTTTTGAGCTCAACTCATGGGATCGCTTTAACAAACAGAGAAAAATTTTCCTGGCTCTTCTTCCCACACCACAAGTGCTGTTAACTTGAAATTTCACACAAACTATTACCTGATAGTCTTCTATTACAAATCTCTTGCACCATGAAAACTGCTCTTCTGGATTTTTTGCTAATTTACATAATGTTAAAAACAGTAAAATGAATAGAACTTTTAAAATATAAAGGTTATGAAAGTAGTATGTGGTATATAGCTTCAGGGGACCCATTCATTACTCTCAGAAATCAGCTTGATTGGTCACAAAAAAATGGATGCTGTCTAGCAAAATATCATTGCAAAGTTCGGGACATAGCAGTTATTGGTTGTAAACTATTACCTGTTTTTCTGATCATCATGAAACTAAATAAATATCTTCAGATTGGGACTAAGAAACATCTTGAGCTTAGCCTGTATGGGGTTATAAATGTTTGACTGAACACCTACATTTTGAGAAATGTACAACTTATAATGCTTGTGTATTGCATGAAGCATTCAGGGACACAGTGGGCAATGTCACTGCAGTGTTTCCTATACTTAATTTCTCCCAAACAACCCCCCCACCATGCCAACAGAGTCCCCACCCAGGAATTCAAGTGCAGATGAAAAAAAAAATCCATTATTTGATTTTTATTTTAATGTAAAGGGCGTATAACAGGCATTCTTTTTATCAAATACAAAAACTAACTTTTATTTGTGCATTTTTTGAGTCTAATGCCCCGTTATCGTTTCATTACCTTCATTAAAATGCAATTTTCCTCCCCTCTATGATGGGCAGGGCTCTTCCTTCACTCCAGTGTCTACATGATACGCAGGTATACGCCATATACCCACCAGAAAACATCTGAAATACCATATAACCACTGCAAAATGCGTAAAGATATATATAGCATGATTCTGTGACTTTAACTTTAACTTTTACAATCATAAATTCACCTTCTCTGTGTTACAAAGTGGGCACTTTTGGACCAATGACTACGTGATGTTTAACTTTGTGAATTTAATCTATGCCCGTAACAGTTTCCTGACCCCCTACACTCTGTCTCTCACCAAGTCTCATCATTCCCATAAAACACTAAACAAAACAAATGCTGACTTCAGTTAAAGAGTGCATAACATGAACGACAATTTCACTAGAGATATATATAGATAGATAGGTGAATGATTAAACAATCAAACAAACTGATTAATATAGATGATCCCAGCTCAGGCACCCCCTTCCCAAAGCAAAAAAGCTAGGGGAAACACTGTATTGGCTAGAACGAAACAGTGTGAAAATCAATGCCAGAATTTTTCTTGGAAGATCATAATGTTATAATATACAGTCTTCACACTTTTACACTTTCTCAATATTGTAAACAAGAAAAGCAGATGGGGCTCTGGTTAAAACTGACTTACATATCCAGTATAGTCACTTTAAAACATCTCCCAAAATACTGACATGTTCAGGCAAACCTCTGTTCCTTTGTAGTGAGTAGTTTTATATTAGAGACAACGACTGTTTTTGCTGGTTAACAAATCACGTATGAAACCATCACCATTCTCTGTCTTAGTCTGTATAGAGACAGAAGTGTGTGGCTGATGCTGCCCTCTGCTAGAGGTGACAATAAAGAATGCCATGGCACGAAAGTGCAACAGATGCTCTTGGTATGTGCAAAGATGCTTCTTTGTTTTACAAGACTTTAAATGCCCTGAGACTGTAATAATTAAAAGGAATCAATTGAATTGGAGTAGAGAAGTAGAGAAGCCAAGACATAAGTGTCTGTAAATCTTGTACATGTCATAGAAGTAAGTAGCAAGTGATGAACTGAATCCTGCCCTTCATCATGTCTCCTGGATGTTATTCACTAAAGCTCTCTCTTTAGCTTCAAATGACCTTCCACTCTCCTGTCTGCTGGTTAGAACTTTTTATATGTTTACATAGCTGAACCTTGCTTCAAATGTACTCAGACTTTCACTGTTAATAATTAATGATGTGATACAGACTTTAGATTTAACACTATTATGGCTCAGACAGTCTGACAGACCATTTTGGGTTTTTTTAAATAACTTTGTTGACATTAAAGTCGCAGGTCTCTCTCATTCTGTGAGTTTTCCTAAATACATGTATATGGTTGAGGGCTTCCCAAGCCTTGGGACACAAACATGATGTCTAAAGTGTTTTCCCTTGGACAGTACATGTGTCCAGATGCAGATTATGGCTGTACATCACAGGTGAGTGCAGGAGAGAATGTGAAAAAAACTGACTTTATTATCCTAAAGCACCAGAGGGTACACCTGAGTTTTAAGAGGTTTTAATTATTTTGATTTAATTTGTGGAAGAGAAAGTTTTGATACCTTTGTTGTTGTAATTATTAAAATTGAAAGTCTTCACCAGGTAATTAAAAAGAACAAATGCCACAAAGATATCCTGAAACTGTACTGGTTTTAACAAATGCATCCACATTGGGAAGAATCATCTTTTCTTTACCTAGAAAAATAAAGCTCACAATATGTGAACCCCAGTTCAATCCAAACTACATGTTTATAGCTTCATATGTGGAATTTCTTGAGGGACATTCAGAATAAACTGAATTTGGAAATAGGATATCCCTCCCAACAACACTGTATGTGGTGCCACATAATAAACAGACGATTTGATATGAAGGTGTACATTTCTGTGACTTTGAACAAGCAAAGCTACATTCATTGTTGTCAGTGTTCCCCAGATAAGTCTTTCTATTAAGTAAAATGATCATTTTGTGTAAATTATGTCTGTGCAGGTCCACCTTGTGGAACAATATGGTAAATATTATAGGTGTTGTGTGAAACCTGTCTATGGCTGTGAAAAAAGATAAGTAGCAAAAGCAATATGTTGTGAAAACTATATAATTTAATCAGTCAAGGAGAGAGAGAAAATAATGATATACAGTTAGCCTGTTTTGAATTGTACTTGGGTTCTTATTAATAAATGTTTTAAAATATTTGATTTTTATATGTTCTGCAAGTGAAACATTTGTTGGAATAATATTTTAATATTATCTAAAATTTGACTTTTTCCATATTATTTTCTAAGAAATCGAATGAATGAAAATTAGATTAATTTATAATAATTATGAAGAAATACAAAATGTAATATCAAAGGAAAAATGCTCCAAAATTGTTTACTTTATTATTAATGTTGTAAATGATTTTGAATACCAAAATATAATATGCATTTGAAGAACATACAAATTATTAAGGCAATTTCTTGAATAAATAGGTAAAATAAATAATACGATTTAAACAATGACTTTATTAAAAAAAGTTGGATCTAATATGACCCGGAAACAGTAACGTGGTCTGGACAACCAGTGGATACAGGTCGTCATCATCGGGCTTCCAACTTCCTTTTTCGACGAGACACTGACGAGGTAAGATGTGTATTGATGTCTCTGCTGTGATATGATTATAAAGTTACTCATGCATGAGAAATATTTCTGGAAGAAAGCTGCATTTATAGTGGAGTTTATTAATAAATGTATGTGAGGACACTGAAGTCTGAACAGCGCAGTGGTTAAGACAGTGACTCAGCTTTAATATGTAGGCCTCAGGCTGTCAACGTGCGCCGCAGCTCACCGTGACAGAGCAACGTACGGCGGTGTATCGCGGGGGCCACACCGCGGCTCGAGGCCTAAACCGAAAACACGCCCGCTTGGCGCGGAGGCAAACGGCCCGTGTGCACGGATAATGGAGGGTTGAGTGTTACATTTGTGATGGGACATGTCCAGTTAATATGTGGATCTGATTGTCTGATGGAGACAAACAGGCTGTGACTGAAGCCAGCAGTATTATTCCGTCAGCCAAACTATGCGTTTGTTCAGATATTTAAAAAGAAATCATGGTCCAAAATACAGTTGAGGGGAAAACGTATGAACTCATGTTAAACAAGAATATTGTGTAAGTCAAAAGATAACACTTTACACCTGTCTGTAATAATAATAAGGCTTTTAGTCCCCCTGGTCGTTCAGGTTTAGGAAGCTGTGTCAGTATTTGAGAATTAATGGTAATTTAATAATTTATGAAGTGTAAATGTTGTTTCCAATAGTGAATAGTTGAAGTCCTCAAACCTCTCAGATAGTATCAAAAACTGTGCTGTACTCGCTCATATACTGCATTCAGAAATAAGCTCAATATACCAACTCATTTTAAAATGATTAAAATATTGTAAGTGTTGATTGACCAGTTCACTCCTGTGTCACCACATCTGCATCAGTCTACTTGTGACATGTGACGTCACATCAATATTACTATTGCTAAATTTTTTTTGTTTCAGCTGCGCATCATGAAATGTGTTTTCATGAAGGTTTTGTCTGTCACTAATTTGTTTTTTTCTTTTTTTTATGTTATGTTCTACCAACATCATGATCTGAAATGTGACCTTGACCAACTTACAGGTGAGTGTGAACAGAGGTGGAAGAAGGATTCATCTGATTAAAGAGTAAAAATAAAAGGATTAAAATCCCATCAGAGTTTACTTCATGAAAAGTTCAGGGCTTATTTTCTAAGAGTTTAAAATGTCACTCAGAAGTACAAAATTTAATACATAAACTTAATATTTACATACATACACACAGTAATTAAGAAAATAATCTAAAATAAATATTAATGAACATAAATATTAAACTAAAGAAATATACCTATATACATGCACATATGTTTATATATACATATATATATATATATACACACACAAAGTCATAAAATGAAAAATTGGAATAAAAACAAAAGAGTAATTTTTTTAATAGAATTATATGAAATACAACATATAAATGAGTTAATGCATGATAATGCAAGTAATAATTACAATATTTTTAAAACTAACACCATAGTTTAATTACTTACTCAAAATATTACTGAGTAATTTAGGAGTGAGTATAAAGATTAACCCCTGATGAGCTGTAGAAAACTTTACACCATTAATGTCTACGGATCGTCGTCCTTATTAGTGTCCATGCTTAATAAACAGTTCAGGGGTTCTTTTCCAAGACTTTCAAATGTCACATAAAAGTACAAGGACTAGATAAACGAACCAAAGCAGATTCCAGGATTGGTTGAAGTACATTTCAGATGCCTTTATTTTACATGGTAATCCTGTTTTTAAACCCAAGCCAACATGTTTTGACCATCACTGCTCTCATGAGAGCTTCTTTCAGCAGCAGCTCCACACAATCACTGTAATGAACTGAAGGAAGGAGGTTCCCTGTTACTGCAGGCAGAGGGGAATGGAATGATAATATAAAGGAAAAATAAAATTACAGAAGTAATTCAAAAATCAAAGTAAACAAAATGTGAGAGTTCACACATCTGCTCTACAGAGAGGAAACATGTCTGACACAAGACAGGATATTGTAAAACAAGGAAGATTTGTAAATGAAATAGCTAAATATATGATGTGATAAATTAGTCAATTTCAGGATGTAGACCGACCCTAACTGAAAAATTGATAGGAAATCATCCAAAAACAATCACAAATATATTGATTCATACATCAGTGGTTTGAAATGCATAATAAAGAATACAGTACAAAATATTGAGATCAGTCAATAAATTGTAAATATAGATCATCATATCAGTATGTATCTTTATATCAGTATGTCATATTCAATAAAAATGCAAATAAAAGTACGAAAATATTCTAAAATGATTTAATTTAAAGAATAAATTAGGAACAAATATTAAAAAAATGTATGTATATATTTATATATATAAGTATACACAGAAATAAATGTAAGAATAAAATAGCAATGAATGAAAATAAACACATAATTAAGAGTAATCATTATAATCATAACCATAACCTGTCTGTAATAATAAGGCTTTTAGTCACCCTGGTCGTTTAGGTTTAGGAAGCTGTGTCAGTATTTGAGAATTAATGGTAATTTAATAATTTATGAAGTGTAAATGTTGTTTCCAATAGTGAATAGTTGAAGTCCTCAAACCTCTCAGATAGTATCAAAAACTGTGCTGTACTCGCTCATATACTGCATTCAGAAATAAGCTCAATATACCCACTCATTTTAAAATGATTAAAATATTGTAAGTGTTGATTGACCAGTTCACTCCTGTGTCACCACATTTGTATCAGTCTACTTGTGACATATGATGTCAGATCAATATTACTATTGGTAAAATGTTTTTGTTTCAGCTGCGCATCATGAAATGTGTTTTCATGAAGGTTTTGTCTGTCACTAATTTGTTTTTTTCTTTTTTTTAATGTTATGTTCTACCAACATCATGATCTGAAATGTGACCTTGACCAACTTACAGGTGAGTGTGAACCGAGGTGGAAGAAGGATTCATCTGATTAAAGAGTAAAAATAAAAGGATTTAAATCCCATCAGAGTTTACTTCATGAAAAGTTTAGGGCTTATTTTCTAAGAGTTTAAAATGCTTTTTCAGCAGCGTGTTACACACCTCCACACAATCATTGTATTTAACTGAAGGAAGGAGGTTCCTTGTCAGTGTAGAGAGGTGGGCTGGGGCATAATACAATAAAAGTGAGACATAGTATAAAAGCTAATAAAATTAAATAAATTATGAGAGTTCACACACCTACACAATGGACCAAATGTTTAGAAGCAACTTGAACTTTCTGCTTACAGTGCCTTCCTTAAAAAAGCAGCATTAGTTAAATGTATGTTGGAGTGTATTTACTGCATGATGACTTACCTTTTGTTCATAGGCCTTAGGTTCTCTTTGAGCTGGTAGGGCCATGGTATGAGGATGTTTTGCAGGTGATGAAGCAGAATATGTGTCTGAAGTAAAGGGCATCATCAAGAAGGAACAGGACCACTGCAGCCTCCAGCATCGTGCAGTTCCATCTGGACCATGACTTGAGGGTGGAACGTTGTTTTGCAGCAACATAATGACCCTAAGCATTCTGCCAAGTTCTGTCAGGGTTACTTAGAAAAGAGGAGGAAGGTGTTCTTGAAAAGGTGGGTTGGCCCCTCGGTCTCCAGACCTCTCTACAGTTCACCTTGTGTGAATTGGATCGATCAGTCAGAAAAGCATGTCCCACAAATCAACCTGGCACATTTCTTATATGACTAGTGGAACAGATGCCTTGTATGTGCTGTTGTTAAAGTCAACAGAATCAAGAAAAACTCTTACCACCTGATTATTATAGTAAAAATGTCTTCTGATATGTTAGTCTTTATATACTGGTAAATCATGGTTAGTTCAACATTCCAGAAATACTTCAGTAGAATCATAATCATATAAAATGTATTACATGTATTCTGTTATGGGGGATCTGACCATGATTTAAGGTCCTACATTGGGGAACCAGGACATGTTCTCTCACCTTTCAGACTCTTTTATATACATTGTGATCAATAAATATGAAAGCATATGAAATGAAAGAATTTCTTGGACAAATGTTTTTTATTGATGTCACCCTTAAATGTTTTGTCAGTAAAGACTTATGGCATTTAAATAGTGAGTGCATTGTTACTGCTGTTTTTGTGGCACAGCATTAAATGTGTTTTCTGTGAGTCATGGCCTGTCCCTTTGCCTCTAGAAATAACTTGGCGTCAAAGGTATCATTAACATCATTAATGTATCCTCATGTCATATCAGTGTAGTACATTGTGTAGATTGACTGAGCATTCTGATTTATCACAGGTAGATACAGACTAAACTTGTGGTACTGATGAAGGCAGAAATATTTTGGAGAGTAGAACAGCAAGTTAACATTTTGCGATGGTGTGGTGCTGTTTTATAAACTTTTCCTCTATAAATAAAGGTCACAGGTAAACAATTTGATATCCCAGGGGATGAGTTCAGGAGGTTTTACATGTTAACACTAGTTGGAAAGTACAGAAGCTTTAAAGGCACTTTAATGTTTCATACTTGGTAATGTCGGCCTATTTTCTATAAATGCTAGCAACATTCTAAAATATGAAATCACATTGATATAAGTGGACTCTGACACACACTTGGGAGTGATTAAGTGTAATGTACAGTTTAGTTACTGATTGGTTCATCTGTCCTTGTGTCTTTCAGATGCCACCGAAGGTGAACCGCCGAGCTGACCACATGAGGAGGACCTGGAATGCCCGCAGGCAGACTGGTGTCCACCCTCCCCCCAATGACTCCCGCTGTATGGGCACTGGAGAAATCCACCCCCCCCCCCCACCCCCCACCCCACCCCCGACTACGCTGTTATAGCGAGCCATGATGCTGAAAAAGCGCAAAAACAATTCACGAGACGCTTTGACAAAACCTTTGAAAAGTCCTTTGAAATATCCTCTGAAAAGTCCTCTGAAATATACTCTGAAAAAAACTCTGAAAACTCTCTGCCTATCTCTGACCGTTCTCTGCCTATGTCTGAACAATCTCTGCCTACCTCTGACCACTCTCTGCCTATGTCTGAACAATCTCTGCCTACCTCTGACCACTCTCTGCCTATCTCTGAACAATCTCTGCCTACCTCTGACCACTCTCTGTCCATCTCTGACCATGCTCCTGAACAGAATAATCCCGTGTCTGATGCTTTTGTCCTTGAGCAGTGTGTTGTTGATGAGCAGATTCCTGACACCATGACTGAAGCTGAGTCTGTAACTGAGTGTACAACTGAGTGTAACCTTGCACAGCACCACGCTGATGAAGCGCCACCTGTTGGCCACAGTCCCTCCAAAGCACCTGAGAAGTTTTTCTTACAAGGGTCCTTCTCACAGCTTCACCACAGATTTGGGGAGAATGCAGGCAAACAGTGTGTAGCTAACAGTTTAGCAGCTGTCATGATGCATAATATGAAAAGTATAACAACCTGGACTGATGACCGAAGGAACAATGACATCGACACTGTGCTGATTGAAGGTAACAAGTTGTACTCTTCTCTCAAAGATGCTGGTAAGATTGGTGGAAGAAGTGGCTATCTGTTGATCGATGAACTGCCAAATGCATATGAGATGAAAGATGCAAAGTTTGAAATAAAGTATGGTCCAAGTTTCTGTGGTCTGGTTGGTGTTTTTGATGAGCCTCAGGATTCAGATATGAGGGATATTAATGTACCACTGGATGTAGCTATTCAGAGAGCACTGATGGATCATGATGCTTGCTTTGTCACTTTCAGCAACAACACCTGTGTGGCTGTTAAGCACTTCCAGTATTTTGCTGTGTTTGATCCTCATAAACGCAACACCCAGGGCCTTGTGGATGGAGAGAAAGGTAAAGCTGTGGTTGTTTATCACTCTGACTACGCTGCAATGTATGAGAACCTGGCCAAACAACTGCTTCCCTACTATCACACACTTGAAGACATGCCATTTGAAGTCAGAGGAGTTGAGGTGAGAAGTTCAGGTGACATTGTGCAAGAGTGTGACATTCCAACCATTGAGAAAGACGCTGTAAGAGGGAGCATCAGTAAGAAAGTCCAAGAGGGCAGAGCACTTTACAGTGCTGTGCTGAAAGGAGAACACAAGAGACCCGCTACAAGCTCCAGCTCTTTGAATGAACATGTAACTAAAAAGAAAAGATGTGACCTTGAAGTTACTGATTGTGAGGTACATTCAAGTAAGAAGAAACCCCTAACTGTAAGTGCTACTAACACATCACAAGGGAGTGACACTGATAAAAGTCCAGATGTTGAAATAACCAATGTGGCCAAGATGCCGTTTGCATACAAGCCACTGAGTGCTGCAACAAAAGGAAGACTTTGTTCACAAATGTGTGTGAGAAATGAGAACACTAAGCAGGTGCTACCTCAGGAAATGTCAGCTATGGGACGAGTCTGTGAAACCAAATCCATTCAAGGTGATGGCAATTGTTTCTTTCGAGCTTTATCCTATGCCATTTCAGGAAGTGGGAATGGACACATGAAACTGCGACGGAGAATTGTTGAACACCTGGAAACACGTGCAGCAGAATTCCACAACTTCTTGAGAGCAGGACAGTCCTCTATTCCAGATCATTTAAAGAGTTCAAAAATGAAATACTCAGGATCCTTTGCAACTGAAATGGAAATCTGGGCAGCTGCACACCTACTACAAGTTGACATCTACACATTTAATGTAGACAGATGGAATCATTACCCATGTATTCACACGCCAGGTAATCATCAAGCAGGAAACCAAAGTGCTGAAGCTATTTACCTGAATCACAAGGATGGGAATCATTATGATTTTGTCACATGTGTAAAGGATTCATACAATGACTCCATTTGTGCATCATTTGACACACAGGGTCATCACAATGAATAAAGTTCAGCTGAAAAGACAAAAAAAAACATCATGCAGATCGTTGGTCAAGAAAGAGGAAATTGAACGTTTTGGAGGAAAAGTATGCAGCCAACAAAGATGAGATTTTACAGAAGAGAAAAGCAACATATGCCACAAGGAAAGCTGAACATATAGAAAGAGTAAGAATAAGATATGTAACAAATGAGCAATACAGGAATTCCACTAAAAATACAAGTCACATAAAGTACCATACAGACTTGGAGTACCAACACAATGTTCGTGAACAGAGTAAGAAAAAATATGCTTCTGATGAATCATTTCAACAGCATGTTCGTGAGCAGAGCAAGAGAAAATATGCTTCTGATGAATCATTTCAACAGCATGTTCGTGAACAGAGTAAGAAAAAATATGCTTCTGATGAATCATTTCAACAGCATGTTCGTGAGCAGAGTAAGAAAAAATATGCAAATACACCCGATCTGAAGAACAAGTTATGTGAGGCAACACTCCACAAGTATCACACTGATGAAAAATTCAGAGATGCAGTTAAAAGTAAAAAAATGTACGAGAGCTAAAAAACAAAAGGACAGGAAATATGACATTACTTGTGTGATAGAGGATTTCCGTAAAACAGTAAAACACGGTCCTGAATATGTCTGCTGTTGTTGTCATAGACTTCTTTTCAGGAAGCAAGTCAAACACTGCATGAAAAACACATATTCTGCTGGGGGTTCTGATGGCAATGCACTTGCTGATTAATGTATAACCAGTACTTATTTGCACGTATGTGATAAGTCCTGTAGAAAGACCTGCAGTTTTCAAGACGAGGCTTTTTCCAAATTATGGATCTGCCATACATATGACAGACATCTTCTCAAAGGTAAAATGCCTGTCCAGAGTGTTGCCAACAACTTGCATCTGAAGCCTATTCCACCTGAGCTAGAATGTCTCAATGAGTTGGAACATCTTATTTCTCTGCACGTTCCCTTCATCAGACTCATACCTTTGAAAAAGGGAGGCCAGAAATCTGTGCAAGGACCAACTGTGTGTGTGCCATCCAATCTATCACACGTGACCAGCATTTTGCCTCGAGATGAAAGTGAGGATAAAATGGTGAGGATTAAACTGAAACGTAAACTGACTTACAAAGGACACTATCAAGACATGAATGTGGATACTGCAAACATCAAAAATGGTCTGAATTATTTAATGCTCAACAATACATGGTACAAAGATGTGAGTGTCAACCCTAACTGGATCAATACATTAGAGGAAACAGACAATGAACAGATTGAAGATGAGATAAATGAAAGTGATGAACAACTTGAAAGTTGTGTTGATAATGACATTCCAAACAAAGAGGATGATGATACACCAGAAATACAAGATTTTTCACACATTAAAGACCAGCATGGGCTGTTTGCATCCTCCTGTTTACAACCTGTGAATTTGGGTCAAGAGATACTAGATCAGCATTTTGATGGCATTCTATCTATTGCCCCCGCAGAAGAAAGTTCTCCAATTAGACTATTGTCTGATGGCACAAATGAACCCAAATGTTTCCCAGTCTTATTTCCAAACGGAGCACCGACTTTTCATGATGAGCGTCCTGAAAAAATTACTCTTTGCAAATATTTTAATCAGCGAATACTTAATACAGATGGACGTTTTGCTCAAAACACAGATTACTTATTTTATGCCCAATATATGTCTGAACTGAATCAAATTGTGTCAAATGTGTCAATGGCACTGAGAAAAGGAACAAACAAAAGTTTGACTCAAGAAGTTACCTCAGACATCCTTACAGACCCAGAAGCTTTGAGAAAAATTCTGCACTTTGACGAGGGCTACAAATTTCTCAGGCCTATCAGAGGAACACCTCCATTTTGGCAATCAGCACAGAAAGATTTATTTGCAATGATAATGCAACTTAGTATTCCTACATGGTTCTGTTCATTTAGCTCTGCGGACTTGAGGTGGCCTGAAATGCTGAATGCAACGATAAGGCAAGAACGTAAAGAAGTTAACCTGGAAGACCTCACTTGGCTACAAAAATGTGCATTATTAAAGCGCAATCCAGTGACTGCAGCAAGGATGTTTGACGTCCGATGGCAATGCTTCTTAAAAGATGTTCTCCTGAGCCCTGCAGCACCAATAGGCAAGATCACAGAATACTTTTACAGAGTCGAATTTCAAATGCGTGGCTCACCTCACATACATGCATTATTTTGGGTTGAAAATGCTCCAAAAATAGACAAAGACTCTGATGCTAAAGTTGTGGAGTTTTGTGATAAATATGTCACATGTCAAATGCCATCTGATCCAGAACTGTTGGGACTAATTGACGTGCAAAAGCACAGTAAATATCATGCAAAATCTTGTGACAAGAAAAACGTCAAGAAAAAGAAAAGAGAAATTTACTGTCGATTCAACTTTCCCAGACCTGTCTCAAAAAAAACTTTTGTTACTAGACCACGTGTTGCAGCAGAGTTTAAAGGGAGAAATGAGATTGACTCCAAAAAAAGCAAAGAGAAAACTTTTGAAGAGCCAAACACCAGCGTACTTGGCATGACAGCTGAAATGGCAAGGAAACTCTTTGAACAAATGAAAACTGTCCTCTCAAACCGTGAACAAAGACAACAGTTCAACTCTGCTGAGGAGTTTTTCCAATATTTTCGCATATCACAGGAAATGTTTCAGAAAGCAAATTCTCTCCTAACCAAACGGACAAGCATTGTTCTAGAAAGGACACCACAGGATGTTTGGATCAACCAGTACAATCCAGATCTACTTCGTTGCTGGCAAGCAAACATGGACATTCAGTTTGTTGAGGATGCTTATTCATGTGTCGTGTACATTATTTCATATGCCCTCAAAAGCGAACGTGAAATGGGACTGCTTCTTGATCAAGCTCAAAAAGAGGCCATGAATGGAAATTTGCAAGTTAAAGAGTCAATGAAAAAAATAGGCACAGTTTTCTTGCAGAGCCGACAAGTTTCAGCACAAGAATGTTGTTACAGATTAACCTACCGCTCAAACAGTGTTCTCGTGGAACTCAGTTCATCCCAACTGGTGAACATCCTGTCAGAATGAGTTTACCCTTGAATCAACTAAAACAGCAACATGACAGCAATCAACCTGATGACAAGCATTTGTGGATGACAAACATTGTTGACCGTTACAAAAACAGACCAAACACACAACCATTTGTAAACATGTGCCTTGCAACATTTGCCTCAGAGTACAGAGTTCTTCCCAAGTCACAAATTCCCAAAGGTGATAAGCATCATGTCATCCAGTTGAAAAATAACTGTGGCTTTATTACCAAAAGAATTAATGAGGAGAAACCTGCTGTGATCCGCTATGCTAGATTGTCACCAATAAAACAGTCTGAAGCCTACCACCACAGCATACTTCAACTATTTCTGCCCCATTATTTGGACTGCCAACTGAAACCTGCACAGTTTGAAACTTACAAAGACTTTTATGAACATGGTGCTGTGAACAATGAGAACAACACATTGGAAAATGTCAAATCCATAGTGGGGAGAAACCGTGACATGTTTGAGAAAGAAGCTGACCAAATAGATGAAGCTGAAAAAATGCTCAAAGAAAATGGTGAACTGGAAGATGCATGGGCACAGATATGTCCTCAAACTGAGCTTGAAAGGCTGGAATGTCAAAAACTGAAAGAAGCAGATGCAAATGAAGGAAATGATGAACACTGCAGCGATGCTAACATCCCAGATCTACGTCGTGTTACAAGTCTAAGTGGCTTAATAGTGAAGGACTTTAAAGAATCTGCCATTTATTGCAATGCAAAGGTATCAGAGGCAACGGGGAAAATGCAACAATTCATACCATCTCTCTCTTCCACCAACAAGACACAATCTGCTTTTACCATCATATTGCACAACACTCAGAGTCTGAAGGCTCACTTTCCAGATGTTGAAGCTAACACTCACATGAGTAATGCTGATTGCATTTGCCTTACAGAGACATGGTTAGGAGTTGATGATCCACCACAGCAGCCCTGTCTTACAGGCTTCCAGTTCACACATCTTTCTCGAGAGCATAGCTATGACACCTCTCAGCCACAATTCCAACGCTTTAAACAAGACTCTCATGGCGGAGTTGGAATATATCATCCAGTGACAAAGGATGTTGTAATATGGCCTGCAAAGTGCTGCAATATTGAATGTTTGATTTTTCAAGTAAAGAGCATTAACTTGACTGCCGCAGTTCTTTACAGGCCCCAAAGTTATCCTGTTGCCATATTTCTTCAAAACCTACGACACCTGATTGACCTCATCGATCGTTGCCCTGGCATGAAAATCATTATGGGAGACTTTAATGAAAATGCACTGACTAATGGTAAGTTGTTGAGGTTTTTCACTGAGCATCATTATATCCAATATGTACAGACAGCAACAACTGACAAACACACTTTAATTGATCATGTTTACATGAAAGATGGCACAAACATAATTGCTGATGTTCTGCCAGTATATTACAGCTGTCATGAAATGGTCAGTCTTGTAATTCTGTAGTTTTTTTTTACATATTCTAGAACACATCATTTAATGATTCCATTATTTCTCTAACTTTCTGTAACATAACTTTGCAATGTAACTCATTTTACAACAACTTGTACAAGGTTTATAAAGTTTAACTGTCTCTTAATCCATCTCTTCTCTGCATCACACAAAACCTATGATGAGTTGTCATTGTAGGCATCTTATGTCATTCTGTGTCAAATTCAGTTTTCCTGACTTCTCCCATTACTCCTTTAAATATTATGTTTGCTTCTATAAAACACTTCCTTGACATAATTGAGCAATTGTCTGCACAAAAAAAGCTATTAAATACACCTAATGCGTACATTTTGTACTGGACAACAAAATCAACTGAACCAATCACCTGTACATCAAAGACGTATAATGCTTCCAGTACATTAGGCCAATCATGGCCAGAGGGATATTGCACTTCTGTAGCCGTTCCTGTCACCACTGTGAATCATGCCAATGTCATTTTTCATATTTAAGGAACCTTAACACACACACACACACACACAGACACACGCACACACATACACAAAGCATATATTCAACCTTCACATGTCCACAGAGACAGCATCCCATATCAGTCCAGCAACTGGAGTACTTCTCCTTCAACAGGTAAACCTCAGTCAGTTCATTTATTGCATAGTTCATTTTTGTGTCCAGCTCTTATTTTATCGACTACAGTTGACTTGTTTTATTGTAAAACAACCATTCATTTATTCTTGCTGCACCTGTGTTGCCTTCTGTTTCATGTAATGATATTGTTCGAATTGCAATGACAGTTTGTCTCAAAAATGTCTCCTAATTACATACATTTCCTTACAGAAACTCTAACCTGTGAAGAAGCATCCAATATTTCCCATCAAAAGCTGTGGAACCTACACTGTTTGAAGTCCACATCCTAATCCAAAGAATCTGAAGAAACTATAGTTGTCCTGAATAGTGCCGACCACAACAAGTTCATGAAAAAAAAAAAAAACTGAAAAGGGTAAGCAACTAATTTTAATACACTGATCACACTCACATGCATTTTATTCTAAGTATGCCATTGACATTTCCTAACCCTACAGTATCTCACAAAAGTGAGCGCACCCCTCACATTCCAGCAAACATTGTATTATATGTTTTCAGGGGACAATACCATAGAAATGAAACTTGGACACCTTAGAATAGTCAGTGTACATGGTTGACTACTATATAGTGTATCCAATTTTCATTTATATAGTTTTGTCCCTTGAAAACATAACATAAATTGTTCACTGGATTGTGAGAGGTGTACTGTACTCATGTCTGTGAGATACTGCATCTCCATCTACCTCTGATGAATTCCACTAATTATAGTCATGCCTGTTTCTTTTAGGAGTCTAGAAAACATCTCAAGATTCACCTAGACCTTCTCCGGACACTCATCTGTTCCGGCATTTCCATTCTCCTGCTGCACTACATCAATCAATATGCAGTATTTTGGCCTGGCAAAACGGCTGAATTACCTCTGCAACTAGGAAACAGTAGGACATCACTCATTTACCATTTTACTAACCTATCCCACTAATGCACCACAATCACTAATTCTACCAGTGTCTTCTATTTTGTTTCAGACTTTCCTAAGCCACCATTATGACACACAACATCAAGATTGTGAGCAAAGACAAAAGGACTAATGACTACGTTGTCAAGTGTGTTCCACCATCTCCATTCAGCATTGACAGATTTTTTCTGGATATTGGTTTTAGTCACGTAACATTAACAATGTGGGCATACAAAAGAGATCAATGATTATGTTGTCTACTTTTCCACAGTCTTCATTGACCATTGAATGATTTTTTTTGGACATTGGCTTTTGACACACAACATCAAGAATGTGGCAAAGAAAAAGGGACCAATGACTATGATCTTCAGTGTGTTCCACCATCTCCATTCAGCATTGACTGATTTTTTTTTGGACATTGGCTTATCACAGACAACATCAAGAATGTGGGCAAAGAAAGAAACTAATGATTTTGTTGTTTCCTGTGTTCCACTGTCTTCATTCAGCATTGACTGATTTTTTTTGGACATTGGCTTTCGACACGAAAACATGAAGAATGTGGGCAAAGAAAAAGGGACCAATGATTACACTGTTTACTGAGTTACACAGTCTCCATTCAGCATTGACTGATTTTTCTGGACCTTTTGACACACAACATCTTGAATGTTTTTTTTTTCAACAATGAATTTTGTAATGGGGAAATTTTGATCCACCAGGTTTTATATCTATAAAAAAAAAACATCTGTCAGACAGCCAGGTACATTTATGCTTCAGAACACAAACATTTTTTCTACAAAGTTTCCTGTTAGTTAATATTATAATGATGACTGTTTTCAATTGCCATTTGGTGTTTACTTTGTTAAAACAAGTCATTACACGTAAATCATTTTTCTAACAAAGATATGTATTGCAATGATTTGGAAATGCTGTTGTTTTGCTGTGGATGTATGGACACTCATACTGTTTCAAACATAGCGCAAATCTATAATTTACATTATAGACAAAAACATTTATGGTTATATTACTTCATATTCATACAGGTAATTCCAATAAAAATAAATAACTTATATTTTCTCATATTACTGCTGCTGTCATATTTCTATATTATTTTCAGATGTTGTACGTTTGAGCTGTTAAATTTTATTTATACTGTGAAACTATATATAAAATCCAGTCTCTGTATCCTTTGTACACCAGACACCATCAGCAGATTTAGAAAACAGATTTTACTCAGAACCTGAACCAGTTTATTTCCTGATGGGCTTTTACTATTCATTAACTACTTTTTATAGTGAACAGTAGCTCAAATGTAGCAATTGCCCCCTTGTGACATGTGTGTGTTACTACAATGAACTATACACGCAAGCAAGTGACTTAAAATGAAGTGTGTTTATGAAAATGGTGTACAGTAAGTACAGTTTGAGTTTTTACTTGGTACATTTGAACTTTATATCATTAATCATCACGGCTGTCACTGATGACGTTCACAAATCTGATGATTTTACATAAAGACCTTTGTTGGTAGTGAGGTACTGTACCATTCCATCCAGTTTGTTTATTTTTTTGGTTTAATTCAGTCAGACATGTATTAGGGAATATCATAAAGTAAAACAATCAAGGAAAGTAACACTGATAATTGTGTGATTTCACAGTACCTTGCTACCACCCAATGTCTTTACATAGAATCAGGGCTATGGGAGAGCCTGCATGTGCACAGGACCACCAGGAGACATTCATGTATGTATCTATATCTGTATCTGTATATAAATACATATGTACACACACAAATACATACTGTGTACAGTTTGTGCAGTATGCATTTCTTTAGAAATGGTTCAAAAGTTTGTACTTCATAGAGCCAACACTGTAAGCATACTGTTTTTTGTGGATAACTCGGCCTGTAGATTCATGTCAAACTTTAGAATATTGTAGTAGTACACAAATGTCACAAGGTGGCGACGAGGTAATTTGAGCTAATGCCACAGGTTTAAACATTTGTTTTTTTTTTCTTTAATATTTAGAATTTAACATACCCTTCACAAATAATTTATACGAACTTCATCTTGCACATGATTGACGGATGTCTCATGACACTTGAAGTAAGATTTCATTGTCTTGGCCGAAAACACACAAATTACACATTTCTTTTGATGCTGCCTCGTGATAATTAAAGAATATACTATTGAATATTGGGCAGGACTATGAACATTCTTAATATCTCGTGAGAATTTAATTTAAATGTTTGTGATTGTGTTTTATTTCACCATATTTTTCCACTGCACCGGGCTGTTGAAATGGGCAATTCGTTCAAATACACTTAAAAGTAAAATCATCTGTCATCTTTAACTTCTTTTCAGCTGTGTTGTTGCAATGTACTTTAACAGAAGAAAAGATACAAGCAACTGATAGAAAGATGAATATTATGTTTGGGCAGCTTCTGGATTTGTCTAACTCATAGTCATAGTCTCACCTCATAGTCCTCTACAAAAAGCCTGTTGAAGCACCAGTATTGCCATTATGGATTTTTGCTCAGTGGCATAATGTTGAAAACAATCAAATGAATAGCACTTCAAAATGGACTTTATCAACAGCACCTTTGGCCTCAGGGGACAACCAGAAATTTTCTATCCGAAATTAGGCTGAGCTTAAAAATGATTGAAAATAACTCCAACACCTTTTGCCCTATAATCACAAAATTAGGTGTGTAAGGCCCAAAATGAGACTGGAAAGTGGCCAATGAAAGCATTTTAAGCTCAACTCATAGGGGGTGCTACAAACACCACATGTGCATATCTCAAAGACTGTTGGTTGGAATTTCACCAAATTTAGCGTGCATGTTCTGGTTGCCAGCATAAACTAATGTCTTGAGTCACATCTTGATCTGTGAAAGTAGGCATGGCCAATTTGTCATTAACTGAAATTTCTTCAGTTGTGGTGAGCTTGAATGACCGAGAAACAGGTTGTGATTGTAAGGAGCTTTAGAGGAAAAAAGAAGGGGACATTGCAACCTAACGCGGGTAAGGTTCTGGGCTGAAAAGAGCCCAAAAGGTTTGAACCCGCCAATTGCCGCTTGCGACTATATTTAGGGTTCAAACCCCGAAGGGGGAGAACCCTATTGTTTTTATGCCGGTTTATTATTATTATTTTTCTTCTGCCACTTAGGCCAAAATTCCCGTGAGATGGAATGGGCCAGAAAGCCGAAACTTGGCCAAAACATTGGAAATGATGTGCAGCAACTTTGCCCAAATCATGAGCCAAATCAGCCACAAGGTGGCGCTGTAATTAAGGCTCCAAATCGGCTTTTTGGAAAGGCCACACCCCTAACACCGTAAGTCCGATTGACTTGAAAATTGTCACACAAGTCCAGCTCAATGTGCTCTACAAAAAAGCCTCAAGAACCCATAAAGTCCGCCTAATTAGATTTTTAGCTAATTAGCATAATTTGAAAAACAGTAAAATGAATAGAAAATGGGCAAAATTGACTCAATCAACACCAAATCTGGTATATGGCCTCAGGGGCCAAAACGTCAAATTTCTGTTATCGATGAGCGTGATTGGTGAAAAAACATGGCCGCCACACACCAAAATATCTTTGCTGTTGGGCGGAGCTTTAACTTGAGTAGTAATAACTCCAACACCCTTTGCCCAATCATCACCAAATTTTCTGTGCTGGTTCACAGTGAGACTGGGAAGCTGCCTGTAAAAGGATTTAGAGGTCAACCATTAGGGGGCGCTATAAACACAACATGTTTATATCTCAAAGACCATTTGTTGGAATTTCACCAATTTTGGTGTGCATGTTCTAAGGGTCAGTATTAGCTGAAATCTTGAGCTACGTATTTTTCAGTGAAAGTGGGCGTGGCCTATTGGTTTTTAACCATTTGTGGTGAACTGGAATGACCTAGAGACACGAAAATTTAGTAGTCAACTATAAATGATGTGTGAATGCTGCACAAAAAGTTTTATCAAAATTGGCCAAAAGGGGGCGCTATAACATAGAGTGCCAAACTTGAGAGGCTCTCCCTCCCACACCATATGGACTATTGACTTGAAATGTCACACACACCTTCACCTGATAGACCTCTACAAAAAAGCCTCTTGCACCCCCAATGCTGTTATTACAGATTTTAGACTAATTTGCATAATGTGAAAAACAGTAAAATGAATAGAAAGTTTGAAATATTAATGCTATCAACACGAGTGTTGGCATGCGGCATCAGGGGACTGAGACAGTCATTTCAATTATAAATGAGCAGGATCGGCCCAAAAACGTAGCCGCCGTGAACTAAAATATCCTTGCAGTGGGTGGGGCTTATTGAATATTGCCTTTTCTTCATTTATGG
The DNA here is from genome assembly GCA_037902135.1 of Cetoscarus ocellatus. Classification (NCBI taxonomy): domain Eukaryota; kingdom Metazoa; phylum Chordata; class Actinopteri; order Labriformes; family Labridae; genus Cetoscarus; species Cetoscarus ocellatus. The sequence continues at coordinate 2,321,034 of JBAMNC010000345.1, read as the reverse complement.
AGAGCTGGAATAACCTAGACACATTAAAGTTGGCAGATCAACTATAAATGCTGTCAACATGCTGTAAAAAAAATTTGATGCCAATCGGGCCTGATGGGGGCGCTATAACATTGAGCAAACTGCAAAATTTTACAGTCTCTTCCTCCCACACCTCAAGGGCTAATGGCTTGACCTTTTAGAAAAAAATTTACCTGATAGGCCTCTACAAGAAACATTTTGAACCACAACAATTGCTATTATGCATTTTTGCTAATTTGCATAATGTTGAAAAACAATAAATGAATAGGATCAGTCAAAAATTGACTCATTCGACAACAGCTTTAGTCAATGGACTTAGGGGACAGTTCCTAAATTTTCTATTATCGATGAGCCAGATTGATTGAAAAACATGGCCTCCACAGACCAGAACATCTTTGATGTTGGGCAGAGCTTAAACTTGACTGGTGATCATTTCAACACCCTTTGCCTAATCATTACCAAATTTAATGTTTTGGTTCACAATGGGACTGGGAAGCGGCCTGTACAAGCATTTTTAGCTGAACCATTAGGGGGCACTATAAACACCACATGTGCATATCTCAAAGACCATTGCTTGGAATTTCCCCAGATTTGGTGAACATGTTCTAGAGGCGAGTATTAACTAAAATGTAGAGTTACATGTTAATCGGTGAAAGTGGGCGTGGCTGATTCATCATTAAGTGCCTATTCTTCAGTTGCGATGAGCTTGAATGACGTAGAGACAGGCTGTGTTTGCAGGGAGCTTTAGAGGAAACAAGCGGGTGACGATGCAGGCTGGTGAGTTTGAGGGTCTGGGTGGTTGGAGAGAGCCGGAAAGGTTTGAACCCGCCGATTGCCGCTTGCGGCTATATTTATTATTATTTTTCTTCTGCCACTTAGGCCAAAATTCCCGTGAGATGGAATGGGCCAGAAAGCCGAAACTTGGCCAAGACATTGGAAATGATTTGCAGCAACTTTGCCCAAATCATGAGCCAAGTCAGCCACAAGGTGGCGCTGTAATCAAGGCTCAAAATTGGGTTTTTGGAAAGGCCACGCCCCTAACACCGTAAGTCCGATTGACTTGAAAATTGTCACACAAGTCCAGCTCAATGTGCTCTACAAAAAAGCCTCAAGAACCCATAAAGTCCGCCTAATTAGATTTTTAGCTAATTAGCATAATTTGAAAAACAGTAAAATGAATAGAAAATGGGCAAAATTGACTCAATCAACACCAAATCTGGTATATGGCCTCAGGGGCCAAAACGTCAAATTTCTGTTATCGATGAGCGTGATTGGTGAAAAAACATGGCTGCCACACACCAAAACATCTGTGATGTTGGGCGGAGCTTCAACTTGAGTGGTGATAACTCAAAGATCCGTTGCACAATCATCACCAAATTTGCTGTGTAAGTTCACAATGAGGCTGGGAAGCTGCCTGTAAAAGGATTTAAACCTCAACCCATAGGTGGCGCTATAAACACAACATGTTTTTATCTCATAGACCATTGGTTGGAATTCCACCAAATTTGGTGTGCATGTTCTAGGGGTCAGTATTAGCTCAATTCTGGAGCTACGTATTTTTCAGTGAAAGTGGGCGTGGCCTATTGGTTTTTAACCATTTGTGGTGAACTGGAATGACCTACAGACACGAAAATTAATTTGTCAACTAAAAATGATGTCTGAATGCTGCACAAAAAGTTTTATCAAAATTGGCCAAAAGGGGGCGCTATAACATAGAGTTCCAAAACTTGAGAGGCTCGCCCTGCCACACCGTAAGTCCTGTTGACTTGAAATGACACACACACCTTCACCTAATGGACCTCTAAAAAAAAGCCTCTTGCACCACCAATGCTGTTTTTACAGATTTTTGCCTAATTTGCATAATGTGAAAAACAGTAAAATGAATAGAAAGTTTGAAATATTAATGCTATCAACACCAACCTTGGCATATGGCATCTGGGGACAGAGACAGTCCTTTCTATTATCGATGAGCAGGATCGGCCAAAAAACGTACCCGCCGTGAACTAAAACATCCTTGCAGTGGGTGGGGCTTATTGAATATTGCCTTTTCTTCATTTATGGAGAGCTGGAATAACCTAGACACATTAAAGTTGGCAGGTCAACTATAAATGGGACCTATATGTTGCAAGAACATACTAATTCCAATCGGGCCTGATGGGGGCGCTCTACCATAGAGTAATATGTGCAACATTTTACAGGCTCTACCTCCCACACCACAAGGGCTGATGGATTGACCTTTCAGCTAAAGTTTAACCTGATAAGCCTCTAACCAAAACCATTTGAACCATGACCATTGCTATTATACATTTTTGCTAATTTGCATAATGTTGAAAAACAACAAAATGAATAGGATCTGTCAAAAATTGACTCAATCAACACCAACTTTGGTTGATGGACTTAGGGGACAACTGCTAACATTTCTATTATCGATGAGCCTGATTAATTGAAAAACATGGCCTCCACACACCAAAACGTCTTTGAAGTTGGGTGGAGCTTTAACTTGACTAGTGATAATTTCAACACCCTTTGCCTGATCATTACCAAATTTGGTGTTTTGGTTCACAACGGGACTGGGAAGCGGCCTGTACAAGCATTTTTAGCTGAACCATTAGGGGGCGCTATAAACACCACATGTGCATATCTCAAAGACCATTGCTTGGAATTTCCCCAGATTTGGTGAACATGTTCTAGAGGCAAGTATTAACTAAAATGTAGAGTTACATGTTAATCGGTGAAAGTGGGCGTGGCTGATTCATCATTAAGTGCCTATTCTTCAGTTGCCGTGAGCTTGAATGACGTAGAGACAGGCTGTGTTTGCAGGGAACTTTAGAGGAAACAAGTGGGTGACAATGCGAGCTGGCGAGTTTGAGGGTCTGGGTTGTTGGAGAGAGCCGGAAAGGTTTGAACCCGCCAATTGCCGCTTGCGGCTATATTTGTCTTTGTCTTTGCATGGTAGAGTTTGACCTTGACCTTGTCAAGAGAGATGAACTGTGTGAACTGACAATAGTTTTCTGAAGTGTTCCTGAGTCCACATGGTGATATCCTTCACAATCAATCAATCAATCAGTTTAATTTTATTTATAAAGCACTTTTCATACAAAAAATTGTAAAACAAAGTGCTGTACATTCAAGAACAGAAGCAGGTTACTGTCAGGGGATACAAAATTATAAAAACAAAACAAAACAAAACAAAAACCCATCCCACCCAGCAACCCACATTCAACACACACAATCACTTACACATGCACGTACGCACACACACACTGATGTACACACAAGGACACTAAGTGGGGACTCTTCAGACAGCCACAGAGGACTGAAGGAAAGCTATCTTACATTAAAAATGAGGAAGCACAGGACCTAAGACTAAACTAATAAACCCCTGATAAGATACTGTATAATAAAGGTAATAAAGCGTTAAAAGTTAATTCGAATTACAGATTGCCAGATTTTAATGCAGTGCTATCTGAGAGAACAAAGGTCACAGGCATTCAGTGTTTGTTTACGGCTTTGCCATTTCCGTGCAGAGATTCCTCCAGATTCTCGGAATCTTTTGATGACATTATGAACAGTAAATGATGAAATCCCTAAATTCCTTGCAATCGTACCTTGAGAAATGTTTTCCTTGTACTGCTGAACTATTTGCTCACACAGTTGTTCACAAATGGCAAAAGTTGCCCCATCCTTGCTGGTGAACTAGGCCTGAAGGATTTATCATTTTCACATTGAAATCACAATTTCAGACATCACAATCATGTGGTCACAAAAGCTGTAATTTTTTTGCAGCACCCCTGACTGACCCAGGATCAGGGTCAACTACTTTACACACACTGTTTTACAAATTTGCAGACAATTTGCATTTAAGAATGGCTTGCAAATGAACGGCTTACTCACAACTGAGAATCGGTTCTTATTGTTCACTTACAAGAGCTGTTCAAGAGTTGACTCATTCACAAACGTCACATCTCCACAGCAGAGGTACTGGTAAGCAGGTCAACAACACAAAGCCTCTGTTTAGGAGTCGAAGTTGGAGTATTCCTCAAATAATGAAAACAGATTATTTATCGTCAGTATTAGATGATGAATAATGTGTTATGTGCTTCTGATCATTGATTTCCTTACTGTTGTCTATACTGTAAACATAGTGAATATTGTACTGAAGCTTGATTTGAAATCACAATATCTGCCAGAAAAATCACAATTACATCTTTTCCTGAAATCGTTCAGCCCTATTGTGAAAGCCTGAGCCTTTTTGGGATGCTCCTTTTGTTCCCAGTCACAACACTCACCTTTTTCCAATTTACGTGTTCAAGCAGGTGATTTTTGAGCATTCCCCAAATGTCACAGCCTTATGCTGCCTCTGTCCCAGCTTTTTTGGAGTATACTGTAGGTTTAAAATTTTAAAAGAGTGAATATTTGCAAACATTAGATATCTTGTCTTTGTAAGGTATTAAATTGAATATAGGTTGCAAAGGATTTGAAAATCATTGTATTCTGTTTATTTACATTTTACACATCGTCCCAACTTCATTGGAATTGGTTTTTGTAGTTGCTGTCCATCAGTCTACAAAGTTCAGTTGGGTTTAGATGTTTTTTAGACTCAGTGATCTTATAAACTGAAAATTAAATGATTTTTAAAACTTTTTTTATGTTCACACAGGAACTCTTACATAGAAATAAAGCTCCTCACTTTTGACCCTGTTTCTCTTCATCTAATGTTCAGGTGTTCGGTATCGAGATCCTCATACTTCTGTTCGCCTTTGGCGTGGCGTGTTTGTTCATCTTCTCCAATGATGTCAAAAAGGGGATGCAGGACAACAACTGGGTCTTCTTCGGCTCCATCATCGTCTTCATATATGTTATCACCGTTTTGTGCTTCATCCTGATGTGCCTAAATCAGCATCACCCGTGGAATCTCGTGGGACTGGTGGGTGTCCTCCTCATCCTAAGATGAAATAAAGAAAATGAAAGTTTAGATCTCAAGAAAACAACTGATATTAACTCCATACCAATAAGAATACAGAGTCAATAAATGTATGGATGCGTGCTAGCTCATGGCTTCCAGAGATACTGAGTTATAACATGCTGTGCTTTGTGCTCCCAGGCTGTGGTCACTTTGACTTTTTCCATCATGTCGGGAACAACGGCCTCCTACTTCGACACCACCGCTGTCCTCTTTGGTGTGGGATATACAATCCTCATTTTTCTTACAATAATTGCCTTCAATGCACAGGTAGAAAACCAAAACATGCTTTAGAAATGTTTGATAAAGATATATATGATATATTGTATTGTAGCTTTTTAAATATGTTTATTATTGTTTGCTTAAATTTAAGTATTATCTTTGAATTTTCTTTGTTAAGACGCTCTCTAAAGCTTTTGAATTAGTGAGTATATGATAATAGACTATGGGCCCGATCTACTAAAGTTTTGCGTGTATAAAAACACGTGCAAACTTGATAGCGCACGCAAAGCTGATCTACTAACAGGGTGCACCGAGGATTGCGTCTGTCAAATGAGCAAAATGGAAAGCAGTCCATTTATCATGTTTGCCTTCATAAATATGCAGAATACATGCAGCTTATCAGAACGCGCAAAATACTGGAAGGAGACGATGCAAAGGTGACCATTTAACACCCGCAATATGCAACTGATTGCGCATGGTTTTTTTTGTATTGAGCTAAATCCAGGCCAAAAGTATTGTAATTTGAAAAAAAGAAAAGATGGAAAAAATAAATTTTGAAACTGAAAGTTTAAGGTTTGTTCTTGATTTAAAAAAATAAAATAAAAACATATTATTGAATTAAAAATAGGTGTAAGATAACTTTTTTCAGTTTGAACATACTTTTAATTCAGCTCTGGAACTATTTTGATCAAATAATTTATTTTCATTTTTTACTCTGAAATATATTTTAACATGTGATGTGTCATTTTCTTCAGTTGCAGAATTCATATTTTCAGGTTCAAATCTTAAAGTTTTGGTTTCACATTTCTTCTTTTCACCTTTCACCTTTTTTCAGTTTTGGGGGCGTGGCCTCGACTGAGAGGGGCGTGGGATTGTGAGTGACAGCCTAGCAAAGCATCCTCAAATGATGTTGCCTTCAGGAAACGTGGGCACTTTGATAGATTATGACTCAACACTTTCTCTACACTTTATTTTCTTGATAGCTGTAAATAAAGTGATGCTAGGCTAACAGCATGATACTGTGTCACTTTTGAGACGTCGGGTCATCCAGAAAGACGTTTTTAAGTGTCTACACAGTAGGTAGGCATTAGGTTAGCATGAGCTAACCTGTGTCACCTGGCCATCTCCTGATCTACAGAGGCTGGTCCCTGTTCCTGTCTTGTCCTTGGCTCTTGCTGTCCCTGACTGAAGTTCTGATTGAGATTCTGTGTAAGCACATTGATAAGGAGCTGCAGCCACTGTTGAATTGTCAACTTTCTGGCAAAAACACAAATGTTGACAGAGACAAATAAAGACCGAAGTTTTAGTTGAACACTTTAAGGGCTACAACATGAGCAGCAGCTAGCATCAGGTTAGCTCATGCTAACCTAATGCCTACCTACTGCATAGACACTTAAAAACGTCTTTCTGGATGACCCGACGTCTCAGAAGTGACACAGAATTATGCTTTTTAGCCTAATTTCCACTGTAGCTTATCTGTAGAGAGTATTTCTTACCTGTGTGTGTGCCTGCACCTGCAGGTTGCCCCGGTGAAGAGGGCGCCGTTGTATTAAAGGTGCAGTGTGTAGAATTTGGCAGCATTTCGCCGAACAGAAACGGTGAATATAGGATATAATGTTTCTATTTGTATGTAAGGTCCGTCAAAATAGGAGTACAATCATCCTCATAAAACGTGTGTTTTATTTCTATTTAGATAGAAAAAGCTTAAAAAACTTTACATTACCGCGGGCCGCGTTCATGTAGGCTGACACAACCATCCGCAATGTTGTCTACGGGTGGATTTTAGGGACAAAAAGAACGAAACGCGAATCTGTTCGCCGGTTCTGAAATCTACCTGGAATGCAGGCGAAGAAGAGGAGAGAGGATGTAGAGACAGTTGTTGCGCTGCACTAGGGATTTAAATTGTGTTTATTTTACAGTTAAAACTTGTTAAAGCATTCCAGGTAGATTTCAGAACCGGCGGACAGATTCGCATTTCGTTCTTTTTGTCCCTAAAATCCACCCGTAGACAACATGGCGGATCGTTATGAACGCTGCCAAATTCTACACACTGCACCTTTAATTCATGCCGCGATGCTACGCTGCGTTCATGGTCTTGTGCGGATTTGGGACGCATCGTTTTTATAGTTATAGGTGTTAAACTCAACAATCTGGCATATTTTCCAGTTTTTATTTATCAAAAATGACCAAGAGTTGTCTAGAATTACTTGTAAAAGGTATATTTGTCCTTAGCATCACTTTATTTACAGCTATCAAGTAAATAAAGTGTAGAGAAAGTGTTGAGTCATAATCTATCAAAGTGCCCACGTTTCCTGAAGGCAACAGCATTCGGGGATGCTTTGCTAGGCTGTCACTCACAATCCCACGTCCCTCTCAGTCGAGGCCACGCCCCCCACGCCAGAACACGGCCAAAAGTTTGAAGTGAAAAAATAAGATCTGAAAGTGAAAAAATAAGATCTGAAAGTGAAAAAAAAGATCTGAAAGTGAAAAAAAGAAATGTGAAAACAAAACGTTAAGATTTGAACCTGAAAATATTAATTCTGCAACTGAAAAAAATGACACATCACGTTAAGATATATTTCAGAGTAAAAGATGAAAATAAATTATTTGATCAAAATAGTTACAGAGCTGAATTAAAAGTATGTTTAAACTGAAAAAAGTTGTCTTACACTTATTTTTAATTCAATAAGATTTTTTTTTTTAAATTCAAGAACAAACCTTAAACTTTCAGTTTCAAAATTTATTTTTTCAGTCTTTTCTTTTTTTCAAATTACAACACTTTTGGCCTGGATTTAGCTCCATATTTTTGCGTCTAAATTTAGCACTTTTGAAAAGCAGGTGCTAAAAAGGCACAGCGTTACAGACAGAGTGCTGCGGTCATTGTAGCGAAAGACAGGGGTCGCATTAACGGAATATTTTCCATCACTGACTGAACTTTTTGATGGAAAACATAAAGACTTGGAGGCTGTCTGTCATTATGATGGACTGGAAAAGCAGGGACAATGCAGTGTGCCATCATACTGATGCAGATGCACGCGTAAAGTAAACTCTCTCTGTTTTGCGCCTTAATACATCGTGGAGGAGGTCATTTAACTTGCGTAAAAAAAAACAACAAAAAAAAACGTCATAGCCATAATCACTCTGTTTGTCACTCAGAGCTGACTGTATTGCACTCTATACGCACTGAGAGCGAGTTTAGGAGCTGTCATTGCTTGGAGAGTGTTACGTTGTCAGTGCGTGAAAGGCAGGAGCACCCGCGCGGTCTGTGTGCGTAAATGTGAGACTGCTCTTCACATGAGAGGTTTTTGGTGGTGAAGCTGTGTAACTATGTGAATGTTGTCATTTAGATTATGTTTAATTGCAATCAGAAAAGGAAAATTAAAAATGACGGATAGAAATTTGGCATGAGGGAAAAGTGACGACCCTCTCCATCAAAATGACAGACAGCAAAAAAAAAAAAAAAGGTTACCGCACGTGCTTATTTGCCTCTAACTCCATGGCTTCAATCTTCATTTTTCATTTGCAGCCTCTCTGCTCTCCCAAACTCTCCATTGTGACAGCCGGTAATCTTCTTTTAAAGGGGGCGGTCTAACTGTAATCAACAGTTTTCTCATGACCACATAAAGTGTTATTGTCGTGAATTAAGGCTGGTAGATCTAGATACTCCTGCCAGCATCATTAGTTATCTTCAGTCAGAAAAGGTTGGTGACCACTGATCTAACAGCATCTAAATAACAAACTAAATGAGAAAAGAAATGTATTAATAAAATGAATTAACACAATGATTTCTCTACCTGTAGAGTCGTGTTGATTTCAACATGTGTTATGGATTTATTCTGATTGTGGCTGTGATCATGATCATGTTCGGGATCGGGACTGGGATCCTCTTCTCTAATGCTTTAATCTTAGTTGACGTGATCTATGGAGGTCTGGGGGCCCTTGTGTTATCTCTGGTAAGGAAAGATCATCATAATTTACAGCATGATAACAATGAAACTCTTTATGCATGCATGTTGGGTTGTGGTGCATGTGGAGGATGTGATAAAACTGCAAAATGTCCTGTAGCTGTGACGCCATTTATCCGTTAAACACAAATTTAGAGGACTCAGCGTCTTAGTGGGTTTCTGTTGAATATAATAGATCAGGAATATACTATATTAGTACAGGTTAAAATGTAAATATGAGCAACGCATAAGAGAAAGGACAGTTGTCCATATTTTTGACAAAACCTCCCCAACAATGTTGGAAATGTCCTGGTGGAGTTTTGTGCTCTCTGGTTAAGGTTTGGAAAGGGCTATGCTTTTGGATCATGTGTTTTGCCTTAACTCAGGTTCATATATTCTAAAGACTGCTGGATTATGTTCACAATCACTAATAATCACAAAAACTTTGTAGTTCTCATACACCGAGTGTCCTTCTTAATGCTCTGTTAGAGCTCCTGCCCCCTGAAGGCTCCCTCCTCCACATGGGCTCAGTTTGTTCTTCATCATTTCTATACTGCTTCTCCCTTTCGGGTCACAGGGGGCTGGAGCCTATCCCAGCTGTCATTGAGCAAGAGAGGCAGGATACACCCTGAACTGGTCGCCAGCCAATCACAGGGCCACATAGAGACGGACAACCATTCACACTCACACTCAAACCTAGGAGCAATTTAGAGTCACCAGTCAACCTAATGAGAGAGAACCCGCGCATGCACTGGGAGAACATGCAAACTCCACACAGAAAGGCCCTGACCCCCTGCCACCCCCTGGGCAATACCAGACTTTCTGAAATCGATACATTGATTACTGTTTGTTGTAATTTTTCCCAATACTAATGCCAATCATCTCCTGCAGTGCAGATATAATGTTTAAGAGTTTTTGATATTTTTAATTGACCAAACATAAAGGAAAAGCGTAGTCCAGGCTCTGAACCATCAGATCTTAAAGTGACTTTAGTTTTATGTCTTGGTCCAAAGAAAATAAAATAAGCAGATATTCCCCCATTAGATTTATGTGAGATAAGTTTCTGGAGGCTTGATTATTATTTCATATATTCATACATACATATGTATATATATACCAAACATAATTCATTACTCAGTCATTTAGTTGATTTAGTGTTTAAGAAGCCTAAATTTTATTTTGCTGTTTTTAGAATTTTTCTTGTCACCATTGTTTTGAGTTTTTAGATTTTATTTCTTAGCTTGCATTATTTTATCTACGCATATTTTATGGCCAAGGTGCATTAGTTACCAAGTACATTTTTACTTCATTTCCTATGTTTGATATTGTTTATTAAGAAGGCAGGAGGAAGACAGGACAGGCCAATTCAAGCTTTTCCAGGGCATTTTACTTTTTTACTCATTTTCCATGACAGCAAAATTGGTCAATCATTTTCCAGGTTTCCAGGACATGTGGGAACCCTGTAATAAAATTATGCGAATGACAAGCAATGTACACTCAGTGCATGTTGGGGTGGTCTAGAGAAGTTTGTTAATAGAGTCTGTAGTGTTTACACATTTCACAGGCAAACTTAGTAACAGAAGAGTAAATCATTAGTTGAGGTTTGATTGTTTTTCCCTTCACTGTGGTGAACCTGACTGTGCCCTCCCTCACTTCTGCTTATCCCTCACTGCACTGTTACCAAGACGACAACTAAAGCAATTAGACAATATTCATTCATGAATCTTTACTTGAGTGTTATATAGCATGTAATGTCTCTTATTTTTCTCTTGCACTGTCACTGCCTCAGCTCTTCATGGTCGACGTTCAGCTGATGACGTGGTGGAGAAAGAACTGTGTGCGCCCGGATGAACACACCACCGCTGCCCTCTTTCTTTATCTGGACATCTTGCTTTTCTGTACACAGACGAGAGACCTGCTGTGTTGCATGACTTTTTTATATCACACATTTTTTGCTAAGGTCTAATTTTCAGGTGCGTATTACACAAAGACACAAGCAAAATATGTACAATATTTTGTCTCGCTAGCATCGCGATTACAACACATCTGATACAAAAAGCTGAAATACGCTCTCTCGCTGCGAATCATTACTGCCCAACTTTTGTTATTCTTATAAAACTGACTATTAAACTGTTCTAATCAAATGTTTTGGGTCCTAATTAGTAAAGATCGTGTAATTCTCAAGTGCTACGGTACCACTCTCATGCAAACATGCTACTATCTTGTGAGCAACAGGCCACAAAATAGCTGCGCTGTGATTGGTCGAAGACATTAACATGTTGATAGCTGCTCTCTGATTGGTCGGTACACTACAACTGAGCCCGCTCAGGCAGAAACCAAGTAACTGCGCATGCGTGAAGCAAAAAGTGTTTCCGCAAACGTTGGAGAGAGAAAAATTATGTACATGAAAATACTAAAATTTCGTTGATTAAAACTTTGAACACAGGTGATTTTTGAGTTGTCTGAGTACAGTTTGGGCAAAATGTGGGCACGTGTTATATTATTATTGAATGAAGTGTTTTCCTGGACAGAAAGCATGAAAAAATGGGGCGCGTGTTACAATCTAAAAATTGCACAAGCCAAAACAAAAGCAGACATCCCAGGATGTACCCACAATGAAAATAGAATTTATTATTTTTTAAGAATGCTGAAAATACATCCTATTCTAAGTGAAACTAATGAATCATTTTTGACTGTGTTGGTTCACAGAAACAAAAATAAACATCTTACATTGTTGCACTGTATTTGTTACTGTTCACTGCATGTTCAAAGATTTTTCACAAAAATGAAGAAATAAAAGCATTCATTTTCTTTTTCTGTAAATTCATCAGACAAATTTAGTGAGCTTTAGGCTGTCTTTTAGCATAATGGTCATAAACTTTAAACTATTAAACTATGGCGCTGAAATCCATCACATCAACAAGGCCATTTGTGTTTTATAAAAAACCACGGTAAAGACATAAATGAATTAAATGTATCAAATACAACAAACAGTACAGTGGAGCTAACAATAATAAACACAGATAAATGTAGTGCAAATGCTCCTGTTTTCATTCATCGTCACATAAATCCTTCATCCAAAATGACAGTCCAGCAGTGGTACAGTAAACCTCCAGTCTCCCCATAAACCAATCAACATTAACATTGATTGGACAGGCACAAACACATAAAAAACATTGTTTAATGTTATGACAGAAAACCCCCTTCTCAAAAAACAAAAAACAAACAAAAAAACATTTTTTTTTAGTGTTTTACTTCCTTATATTGAAAATTCTGATCCATATTCCATTTTTCTAAACCTTTCTGGCTCCTTTCTTCAAACAATAACATTCTCCTAACAGTGAGTACAGTGTTTACAGCATATTTATGGTACATCAGAACTCTGCTGGATGTTTACAAAGATGAGTTTGCCATGCAGAATATCATATTTACTTCAGAAAATAGCTTAGAGCCTGTTAAAATGCTCATCACACTAAAATAAACGTTTTGCAGGTCCAAATGTAAGGATGCTTGTCATTGTGTAGAAAATAACATAAAATAATCCAATGACAATTAAAACATTATCAGCTAAATCTGAATTTTCAGACAGGATATAACAGAGTTTTTAGTATTAGTTATGTTTTTGTCTGTCTGTTTATATTCTTGTTAGTCTGTCTTTGAGCAGGATAACTCCAAAAACTTCAGAACGAACTTGGTTCATCTGGGCAACAGCCCATAGAAAGTGTTTGGGAATGGGCAGAACCTTTCAAAGCATATATAGCAGGTGATTGGACGATTGTTCTGACAATCACATTCATTGTGGGCCAATCAAATAAGGCAGTAGGCGGGCACTACTGCCAGTGTAAGTACAAAACATGAGCCATTTCATAGAACGAAATAGTGTTAAAATCTGTCCGAAGTGGAGCGAAGAAAAGTGCTCAGTGTTTGTTATTTATTTAATAAAGAAATGTGGTCCAGATCTGATAAAACTGCCTTCAGATGTTAGCATCTATGCTAACCTCTGTACGAGCAGTCACTTCCTGCTGTTGTCTTGCTCGTTGCTCCACCTCTTCCTGCTTTAAAGGACTCTGACTGGGCCTTTACCGCTGAGCACAATCGTTGTAGACTGGAGCTTAACAAGAAGGATCTGCCTGATTGCAAACATCCAATCAGGGGGATCCAACTGCACTGCAATTAGTGCAATGGCAAAAAGAGGAAGTGTTTAGATTTTGGTGGTGATTCAAATACAGTGATCCAGTTATTTTACAAAAGGATTTGATAACATTTTTCCACATTTTCTATAATAACTCGGCCAACTAGAAGTGGTAAAAGAGCACAAACTTCCGCTGAGTTATTCTCAAAAATGTGGAAACTGGTCCTATTGCTTAATATTTACAAATACTTTGAGAAATAACCAGATCTGCATCCAGACTGCTTGAGAAATTAATGAAAATCTGTAGAGAGCTTTTGGAGTTAAAGTGAAAATATGGAAAACTTTTCCATCTCACAGTGCTAACAAATCCTTTAAAAAATTCCTAGAAACACGTTTCAACCACCAAAATCAAATCCCTTCCTCGTTGTGCTGTGACCAACATCTGCCAGCAAAAATATAACCTCTTTGGTGACTTTAACAGTGTCACAAATGCCTTGGCAGAGGTTTGTGCTCTTGAAGTAGTTGTAGTCCTTTTTGTGTTTTACATACAAACTAATTTTGGTGGAAAGGGCCAACAAATTGACAATAATGTGATTAATTTTGATCATTAAAACATCTAAAGGTTATTTCTGATCAGGACTGTTCTTACTCTTTTGCTTCTATGAACCAGCACGATGCAGTTTGTTTGAATGAATGAGAAATTCTAACCTGTTATAAACACCAAACTGATGTTAAAAGGCTGAGCTGAAAATACTTTTCCCATTTAGGAATTGAGCTGAAGTGGATAAAAAAAAAACGGTGACAGTTAACTTTGGATTCTTCAACACCCTACCATGTGTGAAAGGCAGCGAGTAAAATCATTTTAATTTTCAAATAATCCATTTATCGCTTTGTCTATTCAATACCAGAGTACGAGGGTAAAAAACACCAAATGATAGAGACAGAAATATACAAGGAAAAGTATCTCGTAGTTGTCAGTTATTTTATCAAACCTTTTCTCAGTCCATCAGGCAAATCTTTTGGTTTCATGTCACTGAGAAGGAAAAAAATTCTAGCATCCAAGGGCACAAAGATTAACAATAGTTCATCATCCATGGGCCTGTGTCCACAGCTGCTGTTCTTGCACTGCGGGTGCTCATATTCCACATGAAAACAATGTGGTGCTGCGTTTTCAGTGTTCAGTGAACAGAGTGAAAAAAAAAACGTACTTTATGTTGCGCTCCCAGTGCTCTCAGTCTTATACAGTCCAACCTTTTGGACACTCCTCAATATCACTCTCTTACTGGCCAATCAAATTCTAGAAAGGGTGGGACTTCTGTAACGGCGGAAAAGAAACTGGTTGGACTTGTATTTTCAGAGGAGCATATTCCTGTTCTTCAGCTGCTATCGGTGGTAGGATATGATTCCTTGTTTTGTTTGAATGTTTTTTGGGCTGTTTTTTTACATGAACTAAAGAGCATATGAAACGCAGAACAATTTCAAACCTTATGGACAGTACCCAGGGGAGCAGAGGTCCACTTTTGTAACCTAACAAAATAATTTAGTGAGAAGTGCCCGCAAAACTGAAGGTGAGATCAGCACCAATACAAAAAACAGCAGCTATGGACACAGGCACTTATACCAAGAAACCACGTGTGAACCAATATCTGACGTTACAGGATGAGTTGCTGGATGTTATCCCAGCTTGTGGAGAGCATAGTCTCAGAGTCTCCATTTGAGGGTCAGCTCACCACAGGGACGAGTAGTTGAACTTAATTCTCAGCAGATATCTCATACGAGTCTGTGCTGGGTTATAAACGATGAACTCGTTGTAGAGGAGAGAGTAGGCGTTTTTTCTAGCCACATTCGTCTTCACTCCCGGTCCCATGGGCACCGTCACACCATTCCTGACACACAGAAAGAAGAACGAATAGGGATGGGAATAAAAAAGAACATTCAATTTGGCAAAAAAAAGACAACAAAGACGTCATAAATGTGATCTTGGTGAACAGGAGACAGAGAGGGTGAAAACTGAGGCTCAGTTTTACATAAGATGGTTCCATCTTGTCAGCATAGAGTGTTTATTCATGCAAAGGTGAAACCACCAGCAATTTCCAAAAGCAAAAGTCTATTAGGGGTTTGAATCTTCTAGATGGCTATGATTCAATTTGATGGGTGAACATTTACTTTAAAGGAGACATATTTTGCTCCTTTTCTGCAGTTTAACATGGATCCTTGATGTCTTCATGACACGTTAGCAACATGCTTTGGTCTAAAAAGCCTATGAATAAAGCACAGCTGCATTCTTTCCACGCTCACATAACCCCTCTGTTCAGAACGGCTGGTTTTGAGGACAGTTGTCTTCATATGCTAATGGGCCAGAGCAGAGCCGCGGCCAAGATGGTAACATACGGGGACCTGCAGTGTATCTCCAGCAAAGCAGAGCGCACTGCCACTCCAGCCACGTGCCGCTTACAGTCTTGAACACACAAACCACAAATTCATGCCGGTTACCAGATCACAGTGAAGCTCGTTTCCCCAAAATGCCACAGGCTAACGCACAACATGCTAATCTCGGCTTAATCAACGCAATGCAACACAGCCGCAACTTAGCCTTGCTAAGTAGAAAGTTAAGATTTGCGAATAAGTTCTGATATTTCGGATGGAGCGGGATGCTGAAAACTGGAAAGGTACTGGGAGTGAAGGAGAGGGGGTGGTGGGTAGAGAGGGGGTCCGGTCAAGCATAGGTGCTGGTGGATATTGGTGATTTTTTGTCATTAAAGAAATGCGTTATTGATGACAGGTGTCAGTGGAATACAGATGGGGTGGGAGGGAGTTGGGTGGCTGGAGTGTTTTATTGAACATATTGAAAAGGGTTTTAGTGTTTCCTTCATTGGAGATCATGAGACTGGAGTGTTGGTGTGATCTGGTGTGAGCAATAGATGCCATTTAAAGCCTTAATTTAGAGGGAAATATTCCTTTTCACATTTGATAAGCTGCATTTTAGTTACAATCAAAAAGAGCATCTTAAGACTTGAAGTTTAAGACTGCAAATCTAGCTGGAGCTGTGATAAATTACCCTGCATCAGTGGATACATGTTGAACAGCTCTGTATTAACAATAATCAACCAGCAGCTCTAAATAAGCTGTTGATCTTGAGGCTGTTACACAAAACTCTTCAGTAAATTCAGCCTTTTTTAACAGACTCCACAGAGCTTCAACAAACAAAAAGGAAATAAAAAAAGTTCAGCTACTAAGAAGTTGTTTCAAAAAATCATGAAAACGTGTAGCTCTAGCTGAGTACCATCTTCTTAAATACATACACACGTGGACAAAATTGTTGTTTTTCTTCCGTTAAGAAAGAAAAACCCACAATGGTCACTGAAATAACTTGAAACTGACGAAAGTAAGTTCACGCACCTGATGAGACTCTGCTAATCAGCGCTCTCTATTTAAGCTCCCTGGAGTCACCTTCTCGTCACCGGTGGATTCCTCACCTTGAGTGGTTTGTTGGCCGCATCTCTCTCAGCTCTTCTCTGGCCCTAAGCCTTCATGTCCTTCTCTAAGGATTTTTGCCTTTTGGTGATTGTCTTTTTGGACTGTGCTTGTTTTTTGCTCTGCTGGATACTTACCTCTGTTTTCTGCTCCCTCTCTTCTAGTGTCTCCTGGAGCTCTCACCCAGCCACGTGTAAATACTCACCTGAATCACTTAAACTCCCCTCACGGGCACTGGACTTTCCCCCTGCCCTCCTTGTTGTTTGGAACTGCTGTAAAATTAAAACTGTTTAAACTGGTGTTTGCCTCAGGCTTCAACTTTTGGGTCCTATGAATTACATTGAGGAGGAACAATTCCTTGACACACTGTGCTGTTTGGTATCGTGGTGTGTACCACACTGAACATGGACCACAGAAAGCCAAGGAGAGAGTTGTCTCTGGAGATTAGACAGAAAATTATAGACAAGCATGTTAAAGGTAAAGGCTATAAGACCATCTCCAAGCAGCTTGATGTTCCTGTGACTACAGCTGCACATATTATTCAGAAGTTTAAGGTCCACAGGACTGGAGCCAACCTCCCTGTGGCCACAAGAGGAAAATTGATGACAAATTGAAGAGACAGATAATACGAATGGTAACCAAAGAGCCCAGAACAACTTCCAAAGAGATTAGAGGTGAACTCCAAGGTCAAGATACATCAGTATCAGACTGCACCATCTGTCGCTGTTTGAGCCAAAGTAGACGTAATGGAGGACACCACTGTTGAAAGCAAATCCTAAAAAAGCAAGACTGTATTTTGCCAAAATGCATATTGACAAGCCACAAAGCTTCTGGGAGAATGTCCTTTGGACAGATGAGACAAAACTTGAGCTTTTTGGCAAGTCACATCAGCTCTATGTTCACAGATGCAGAAATGAAGCATACAAAGAAAAGCACACTGTACCTACTGTGAAACATGGAGGAGGCTCAGTTATGTTCTGGGGCTGCTTTGCTGCATCTGGCACAGGGTGTCTTGAATCTGTGCAGGGTACAATGAAATCTAAAGACTATCAAGACATTCTGGAGCCAAATGTGCTGCCCAGTGTCAGAAAGCTTGGTCTCAGTCATAGGTCATGGGTCCTCCAACAGGATAATGACCCAAAACACACAGCTAAAAACACCCAAGAATGACTCAGAACAAAACATTGGACATTGGACACAAACGGGAGCGCATGTGTGGCGTTTTCGAGTCTACCTGTTGGAGCTCTCTCATACAAACTTTTTAAAACTGCCTTTTATCTGTCTTTTATGTGATTTTATATATTCTACCCCCGTTTCTATCAATCGCATTCGGCAAGACGATATAAGGAGTTCTTTCATCAGACTCCGATTTTATTGCTTTATCACTGTTTTTACCACCAAACATACCGGCTTGTTTTTAGCCCAGTAGGCTAGCTAGGCCTGGCAGAGCACTATGCCACCACTCGCCTCACTGCCTGGTCCCTGCGATGGCTGTCTTTGGCTGAGCCAGAAGGTTGCCGATTTAGAAAACAGAGTCTCCCTTCTTCTCCAAATCGGGGAAGACGAGCGCTTCATTGATACAACGCTGGCACAGGGCTCCAACACCGCACCTGCAGCTGCTTCCGCCACCGGGGGAGACCTGGATGACACCGTGCCGTGGACTAACATCGCTCACCTCCCTACTGATGACCAGTGGGCACGGCTGGGAGCCAAACCCAGAGCTCTCCGGTGCTCTACCCCGGGCCAGGCGGCCCCGTGGAGGACGGTTCATCACCGCGGTAAATCCATGAGACTGTCACCGCCGTGTCCTCCTCCGGCAGCTCAGGATCTTCGTCTGTCCAACAGGTTTAACATCCTGGACGAAGATAAGTTTCCTCCACTGAATAAAAACTATAATCATCCCGCCGAGCAAAACGAGTATGCTCCCCCACCAGTGACGCACCGCAGCAGCGCTGGTGCAGCGGGCTCCGTGGTGGCTCGTCCCTGCGCTCTGCGTAAACCAGCAGCGCTGACATTTACCCCGCGGTCAAATCCACCTGCACCGGGTTGCAGGATGTCTCCGCCGGGCCGTGGGATGGCTATGTGGTCTGCCACGGCGGCTGCCACCAGCGGGGGTCACAGCATGCCTGAGGTATCAAACTACACTGTGCTTCCCTGGTGCCACAGTTAACGACATGCAAAAATCCCAGATATCCTGGAGGCACACCACTCAGTCACAACCGTCGTGATCCACGTGGGCACTAATGATGTGGCGAAACAGGAGTCGGAAATCCTAAAAAAAAGATTTTATCTGACTCTTTCAGTGTCTTTCCCAGAGCAATGTGAAGTCCTTTATTTCTGGTCCTGTGCCGACTCTCGGCCGCGGGGTCGGCCGTTTCTCCAGGCTCCTGAGCCTCCACACCTGGCTCTCCACTGTCTGCAGGGATTATGGCGTCACTTTTATTGACAATTTTAATCTTTTATGGGAGCGCAAGGACGCTTTTAACCGGGACAGTCTTCATTTAAATCCCCCGGGTTCATAGCTGCTCTCTTCAAACATCTCCTTCTCTCTCCGACACCACATGGACAATCAATATGCACCTGGACAGCTTGGATCACAACCACCAACGTCATCACCTCCTTCTTCTTCACGTCCCTGACTACAGATCACACACAATCCAGGTACTGTCAACACCACTACTCACACTAGGTCAACCAGCTCCCCCTGTAGTCTGGCTCCTCCTGCAGTCTCAACAGCCATCCACTCGTCAATCCCTGTCATCATCAGCAACAGACACAATAACAAACCTCCCCATGGATCACAACTACACCGCAGCCTTTTGAATATACCCCTGAAGCGGCACGATGAGCGCACGTTCAGCACGCGTACGCTCTCTGTCTAATAAATCTTTTATCATACATGACGTTATTTTAGATAATAACTTAGATTGTATTCTTCTCACAGAGACATGGCTCAGCACTGACGCACCTTTTGTTCTCACAGAGGCTTCCCCAACTTTTTATTTTCTTCTCAGGGGTGCAGAAGGGGGGGTGGGACTGCATCGATTACAAGAAATACCATGGTTTTAAAAGAGGTTTCTTTTAACAGTTTTACATCCTTTGAATACCATGCCTTTGTTTTTAGCAGCCCACCCATCCTGTGTGTGACAGTCTATAGACCACCCCGTTACTCCACCGTTTTTATCAGCGAGTTTTCAGATCTGCTGTCTGTCATTCATACAGCTTATTATAGGATTTTAATTACTGGTGATTTTAACTTGCACTAGGACATTGCCACAGACCCAATGCTCAGAGATTTTTTTAACATTTTACACTGCCTTGATTTTAAACAACACATCATGCAACAGACCCACACCAGGGGGCGCACCCTCGACCTAGTCATCACCTATGGCCTGTCCGTGGGTGCGCCCTCTGTCGTGGATCTGGCCGTGTCAGACCACTTCTGTGTGTTTTTGAACATCGCCAGTTTTAACCAGCAGGAGGCCCCTGTGTGAACGGTGAGGAGACGGTTCCTAACTCCTGAAGTGGCGGCAAATTTTACACTGGACTCAGTTGCTCCATTTTTAACCAAAAAAAATAAAACAAGACCTACACCACCATAGAGAACTGGAGAGATCAGGGAGCTGAAAAGAAGCTGCAGGAGTGCTGAGAGAAGATGGAGGAAATCCAAGTTAACGGTGCATTATGAAAACTTCCGTGAACACCTCAAATCATATAATAACGCAGTCAAACAGGCAAGAATAACCCATTTTCAAAATTTAATTACCAACCATAAAAACAACCCCAAATTCCTCTTCTCTACAATTGACCTTTTAACTAATAAAAATTTTAACAGATCCTCCATTCCAAATGACACCTTATGTGAGGACTTTGCAGACCACTTCAGGAGTAAAATCAATGACATCAGGTTGAATCTTTTACCCCAACAGATTTTAACTGTCAACTCACCTAGGTTGTTGATTTTACCTGAGGAAACACTGGAGAGTTTTGCCCTGGTTGATGCAAGGATGCTTGGTCGAGTTTTCTCCCAGGTAAAGCCCACAACCTGCCTTTTAGACCCAATTCCCACACCATTTTTTAAAACATTTTACGGCTTCTTTGAGGAACAGTTGCTGTACATTGTAAATTGCTCTCTTCAGACAGGTGTCTTTCCTACTTCCTTTAAAACGGCAGTGGTGAAGCCCCTTCTGAAGAAGAGCAATTTAGACCCCAGTGTCTTAAACAACTACCGGCCTGTATCCAACTTACCATTTTTAAGTAAAGTTTTAGAAAAACTTGTTTTTAACCAAGTAAATTCTTTTTTAATTCAGAACAACATTTTAGAGAAGCATCAGTCTGGTTTTAGGATGAATCACAGTACAGAGACAGTCCTTTTAAAGATTTTAAATGATATCAGGTGCAATTTAGATAACCATAAACTCACAGTCTTGGTGCTGCTGGATCTGACCGCCGCCTTCAAAACAGTAGACCATCACATTTTATTAAATAGACTGAGGCACCTGGTTGGCTTCTCTGGTACTGTTTTGAAATGGTTCAACTCTTACCTGACTGATCGAAACTTCTTTGTAAGTTTGGATACATGTTCCTCAGGAACCCATGAGATAAAGTGTGGGGTCCCCCAGGGGTCAATTTTAGGTCCAACTCTTTTTAATCTTTACATGCTTCCCCTGGGGGATGTCATCAGGAGGCACGGCATCAGCTTCCATAGTTATGCTGATGATACCCAACTGTACATCGCCGTGTCTCCTGATGACACAGGGCCTATTGATGCCCTTTTAAACTGCATTTTAGATATAAAGTCATGGATGGCAGCGAATTTCCTACAGCTCAACCAGGACAAAACAGAGGTCTTAGTCATTGGCCCTGAAGACCGGAGAGAGAAACTTCTACCAAAACTCCAAGACCTTAAACCAACAAATTCTGTAAAAAATTTGGGCGTGATTTTTGACTCTGAGCTTTGTTTTATTCCACACATCAAGAATATAACTAAGATTGTTTTTTACCATCTTAAGAACATAGCCAGAGTCCGCCCGTTTCTCTCTCAGGCCAGCACAGAGGTGTTAATGCATGCTTTTATCTCTTCTCGTTTAGATTATTGTAATGCCCTGCTCTCTGGTCTTCCCAAAAAGAACATATCTAATCTCCAACTATTACAAAATTCAGCCGCACGAGTGCTGTCAAGGACCAGAGGGCGGGAGCATATTACTCCAGTTTTAAAGTCGCTGCATTGGCTCCCCGTGCGCTTCAGGATCAATTTTAAGGTTCATTTATTAGTTTATAAATGTCTTAACGGCCTCGGGCCTACTTATTTATCTGACCTGTTTTTACCGTATCAGCCCTCGCGGACCCTGAGGTCCTCTGGCACCGGCCTTTTAACCATATCAAAAGTTAGATTGATGGGGTCTAACACACGAGGAGGCAGCTTTTAGTTATTATGGTCCCTGATTGTGGAACAGCCTGCCGGAGAATCTCAGGGCTGCAGAGTCTGTTGATACTTTTAAAAAGAGGCTCAAAACCCACCTTTTACTCAAGCTTTTAATTGATTTAATTGACTTATTTATTCCTTCAATATTTATTCTTATTCGACTTCATAACTTATTTATTCCATAATTTATTTATTCTTTTAGTTATCCTTCTTATCATATCTAATTCTTAATTTTTTACCTTATTTTAGTTATCCATTTTATGCTATTTTATCTGTCTTTTTTATGTCTCCCTTTTCTTATATTTTTATGACTGTTTTATTCTGATGGTTTTTAGCTCTAGTGTTCCCTCATGGGGGCTCTCCACGCTAGGAGCTGCTCCTGGTCCACTTCTGGGGCCGCTGCCGGTGGATGGCTCCACCTGCGTGGCTGGAGGCCCCTGCACTGTGGTATGGGGCCTCGTGTCTGCGAGGGGTGGGGAAGTCTCCGGCTGCGCTCCTCGTGGGCCGGGAGCCCTCCTCAGCGTTGATGGTCCCCAAAGGTGGCTTATACCTTACCTCAGACCTCGGTGCCCAGCCATGTCTCTCTTTTACCATAGCTTGTGTGAATGTGTGTGTGTATGTGTGTGTGGGCGCAGGTGTGTGGGTGTGTGTGTGTGTGTGTGTGTGTGTATGCTGATGTCTGCGAGTGTGTGTGATATGTCTCTGTATTTTTTGGGGGTGGGATGGACGGGTTTGTTGTTTTTATGCTGTTTTTAGCCTCTGTGAGGCACTTTGTGTTGCTTTCAAGTATGAAAAGTGCCTCATAAATAAAGCTTGATTGATTGATTGATATTCTGAAGTGTCCCTCTATGAGCCCTGATCTAAATCCTATTGAACATTTGTGGAAGGAGCTGAAACATGCAGTCTGGAAAAGACACCCTTCAAACCTGAGACAGCTGGACAGGTGCAAAGGTCTCACTGAGAGCTACAGAAATCACCTGATTGCAGTGATTGCCTCAAAAGGTTGTGCAACAAAACACTGAGTTAAGAGTACCATCATTTTTGTCCCTAACCCTAACCCCTAACCCTAACCCAGTTTCATTATTTTGTTTTTTTAAATAATTCTGTTGAACTACAAATCAAAAGCAACATCTGATTTTCATTAGTCAATTTACAGTCAATTTTTATGTGTTATAACTTTTGTCATTTTCAAGTAATTTCAGTGACCATGTGGGTTTGTCTTTCTTTAACATAAGGGTACCAACAATTTTATCCACGTGTGTAAATTTTTGTGCAGATTGACAGATTCTCAGAACTCCATTTTGGGGCTGCTGACAATTCCCCAGCTTAGTTTCATTCAATACCAGTCACCCTGGTGGAGACACTGGTATAGATGTCTTTTATAATGTGGCAGGATGATGTGTCTCATCCGTGCTTCATTATGAGCTGCATTGTCAGCCAATGACCTCATGGTGGCACTCTATAAAAGGGAGTGTTGGCAGCCTCCCCTCCCTCTTGCTCTGGCCGTCTCCGTCACCTCCGGGTCCCCCCGTTCCCCTCCTCTCGCTGTTACCGGTGCAGACACCAGTGCGGTCTGCGGCTCTCGAGGTCACCGTCGTACAGCACCTTTTTATGACGTGCTCGTCTCGTTTTCTCCTCTCTCCCTCGTGGGTGATCCCCACGGGGCCTGATTGGGGCTGTGTGGACCAGGTGTTTTGCTGGGGAGTTCCAGCGGCGCTAAAATTAATGTAAGGACATTGCAGCTTTATCGCTGCTTGGATGCTGCTTTGCCCTGCTTCGCCTCTGCTCTGCTCAGTTAGCATTTGCTGCTTTGACTGTGTTACCTTGCCTGTGCTGCTTGCCTCGCTTCGCTGCTGCTTTCTCCTGGCTTCAGTGTCTGCCACACCCATTCTGACTCGGTGTCGGCAGTTTCTTTTTCGCCTCGGCCTTCTGCGGCTATAAAACCCTCAGGTGCTCTGTGCAGCCGAAGTTAAGGCTAACGGCCTGCTGCTAACCCCGCTTGGGCCTGTGGGTCTGTCGCTGCCAAGGAGCTTCAAAGAACAAACTGAACTGCTAAATCTGCACGGCTGACTGGACCAACTATATTATCGATGTAAAGCTGACTTTCTATCAGCTTCTTAAAGTTAATCTTAATGACTGACTGAGATCAGTGGGGTTATTTTGGTTTGTAGTTAATTCCTTTTTTTTCCTTTTCTTTTCTTTTTGGGGTTCTTTCATTTCTAATTCATTCCTTTAAGGTGACATTTTGGGTTGATTTGGTTTAAGTCCATGGGTAAACATATTTTGGGTTGAATTTGTTTCCATGAGTTAGCTTGAATCATTTCTCACTGCTTTATTCCTTTATTTCTCTTGGTACTTAATTATTTTCCTTGTTTGATTCCTTTGTTTTGATAAGGAAGAAACTTCAGTTGTTAACTGAATTTTGGTTTTGGGTTTAATCATTTAGTTCTATTGTTTTGGCAGCGTGTGTTTACTTTGCATTAGTTATCTGGGTGGCTGCCCCCTTATTGCTTGGTGTAATTAATATTAGTTTGAGTTGTATTTTGGTTACCTTTTGGTGTGTGTGACCCGCTAATTCCCCTTTTGTTTTTCACCTTTTCAGTTGCTGAGAGCAGACGGTGGTGGTTCCTGGTGTCCTGGTGGTGGTTCCCTCTTATGGTGTGCTGTGATCCCCGGATTTGAGTTGTTTCACCGAGTGCGTGTTAGTGTGTGTGCCACGAGTGATTGGGGTGCTTTTCTTCCTGGGAATCCCGTTGTGTTCTGACAACCACTGCACCGTTGATGAGCCTCAGCACCTGAAGGTTTTCCCCTCCCCGTGTGTGTGGTAAATTTTTAAAGGTCTATTTTTATACTGTCTGATAATAAAAGTAATTGTTGGAACTTGGAACCACGTCTCATGCTCCCTCTGAAATAGAACGAACCTGTGTGATCTAAACTGTTCTGGGTTGGTAAAAAAAACTATTTCCTTGGGCGAAATTCCCAAGGTGGCGTTGCTGGCATTTATAAGTTAAATGGCAATTTTAAATTAAACAAAATTGATCCCAATTCCACCCTCGAGTTGCCACATAATATTGATGTGTTTTTATTAAGCTGTTGTGTTTGTTTCTGTTTGTATTTGTATTTAGTGTTTTGTTTATGGACCTTGAGTTTGTTAATAAAAGTATCAATATATCTGTAGGAGCCATATGTTGTTTGTTGATTTTTCTGGGTTCGATTACTTTTGTCTGGTTTCCGTGGTAACACATTTCGGGTCACGTGGGCACTTTGGATTGACATCCGGGAAGTTATATTAGAGGCTGCTTCACCTGCACTGGGGGAAAGGCGAGTCTAAGGTAGCCGTAATTTTTTGTTGACCGTGCTTCTGTAACCGGTTGTTCATCTGTTTGCTTACACGTGTGCCATCCGTGTACACATTACGACATCATATGTGCGCGTGTAACTTCACGATTCAGTAATTAAATCTTTCAAAACTTTTCTGAAATCCGAGGGCTTTTATGGAACAGCAGCAGCGTGTCATACAAATATACTGGACCTATTCTCTGCCTCAAGCGACTTTAAGGTACTGGAAAGCCGCAATGATTTGTCAAAAAAAAAAAAAGGCATCAACAGAGCAAGCGACCACTTACGGCGCAAAGGAATCAGCAGGACGCACAGAGCAGCGCCAAACAAAGTAAGGCAAAGCGCCACATCTTACATCTGCCGTGGAGGACAGGTAAGCTCACCTGTGTATGTATCTGTGTGGACAAGGAATCCGGATTGCATTAATGTTGATGTGCCTGCGTTCGGAATGGATGCTGATCGGAGATGTGATGTCTGAGCACTGTTTGCTCCGCGCTCTGGAGAGCGTCAGCACTTCGATGCTGGTATGCGAAGCTTTCTTTGATGTTACATGGAGTAACGCTGATGCTGCCTTGTTGAAATGAAATGTCTTGATTTGCTGTGCTTTGTGGATGGATTCAAATGTCACGGTTCACTGAAAACTGAATGGAAAAAGTGATAAAATGAGTCAAACAAATGACGTGGCCTCGTGCGCTGACATGGAGTCTGGGAAACAAAGGGAACGCAAACTCACTGAAAAGGGTTTGCTGAATAAAATTGAAAACTTGCAAAAGGAACGCAAACGTGTCGTTGATCAAATCAAAGGTTTAATACCAAAAATGAAAAAGCTCATGAATCAAAGAGAAAATGTGTCCGATGTGAAACAATGTTTGGAGAATTTAAATGCACTGCGTGAGAATGCCACAACTGCACACAATGAACTGTTGCCTTTACTTCCTGAGGATGAAACCATCAAACAAAACAAATGGTTTTCAAGCATCATGAATTACAGCGATACATTTCAAAAGGACACTCAGAAATGGATGGTTGAAACCGGACAAAAAGTCTCTCAAGAGCAACAGGATTCATCAGAAATTCTATTATATCAAACAAACGAACCAAACCAAATGGAGGATGACATTAATCCAAATGACAGTGTTTCAAATATTGGAAGTCACAAAACATCTCAGTCACAACGCTCTTCCACTTCCTCTGTGCGTTTAAAGGCTGAAGCTGAGCTGGCAGCCTTAACTATGAGGCACAAATTATTAAAGGAAAAGCATGCTTTGGAAGAAGAGGAGCAACGCCTGCGCAAAAGGAGAGAGGAGCTTGAACTAAACACTGAAATTGCAGAAAAAATGGCATAACTTGAAATTTTCAAAACACGAAGCACAACAAGTGGAAAACAGACATCAAAGGTATCAGATGGAATGAAATCATATTTTGAAAAGGCACAATCACAGCAGTTTCTCAATGTCAATGAAAATGAATTCATTCCAAAACAAATTGAAACTAACCCAAATATAACTTCATATGAGCAAAATCCAATACAATTTCATACAAACTCTCCATTCAACATTCAACCATGGGCCAAGAGAGAGTTGTAGGCAGTAACATTGTGTCAGGACTGGAGGTTGCAGCACTGGAGGGGGACAAATTTCTCGAGCTTCCGAGAGTTTACACTCAAGAGTCCATGCCTGTGAACAGAGGAAATATTCCCACTGAAAAGGACATTAAACAATGGTCACATCTAAATCACATTCACTTACCTCAGGTCGACGCAGAAATTGAGCTACTGATAGGAACCAATGTTCCTAAAGCACTGGAACCTCTGGAGGTGGTATGTAGCGTGAATAATGGACCATATGCTATTCGAACCATGCTGGGCTGGACTGTCAATGGTCCATTGACAGGAAGCAATGATGAGGTTGTTAACTGGGAGCATCCTCAGATAACTGTCAACAGAGTTTCAGTCGTGACCCTGGATGATCTCTGGCAGCAGCAGTTTAAGAATGACTTTCCTGAAAGCAGCATTGAGGAGCAGCAAGGGATGTCAAGGGAGGATCAAAGGTTCTTGGAGTTGGTTAACAACTCAGTGAAACAGGTGGAGGGGCATTACCAAATTGCATTGCCTCTAAGGAACAGGGATGTCAGCATGCCGAACAACAGGAGAGTTGTGGAACAGCGTCTGTGCTATCTGAGAAAGCGCTTTCAGAAGGACTCAGCGTTTCATACTGAGTACAACACCTTTATAAATGACCTGCTGGCTAAAGGCTATGCCGAGAAAGTGCCCGAAGAGGAGCTGGACCGTGGTGTTGGTAAAGTGTGGTATATACCGCACCACGGAGTATATCACCCCACTAAAAGAAAGCTCAGGGTTGTTTTTGACTGTGGAGCAAGCTACCAAGGAACATCGTTAAATGCTCAGCTTCTACAGGGCCCTGATCTGACTAGTTCTCTGATTGGTGTGGTGACTCGATTCAGAAAGGAACCAGTTGTCATCATGGCCGACATTGAATCGATGTTCCACCAGGTTCACGTCCCTCCTGATGACAGAGACCTTCTCAGGTTTCTTTGGTGGCCAAATGGAGATACACAGCAACCACCTGCTGAGTATAGAATGACGGTGCACTTGTTTGGGGCAACGTCATCCCCCAGTTGTGCTAATTTCGCCCTCAGAAAGTGTGCAGAGGACCATGGGCATCACTTCAGTAAGGAGACAGTGAATAAATTGCTGCATTGTTTTTATGTTGATGACTGCCTTGTGTCGGCACCCACAGAGAAGGAAGCAGTGATGCTTTACAGGAACCTGGTGTCTTTGTGTTCCAAAGGTGGATTTTGTCTCACTAAGTGGTTGAGTAACAGGACTGGAGTGCTGGAAGTCATCCCAGAGAATCACAGAGCAAAAGGTATTGAAGGTTTGGACATGGAGCTGGATTCACTACCTGTGGAGAGAGTGCTGGGAGTGGAATGGAGTATTAAATCAGACTCGTTTAAATTCAAAATCATACTCAAGGACAGACCACTTACCAGAAGAGGAATCTTATCAACAGTTAGCTCCATTTATGACCCCCTTGGAATGCTGAGCCCTGTTGTTCTGACAGCAAAAATCATCCTGAGAGACCTGTGCAGGATGGGGATAGGCTGGGATGACACTGTACCTGAGTCAGTCTCTAAAAGGTGGTTGGGGTGGCTGCAGCAGCTGCATCTGTTGGAAAGGTTTGAGGTCGGCAGATGTATAAAGCCATCCAGCTTTGGACCAGTTGCTTCAGCTCAGTTACATCACTTCTGCGACGCCAGTGAACATGGTTATGGAACAGTGACTTACCTGTTGTTGAAAACAAAGAGTTCGGAAGTACACAGTGCCTTTGTGATGGGGAAGGCTCGTGTAGCTCCTCTGAAGTGTGTGACAATCCCCAGGATGGAGCTTATCGCTGCAACTATGGCCAGCCGTATTGACACGCTGTGGAGGAAAGAACTGCAGATGGATCTTGTGGACTCAGTTTTCTGGACGGACAGTACATCCGTACTGAAATATATAAGAAATGAGGCTTCACGTTTCAAGGTGTTTGTTGCAAACCGGGTCTCACAAATCTTGCAAGTTTCACTTCCGACTCAATGGAGGTATGTGGATACCAGCAGCAATCCTGCAGACATAGCTTCAAGAGGTGTGAAAGCTGATGTGTTTGTTGCTGATGCTACATGGCTGTCAGGGCCTCACTTTCTTTTGCATCCTGAGACTGAATGGCCTGTTGCCCAGGATGACATCTATCACCTTCCACAAGGTGACCCTGAGGTCAAAGGAGTGGCTGCAGTGAATGTTGTACAGGCCAAGGAAGAACCGATACCTCGTCTTATTGAGTACTTTTCCTCTTGGATAAGGCTAAAGAAATCAGTGGCCTGGCTCTTGAGGATTAAGAATTGGCTCATGTCCTGTGTAAAGAAAAGGAGACAGTTACATCAGATCTTTGCACAGTCTGACATCAACAGGGAACAACAGTCATCATCTGTGGAGCAGGAAATGAATGAGTTTAAACAGATGGCGGTGCATGGGAACCTCACTGTGAAAGATCTGGAACAAGCTGAGTTGGCCATCATCAAGTTCTGTCAGGGGCAAAGATTTGCTGATGAGATAACTAGTCTGGCGAAGGGGCAGCCAGTTAAAAGGTCCAGTCACCTCCATAAGCTCTGTCCACAGCTGCAAGATGGAGTCCTGAGAGTTGGTGGAAGACTCAGTAGATTGTCTATGCCTTTGGAAGAGAAACATCCTGTTATCCTGGCGAAAGATTTCCACATCTCAGAGCTCTTACTTCGACATGTACATCAGGAAGTGGGACATGGTGGCCGCAACCATATGCTGTCTAAGCTGAGAGAGAAATACTGGATAGCTGGTGTGAGTTCAGCCATCAGGAGAGTGTTATCGAAATGTATTACATGCCGTCGCCAGAATGCTCTGCCAGTTCACCAGCAGATGGCAGATTTGCCTCCTGAAAGAATCGTCCCAGACGAACCACCATTCACCCGAGTGGGAGTTGACTACTTCGGCCCGTTTGAGGTTAAAAGTAGAAGGAGCATGGTAAAGAGGTATGGTGTCCTATTTACTTGCCTCGCCATTAGAGCTGTGCACATTGAGGTTGCAAGTTCGTTGGACACAGATTCTTTTATCAATGCACTCAGACGTTTCCTTGCAAGAAGAGGACAAGTGCGGGAGCTACGCTCTGACAATGGTACAAACTTTGTGGGAGCAGAGCGGGAGCTAAAGAAAGCTGTGGAAAAGTGGAATCAGGTTCAGATCCATGATGTCTTGCTGCAAAAGGGGATACAGTGGAGCTTTAACCCACCTGCCGGCTCGCATCATGGGGGAGCTTGGGAACGGTTGATCCGGTCTGTGCGAAAGGTGCTCAATTCAACTTTGAGGGTTCAAAACTTGGATGAGGAAGGCCTTCACACAGTGTTTTGTGAGATTGAAGCTATAATTAACAGCCGACCAATCACCAAAGCCTCCTCAGATCCAAATGATCTGGAAGCGTTGACACCCAACCACCTGCTACTGTTGAAGACCTCTCCAACATTACCACCAGGAGTGTTTGAGCCCACAGATATTTATGCACAGAGGAGGTGGAAACAGGCCCAATATATGTCGGATCTGTTCTGGAGGAGGTGGATAAAGGAGTACCTTCCTCTACTGCAAGAGCGTCAAAGATGGACAGGGGTGAAGAGGAATCTTGTTGTGGGAGATCTGGTCATCATAATGGACAGCACAGCACCTCGAAATTCTTGGCCTGTGGGACGAGTGATCGAGACCTTCCCGGACCGAAGAGGACTTGTTCGTCAGGTGCGAATAAGAACCAGGAGCAGCTGCTTGGATCGGCCCATCACAAAGCTTTGCCTGCTGCAGGAAGCTGAAGCCATTTGACTGTTTGACTTTGACCAGTGAGACTGTACACTGTCAGTCAACTGACTAAAGAAGAAAGAAGATTTTTGTGTTGGTTAATTAATGGACATTAATTTTGAGCTTTATTTTCAGCTTTTTTCTTATGTGTATGTCTCCTACGTGATATGTGAGTAATTATTTATATTAACTAAATAATTAGGGGCTGGTGTGTAGGAGCCATATGTTGTTTGTTGATTATTCTGGGTTCGATCACTTTTGTCTGGTTTCCGTGGTAACGCATTTCGGGTCACGTGGGCACTTTGGATTGACATCCGGGAAGTTATATTAGAGGCTGCTTCACCTGCACTGGGGGAAAGGCGAGTCTAAGGTAGCCGTAATTTTTTGTTGACCGTGCTTCTGTAATCGGTTGTTCATCTGTTTGCTTACACGTGTGCCATCCGTGTACACATTACGACATCATATGTGCGCGTGTAACTTCACGATTCAGTAATTAAATCTTTCGAAACTTTTCTGAACTCCGAGGGCTTTTATGGAACAGCAGCAGCGTGTCATACAAATATACTGGACCTATTCTCTGCCTCAAGCGACTTTAAGGTACTGGAAAGCCGCAATAATAGCTATCTAAACAAACAAAATAAACAGTCCTAATAACATAATATATACAAAAATAATGTACAAAAATAACTAAAGGGAAGGAAGGAAGAAATAAAAACACTAAAAAATGTAGAACCCTGAGTGCTGGGGACCAGCATGAAGAGTGCAAACTCAGCGTGAGTTTAAGGTGCATCACAGATTAGCCGATGCAGATTAACCTGAGGTAGTTATGAACCGGTGCAAATGGCATTCAGACAGACAATGAGGAGTGCGTTATTACACTACAGGTGCAAATAAAACCGGTGCAAATGGCATTCAGACAGACAATGAGGAGTGCGTTATTACACTACAGGTGCAAATAAAACAGGTGCAAATGGCATTCAGACAGTGGGGAGTGCTTAATGGATGTTCTGAGTTGGAGAGCAGCACAGCTTTGGACAACGATGGCCTTCCTCCTCTCAGTCCTGCAGGCGGGGCATCGGAGCCAGCGGCCTGATGGAAGCAACTCAAACTTCAGGAGCAGAGTGTGTGAGGAGTCCTGTGTAGGCAGCCTGCATGTAATATGTTCAGATGGTCTAAAGTGTCCTTAAGTATGAATGTTAGCATCTACGTGAGTATCAGGTGTCTCTATGTGTGATTGTGTGCTTGTGATTGTCTGGAAACGGGTTCAGGGTCTATCCCGCTTCTCACACAATGTCAGCTGGGACAGGCTCCAGCCCCCCACAACACTGAAAGTGGTAAGTCGTATAGGTAATGGATGGATGGATGGATGGATGTCTTAAACTAACATTAAATCAGTCTGATAACAGAGAGAGAGGTGAAGCTGAGGCAGGTCTTCATCTCCTGACTAGAGGCTGCAGCACACTGGCTTTCTGTAATATCAAACATTCCCCTAATTACGTATAGCTTAAATTTAATAAAGTAAATACAGAAGAGTTACAGAGGAACGTTCAGACACTCAAGGAACTGCAGCTTTTTTGATTTCTGCATTTGCTTTATTTGTTACTGAAACTTAAATTTGTAGGAAACTAGAAAGCACTCAGAGAGCGCAAACCTCTGCCAAGGTAGCTCACATATTGCTGTTGCATATAAAGATAAGATAAGATAAGATATCCTTTATTAGTCCCACAGGGGGAAATTCCAAATAAAGCAATAGTTCAACAATAAAAACAATAAACAGGTGAAATATGACCTCCTTGGCTGAGGTTATCAGTAGTGTGAGAAAGAGAGTTGGGGATATGACACCTACAACAGAGGCCACAGGCTAGATTTGAGCCTGGGCCGCCTACACTGGTTATAAAATAATAAATATATGACGCTATTCAGGAAGTTACTTTCTGTAGAACTTATTTCAGACACAGTTTATTCCCGGTAGAGAAGGTAAGAAGACCATTTACTTCATACGTCTTGAAAAGATTTGTAAAATATTTCCATTATTCAGGAATGGTAAAGAAAGTAAAAGAGGGTAGATTCTTTAAAATTATGATCTTTCAGCAAAAAGATGACTTAATCCAACGGCTAAATTTACTCTTATAATTTTGACCATCTTTTTTACAACATTTCAAAATTTTCTTCACAAAGAAACTTTTCTCCCTGATACTGCAGTTTGCATGCTGTTATTAATTGTTCTACTTATTTATTATCATTTCAGTTTCATCAAAATTTTTGAACTTCACTCCAAACATTTGGGCTTTTTCCCATTTTAACAGTTTTCTATCAAATCTGCATATTTTCTGATTATTTCAAACCCTCTTTTTACCTTAACACCTTTCAAATATGTTTCCTGATTCTCAGATCTCCTGTTGTGCTTGTACTTTTTCTTTGTGTTTCTGCATTGTTCTAGTTATTTTTTCGGGTAATTACAACTTTTTTTACAACTCATTTTTACATCATTTTCTAACATTTCATTAGATGTTTTGACATTCAGACTTTTTTTTTTTTTAATTTTGTTATTTTTCTTAACTTTTATCCCAACAGTGAGACTTTGGTACCAAAACATTTCAACAATTTTTACTGAAATTTTAAGTATTTTAGGTTTCAAAGCAATAGCACACAGGTTCCTTTGAACCAGTTCTTAAAAAAACTATTTTACATCTTTATCTTTTATGATACATTATCACTCTCGTTTTTATACATTTTTAACTGTTTTCCCATTAATGAGAAAAATTAATAAAAATTTAAGAAAGTTCAAACCTACAGTAATTTTAAGTAATGTTTTAAAATGTTTACATCACATTATGTGATTATGTGATTATCAACTAGTTTGGCTTCATGTGATCTTATGTATGGTTATCAGCATCAGATATACTTAATTAATCCCTAGAGGGAAATTCCGTTGTTTTAGTAATTTTTATAGACAGTACAAAACTAAGACATTCAAGTCTTAGACATTAAAATAAGCCACAAGTGTAAATTTGAAAAGAAATAAGCAGAAAATTACCAAGCATTGAATATTTAAAAAAACACAAAACATAAAAAATAGACTTTAAATTTAAAAGAAAATCATTATATATTTATCACAAATAAAATTATATATTTTTAAAAAACACAACTTTTCACTTGACATTTGAATTTTTCTGGAAGTGAAAAAGGAAGTTAAATAAATTTTCTAACTCTTATTTCTTCCCCTCTTGAACCCGAACTCAAAACCTCTCTTTGTTGAAATCAAGAACAAAAAAGTGGTGCAGACATAATTTAATGGAGGAGATTCTTGTAAAAGTATGTCAATGATGATAATAAATAGATGCTGTAAAAAAAAAAAAAGGTTGCTGGATCAAAGATCAAGCAGAAGTTAGAGTGTGGACTGCCAAATCATCTTGATGACAACCATTTTGCATTTGAGAGTGAGGAGTTCATTTGTGAGCCATTCTTAAACGCAAATTGCCTGCAAATTGAATAATGGCTCACAAACAGCTCAGTCACAGCTGCAAATCGGTTATCGTCTTCACTTAAAAGAGCTGTTCAAGAGACTCGACTCGTTCGTGAATGTCACATCCCTGGCAACCACCACAGAAGTAGGTCAACAAAACAAAGCCTCTGTTTACGAGGAGAGGAAGATAAAATGATGGTAGTAAAAGATAACATAATAACAGGTTAAAAAATGAGTCACATCAAGCTCACAGGACCGCTGAGATTTGCTGAATGGTTTACTGATAACTGCAGGCAGAGGCAGGCTAGTTATACGCATTGACTCCCAGTGTTTGAGCTAAGCTAATTAGCGGTGGGTTAGCTCTGTCCGTCTCTTTCTTGTTACTGCATGCACAGTCAAAGAATGGTGTCTATCTGCTTGCCATGGACTCCAGAGTCCAAAAAAATAAAAAAAATGTTGGCATATCGCTTTAAGGCGAATATGACTGTGAGATTATTCATCTGAGAAAAAAAGTTCAGGACTTTATTTTAACTTTGTCGCTTGGAGTAAAGTCCTGTTATGCTTCTTTTTACATAAGCTGACAATATGTCTTCAACAGACTTTGTTTGTAGCCCACAGTGGTCTCCCACCCCCACCAACCCGCCCAGGATGTCAGACGCAGGAGACTCAAATGCCTCATCAGACACAAGCATTTCCCAGTCCACTAAAGAAGAGTCTTGCAGCAACAAAGACCCCAAAGCCTCCACAGATTCAAAAACTGGCACCTCCCAGCCAACTACTGAGGGTCAGTCCTGTGAGGACAAAAATCCAGATGCCTCATTAAACACAAAGATAAGCATTTCCCAGTCCACTAAAGACGAGTCTTGCAGCAATGAAGACCCCAAAGCCTCCACAGATTCAAAAACTGGCACCTCCCAGGCAACTACTGGGGGTCAGTCCTGTGATGATATAAATCCAGATGCCTCATCAGACACAAGCATTTCCCAGTCCACTGCAAAAAACGAGTCTTGCAGCAATGAAGACCCCAAAGCCTCCACAGATTCAAAAACTGGCACCTCCCAGCCAACTACTGAGGGTCAGTCCTGTGATGACATAAATCCAGATGCCTCATTAGACACAAAGATAAGCATTTCCCAGTCCACTGCAAAAAAAGAGTCTTGCAGCAATGAAGACCCCAAAGCCTCCACAGATACACAAACTGGCACCTCCCAGCCAACTACTGAGGGTCAGTCCTGTGAGGACATAAATCCAGATGCCTCATCAGACACAAGCATTTCTCAGTCCACTACAAAAGACGAGTCTTGCAGCAATGAAGATGCAGAGGCCTCCACAGATGAAATGACTGCCCTTTTAAAGCCAACCACTGATAAAGAGTTGAGTCGTGACGCTGACCCCGAGGCACCTTCAGGCACATCTCCACTTGAAACACGACCCTCTTTTGATGACCAGACAGTGAGGAGAGCGTTTGTTCAAAAGGTTTGTACAACTTGGGTGGCAGACCTCAAAGAAAGAGTGATATAAAAAAATAATTCCAATGAAGTTGGGATGCTGTTTAAAATGTAAATAAAAGCAGAATACAATGATTTGCAAATCCTTTTCAACCCATAATCAACTGAATACACTACAAAGACAAGGTATGTAATGTTCAAACTGATAAACTTTTTGGATTTTTTTGCAAATATTCAGTCATTTTGAATTTGATGCCTGCAACACGTTCCAATAAAGCTGGGACAGGGACATATTTACCACCATGTCACATCACCTCTCTGTTTAACAACACTCATTAAGCGAACTGAGGACACCAATTGTTAAAGCTTTGTAGGTGAAATTCTTTCACGTTGTTGTTTGTATGACTCCAGTTGCTCAACACTCCAGAGTCTTTGTTGTCATATTTTGCGTGTCATAATGTGCCACACATCTTCAGTGGGAGACAGGTCCGGACTGCAGCAGGTCAGTCTAGTACCTGCACTCTTTTGGTCTGGAGCCACGCTGTTGTAACATGAGCAGAATGTGTCTCCATTGTCTTGCAGAAATAAGAAGGGACGCCCCTGAAAAAGACATCTCTTGGATGGCAGCATATGTTGATCCTAAGTATTTACTTTTCAGCATTAATAATGCCTTCATAGGTATGCAAGTCACCCATGCCATGGGCACTAACACACCCTCATACCATCACAGATGCTGTCTTTTGACCTTTGCTCTGATAACAGTCTGGATGGTCCTTTTCCTCTGTGGCCCGGAGGACACCACGTCCATGATGTCCAAAAACAGTCTGAAATGTGGACTCAGACCACAGCAGACTTTTCCACTTTGTCTCAGTCCATCTCAGATGATTTCAGGCTCAGAGAAGCCGGTGGTGTTGTTGATATTTGTCTTTGTCTTTGCATGGTCAAGTTTGACCTTGACCTTGTAGATGTAGAGATGAACTGTGTTAACTGACAGTGGTTTTCTGAAGAGTTCCTGAGCCCCGTGGTGATATCCTTTAAAGAATGATGCTGGTTTATAATGCAGTGCAGCCTGAGAGATTTGAGGTCACAGGCATTCAGTGTTTGTTTCTGGCCTTGCTGCTTACATGCAAAGATTTCTTCAGATCCTCTGAATCTTTTGATGACATTGTGGACTGCACTAAATTTTTTGCAATCATACATTGAGAAATGTTTTTCTTAAACTGTTGGACTATTTGCTCACACAGCTGTTCACAAAATGGTAAAAGTTGTCCCATCCTTGCTTGTGAACTAGGTGTTAGGTTGGAGTAGATTTGGGGTGAATCCCAATTCTACCCCTTAGCCCTTGTCTTACCCCTTATCCCTTGGTTTTACACGGTCATGTCTAGTGAAGTGGTGTCCCAATTCTCCGTAGGGCTAAGGGAAAGGGCTAAGACCAAGGGCTACACAGCCCTCGAAACAAAGACAGACCAGGACCTCACTTGAAACAGAGGGGTATGAGAATTTACCACAATACACTGCGCCCACCGACACGAGACAGAGCGGAGACCGAAGGAAGAGCATAATTATAAGTACTAATTAAATCGTAAAGTAAATATTAATCATGTTTTGAATTGTTGGTCGTATTGTGAAATTTCTCGTTATAACGAGCTAGCTTTCACAGCCGTAGCTACGGCTATTGTCGTATCTGCCTACGTCACAGCTAAAGAGCGGCTCTAGGTGATGACGTGGCGGGAATCGGGTGGCGTCTCGATTCTCAGCAGCGTGTTTTCACCCCTTCCCTTTAGCCCTTAAAACAAAGGGCTATGGGGAAGGGGTAGGGGAAGGGCTAAGGGGTAGAATTGGGATTCATCCTTGGGACCCAAAAACAGAACCAGATGGCTCCCTTCACACCGTTTATTTAGTATCTATGACAGAACACTATACTGCCGAGATGACTGAACAATCAGGTGAAGTCCAGACTGAAGAGCCAG
This sequence comes from Cetoscarus ocellatus, assembly GCA_037902135.1. Classification (NCBI taxonomy): domain Eukaryota; kingdom Metazoa; phylum Chordata; class Actinopteri; order Labriformes; family Labridae; genus Cetoscarus; species Cetoscarus ocellatus. Next base: position 2,283,262 of record JBAMNC010000345.1, on the reverse strand, counting down.
GTATATTTACTGCAGGAGCTTGATGAGTGGATCAGCCTCAGGTGTGCAGCAGGATTAGCAGCAGGAGGGACTGGGAGCCTCACACACAGGGGAGGGGAAACAGCTGAAGAACTGGGAGGAGTAGGAGGCACTGCTGACTTCATGACACTAGGGCTGAAAGAGTTATCATTTTCGGATTGAAATTGCAATTTCAGAAATCACAATCATAATCGCCAAAGCTGCAATTGTTTTCAGAGCTCCTGAAATAAATACTATTTTCCGAATTTGCAGACAATTTGCATTTAAGAATGGCTCACACATGAACTGTTTACTCACAACTGTGAATCAGTTCTCATTGTTCACTTAAAAGAGCAGTTCAAAAGAGTCGACTCGTTCACGAACGTCACATCTCCACCGTGGAGGTGCTGGTGAGCAGGTAAACAACACAAAGCCTCTGTTTAAGAGTAAAAGTTGGAGTATCCCTTAAATAACAAAAACAGATTATTAATCATCAATATTAGATGATGAATAATATGTTATATGCTTTTGATCATTGATTTCCTTACTGTTGTCTATACTGTAAACATAGTGAATATTGCACTGAAGCTTGATTTGAAATTGCAATATCTGTCAGAAAGATCACAATGAGATCTTTTCCTAAAATCGTTCAGCCCTATTGTGAACGTCTGAGCCTTTTTGGGATGCTCGTTTTATATCCAATCATGACACTCACCTGTTTTTCAATTAACCTGTTCAAGCAGGTGACTTTTGAGCATTTCCCAAATGTCACAGCCTCATGCTGCCTCTGTCCCAGCTTTTTTGGAGCATGCTGTAGGCTCAGTTTGAACATTAGATATCTTGTCTTTGTAGGATATTAAATTGAAAATAGGTTGGAAAGGATTTGAAAATCATTGCATTCTCTTTATTTACATTTTACACATCGTCCCAACTTCATTGGAATTGGAGTTTGTAGTTTCTGTCCATCAGTCTACAAAGTTCAGTTGTCTTTGTTTTTTTAGACTCAGTGATCTCATGAACTGAAAATAAAATGACTTTTAAAATTTTTTAAAGTTCACACAGGAACTCTAACATAGAAATAAAGCTAATCGTTTTTGACCCTGCTTCTCTTCATCTCACATTCAGGTGTTCGGTATTGAGATCCTCATACTTCTGTTTGCCTTTGGCGTGGTGTGTTTGTTCACCTTCTCCGATGTTATCAGAATTGGGATGAGGCGCAACTTCGAGGTCTTCATCAGCTCCATCATCATCTTCATAGCTGTCATCATCATTTTGTCCATCTTTCAGTCCTTTAGCCGGCGTCACCCTTGGAATCTCGTGGGACTGGTGGGTTTCCTCCTTATCCTAAGATGAGAAAAAGGAAAGGAAAGTTTAGATCTCAAGAAAATAACAGATATTAACTCCATACCAATAGGAATACAGAATCAATAAATGTATGGACACATGCTAGCTCATGGCTTCCATAGATATTGAGTTAATAACATGCTGGTCTTTATGCTCCCAGGCTGTCGTCACTTTGACTTTTTCCTTCATGTTGGGAACAACCGCCTCCTACATCAACACCACCTCTGTCTTCTTTGGTGTGGGAGATACAATCATCACTTTTCTTGCAATCATTGCCTTCAATGCACAGGTAGAAAACCAAAATCTGCTTTAGAAATGTTTGATATAGAAAGTGATATTTCTGTGTGTTCATTTGAAGAAGAACATTTATTATAGTATCATAACTTATCTAAAATATTGTACCACACTTCAATGTGACGCGATTTGTTTTACAGCAGCAGCAGACAAATATGGCAACACTGAGGTTCATACACATTAAGAGCACTGAAACACGCACACAGTGGACACACATTAGGGGCCATAAAGTCACATGATGTACATCCCGCACTGCATGATGAATCATCCCATCCCGCAGAGCATCGTCAGTTATTGTATGATACTGTTTCATACTTGTATTGTAGCTTTTTAAATATGTTTATTGTTGCAGCTCCGTATTTGCTTATATTTAAATACTATCCTTGAATTTTCTTTAAGACACTCTCTAAAGCTTTTGAATTAGTGAGTATATGATAATAGAATAAGTGTGGTTTAATGACACAAATACAGGGAGGAAGTACACATTTAATGTAAGAGCATTAACTATCCAAAAGTGTAGGTGGCCTGTATAATTATCTACATTAATGAGAAACATCTTATTAGACTGGTACATGTATGTCATGGATTGCCTTGACAAATGTATTCATTCTTATTTTCATAAATATGTAATATGCAGGGGTCACCAGCCTGTAAATCCTGATCTACAGGTAGACCTTAAGACCTTCTAGTAGATCTTTAAGACTAGATTTGCCTAAGTTCTTAATCTGACACACTTGATGGAGAGGTGCACACATCCACGTTAGGAAGGCAATTTAGAGTCACCAGTCAATTTAATGGGCATGTTTTTTGTCTGTTGGAGAAGCCGGAGTGCCCGAAGAGAATCCACACATGTTTGGGGAGAAAATGTAAACCACACAGAAAGGCCCTGACCAACACAGGGGTCAAACCAGCAATCTTCTTGCTGTGAGGCACTACCTGCTGCACCACGGTGTCACCCTTTGCAAAGTTCAACAGGTTCAATCATTTTACCCCATTAGATTTTTGTAGAAACATGATGGTTAAAGGTTTTCTCCCAAAAAATCCTCAAACCCCACTTTTTTCCCCTGGTCTTTCATCTTTTTTTTCACAGTTTTGACTTCTTGTTGCCAACTTTTTTTTCGTCATTTAAACATTTCCCTTGTTGATATTTCTCTAGCAATTTCAACTTTTCATCTTTTTCACAATATATATGATTCTGACATTTTTATCATGTCTTGTCATCACAGCTTGTCTGACTCTAATCAACAGTTTTCTCATGACCATATAAAGTGTTATGTAAGTGTATTAAGGCTGGTAGATGTAGCCTCTCCTGCCAGCATCATTGGTTATCTTTAGTCAGAAAAGGTTGGTGACCACTGATCTAACAGTGTCTATTTAACAAACTAAATGGGAAAAGAACTGTATAAGTAAAATGAATTAACACACTGATGTCTCTACCTTTTTCCTGCAGAGTCGTGTTGTTTATAACTTCTTCTTGGGATATTCTCTGAGTTTGGCTGTGCTTCTGATCATGTGTGGGATCACGTATGGGATCACGAATTGGATCTTCTCTGATGGTTTATTCTTCTGGTACGTGGTCTTCGGAGGTCTGGGGGCCTCTCTGTTATCTATGGTAAGGAAAACAAACAGTAAAGATCAGCATAATTTACAGCATGATAATATTGAAACTCTTTATGTACACGTTGGGTTGTGGTGCAGCTTGAGGATTTTGTAAAACTGCAAAATATCCTGTAGCTGTGACGCCATTTATCAGTTAAACACAAAGTTAGAGCACTCAGCGTCTTAGTGGGTTTCTATTGAATACAATATTGTCACGTTATGAAACCCAAAAACTAAGAAAAAACAAAAAGGTGAAGGACCCAGCAGCAGAAATAACAAAAAAACTTTATTTTAAACTAAAAGAGGGATTAAAAATCCAAAAACAAAAATCCTTAAAAAAAAAAGTCCAAACACAAAAACAATCCTCAACAAAGTAGCAAATCAGAAAAGTCAAAGTACCAAACCAAATCACTAACAAAGCTCAAATTAAAGCCACTGAAAACTACAAACACACTGGAGAACTCTGGAGAAAACACAGGAGAACACTGGAGACATGGTGACCCAACAATGAGAACAGAGAACACAGAGACTGAATACACTGGGGAAACATCAAGCACAGGTGAGACAATCACACAGGTGGAGGGACTCATCATCAGGGAGACACAGAAGGGAGGGCAGGAAAACACCACGAGGAGCACAAGGATTTCAAAATAAAACAGGAAACACGAGAGACAAGGGAAACAAGACACAAAACAGGTTACTTAAATAAGATAAAAAAACAGGATCATGAGTAAAAAAAGAAACACAAGAGGTCTAAATCAGGAACATAAAGCAAAATAACACAGAATTAGCCATATCATCACAAAATCGATCCACAATCAGGTCAAACAGAAGCCAAAAGAGTCAAACGAAAAGGCACAGAGGTTGATGTAAAATAAAGTAAATAAAGATCATGTGTTTAAAGAGCCCCTGTTTTGCCTTAACTCAGGTTCATATATTCTAAAGACTGCTGCAGTATTTTCACAATCACTAATAATTACAAAAACTTTTTAGTTCTCATAAACCGAGTAACCTTCTTAATGCTCTGTTAGAGCTCCTGTCCCTTTAAGGCTCCCTCCTCCACATGGGCTCAGTTTGTTCATCATTTCTATACCGCTTCTCCCTTTCAGCGTTGCAGGGGGCTGGAGCCTGTCCCAGCTGTCATTGAGAGAGGGGCGGGGTACACCCTGAACTGGTTGCCAGCCAATCACAGGGCCACAAAGAGGACCCTGTAATAAAATTTTGTGAATGACAAGCAATGTACACTCAGTGCATGTTGGAGTGGTCTAGAGAAGTCTGTTAACAGAGACTGCAGTCTGCAGTGTTTACACACTGCACAGGTAAACTGAGTAACATTAGAGCAGATCATTAATTGAGGTTTGATTGTTTTCCCCTTCACTGTGGTGACCTGTGCCCTCCCTCACTTTTGCTGACCCCTCACTGCACTGTTACCAAGACTACAACTAAAGCAATTAGATAACATTCAGACATATTTATTCATGAATCTTTACTTTAGTGTGACAGAATATGTAATGTCTCTTACTTTTCTCTTACACTGCCTCAGATCTTCGTGTTCGAACTTCAGCTGATGATGGGGAGGATGAAGGGCCGTGTGCGCCCAGAAGAATACGCCACCGCTGCCCTCTTTCTTTATCTGGACATCATGTTGTTCTTCATCTGGATCATCAAACTCCCGCTGAGTCGGCTGTATCGCAAAATTTGTCATTCATAACACACATTTTTGGCTTTTAAATAAGGTCTAATTTTCGAGTGCGTATTACACACAAACCCAAGCAAAATATGTAAAATATCCCGCCAACATCGCGATTACAACACATTTGACATAAAAAGCCGAAATATTCTCTTTCTCTGCGAAACATTACCGCTAAACTTTTGTTATTCCTATAGAACTGAGTATTAAACTGTTCTAATCAAATATTTTGGGTCTTAATTAGTAAAGATCGTGTAATTCTCCAGTGTTACGGTACCACTCATATGCAAACACAGGCCACAGCCATCTTGTGAGCAAGGGGACGCAAAATAGCTGCGCTGTGATTGAAATCAAGTAATTGTGCATGCATGAAGCAAAAGGTGTTTCCACAATCGTTTGAGAGAGAAAATCATGCACGTGAAAATACTGAAATTTCATTGATTAAAAATTTGAATAAAGGTATTTTTTTAGTTGTCTGAGAGAGTAAGGTTTGGGCAAAATCTGGCCGCGTGTTATATTTGAATGCAGTGATTTTCTTGGAAATAAGCATGAAAAAATGGGGTGCGTGTTATAAGCGAGAAATTGCAGGTAGTCAAAACAAAAGCCTAACAACCAGAAAACAGGCATACAGACATCCCAGGATGTTACCACAATGAAAATAGGATTTATTATGTTTTTAAGAATGCTAAAAATACATCCTATTCTAAGTGAAACTAATGAATCATTTTTGACTGTGTTGGTTCACAGAAACAAAAATAAACATCTTAAACTGTTGCACTGTATTTGTTACTGTTCACAAGATTTTTCACAAAAATAAAGAAATAAAAGCATTCATTTTCTTTTTCTGTAAATTAATAAGACACATTTAGTGAGCTTTAGACTGTCTTTTAGCATAATGGTCATAAACTTTAAACCATTAAAAATGTCATTAAAGCATGGTGCTGATATCCATCACATCAACAAGGCCATTCGTATTTAATAAAAAACCATGGTAAAGACATAAATGAATTAAATGTATCACATATAACAAACAGTACAGTGGTGCTAACAATAATAAACACAGATAAATGTAGTGCAAATGCTCCTGTTTTCATTCATCGTCACATAAACCCTTCATCCAAAATGACACTCCAGCAGTGGTACAGTAAACCTCCAGTCTCTCCATAAACCAATCAACATTAACATTGATTGGACAAGCACAAACACATAAAAAACATTGTTTAATGATATGTTATGACAGAAAACCCCCTGTATCAAAGAAATATTTTTTTCAGTGTTTTACTTCCTTATAATGAAAATTCTGATCCATATTAAATTTTTCTTAACCTTTCTGGCTCCTTTCTTCAAACAATCTTAACATTCTCCTAACAGTGAGTGCAGTGTTTACAGCATATTTATGGTACATCAGAACTCTGCTGGATGTTTACAAAGGTGAGTTAGTCATGCAGAATATTACATTTGCTTCAGAAGTTAGCTTAGAACCTGTTTATATGCTCTTCACACTAAAATAACAGGTTTTGCAGGTCTAAATGTGAGGATTTTTAGTCATTGTGTAGAAAATAATAAAAAATAATCCAATGACAATTAAAACAATTAGCAGGTAAATCTGAATTTTCAGACAGGATATAACAGAGTTTTTAGTATTAGTTATGTTTTTGTCTGTCTGTTTGTGTTCTTGTTAATTAGTCTGTCTTTGAGCAGGATAACTCCGAAAACTTCAGAACGAACTTGGTTCATCTGGGCAACAGCCCATAGAAAGTGTTTCGGGATGGGACAGAACCTTTCAAAGGCATATCCAGCAGGTGATTGGACGATTGTTCTGCCAATCACATTCATTGTGGGCCAATCAAGTAAGGCAGTAGGCGGGCATTACTGCCAGTGTAAGTACAGAACATGAGCCACTTCATAGAACGAAATAGTGTTAAAATCTGTCAGAAGTGGAGCGAAGATAAGTGCTTAGTGTTTGTTTTTTATTTAATAAAGAAACGTGGTCCAGATCTGATAAAACTGCCTTCAGATGTTAGCATCTATGCTAACCTCTGTACGAGCAGTTACTTCCTGCTTTGTCTTGCTCGTAGCTCCACCTCTTCCTGCTTTAAAGGACTTTACCGCTGAGCACAGTCGTTGTAGACTGGAGCTTAACAAGAAGGATCTGCCTGATTGCAAACATCCAATCAGGGGGATCCAACTGCACTGCAATAAGTGTCATGGCAAAAAGAAGAAGTGATTAAATTCTGGTGGTGATTCAAATACAGTGATCCAGTTATTTTACAAAAGGATTTGATAACATTTTTCCACATTTTCTATAATACCATGGCCAACTAGAAGTGGTAAAAGAGCACAAACTTCCGCTGAGTTCTTCTCAAAAATGTGGAAACTGGTCCTATTGCTTAATATTTACAAATACTTTGAGAAATAACCAGATCTGCATCCAGACTCCCTGAGAAATTAATCAAAATCTGTTGAGAGCTTTTGGACTTAAAGCGAAAATGTGGAAAACTTTCCCATCTCACAGTGTTAACAAAACCTTTAAAAGTTCCTAATAACATGTTTCCATCATCAAAATCAAATCCCTTCCTCGTTGTGCCTGGGACCAACATCTGCCAGCAAAAATATAACCTCCTTAGTGACTTTAACAGTGTCACAAATGCCTTGGCAGAGGTTTGTGCTCTTGAAGTACTTGTTTTTGTGTTTTACAAACAAACTAATTTTGGTGGAAAGGGCCAACAAACTCACAATCGTGATTAATTTTGATCATTAAACATCTAAAGGTTATTTCTGATCAGGACTGTTCTTACTCTCTTGCTTCTATGAACCAGCACGATGCAGTTTGTTTGAATGAATGAGAAATTCTAACCTGTTATAAACACCAAACTGATGTTAAAAGGCTGAGCTGAAAATACTTTTCCCATTTAGGAATTGAGCTGAAGTGAATGAAAGAAGCTGACAGTTAACTTCAGATTCTTCAACACCCCACCATGTGTGAAAGGCAGCGAGTAAAATCATTTTAATTTTCAAATAATCCATTTATCGCTTTGTCTATTCAATACCAGAGTATGAGGGTAAAAAACACCAAATGATAGAGACAGAAATATACAAGGAAAAGTATCTCTGCTTATTTATGTAGTAGAAAAAGCAGGCAGAGCATTTAGATCTTTTTCAAAATAGCTGTCAAGTTATTTTTATCAAACCTTTTCTCTGTTCATCAGGCAAATCTTTTGGTTTCATGTCACTGAGAAGGAAAGAAATTCTAGCATCCAAGGGCACAAAGATTAACAATAGTTCATCATCCATGGGCCTGTGTCCACAGCTGCTGTTTTCTGCACTGTAGGCGCTCATATTCCACATGAAAACAATGTTGTGCTGCGTTTTCAGCGCTCAGTGAGCTGAGTGAAAAAAATACATTGATGTTAGATACTTTATGTTGCGCTCCCAGTGCTCTCAGTCTTAAACAGTCCAACCTTTTGGACACTCATTAATATCACTCTCTTACTGGCCAATCAAATTCTACAAAGGGTGGGACTTCTGTAACGGCGGAAAAGAAACTGGTTGGACTTGTATTTTCAGAGGAGCATATTCCTGTTCTTCAGCTGCTATCGGTGGTAGGATATGATTCCTTGTTTTGTTTGAATGTTTTTTGGGCTGTTTTTTACATGAACTAAAGAGCATATGAAACACGCAGAACAATTTTAAACCTTATGGACAGTACCCAGGGGAGCAGAGGTCCACTTTTGTAATTTAGTGAGAAGTGCTTTAAAGGGAACCCTGACTGTGAAGACAAATAGTCATAAATATGCTTTAATGTTTATCTAATACTAGAATGTATCGTTAAAAAAGCACAAAGAATTGTTGTTTCTTTAAAAATCACAATTTTTGTAACCTGTGGACGCCGCCATTGTTTTACGAGTGCAATGCATGCCGGGTGGATGACGTGTAAGGTTTGCACTGTGCCAAGCATGAAGACATGTTTGAGGAAATGCCATAGGCAGGAGACGCTTGGTGTTCTTCTGCGAGGATACAACAGCTCGCTCCTGCAGATGTAGCTGATGGTGAACCGTCGAGCATGCCCACGATCACAGAGGAAGCTGACGACGGGTCTGTAGACTTACGGACTGCTGTGTTGACTGATTCATCCAGCGTCTCCTGCCTATGGCGTTTCCTCCAGCGGACTTCCCTCGTTTCCCGAGGGCGTTTTGTCTGTTTGTGTGAGAAAACTGTAGGCAAAGCATTTGGCTTTAGTCTATGTTACTAGCAGCACCTGTGAGCTCTTTCAGCAGTTTGGCTAGGCTAAACACATCAAATGCATCTGGAGAGAAGTGGTGAGAACATAGCCGCGGGTCCTTTAGAAGTTGTGTACGCCCACAAGCCATTTCCCACTCCTTTCTTCTCTTCTTGTCACTTGTGAAGCTGTGTAGACTTACATCAATCCCATTGTTTCCCTTTGACGGAAAATTGCAACCAAAAGCAGCACAATGTGGCATTATTATGGTATTCTCGCTGCGGATAGCCAGTGAGTAAATGTAGCGGCTCGGCACAGTGCAGCCCTATAACATCATCAACCCAGCATGCATTGCGCTAGTAAAACAATTGCTGCGTCCGTAGGTTAGAATATGTGTTATAAACTGCGATTTTTAAAGAAATAACAATTCTTTGTGCTTTTCTAACAACACATTCTAGTATTAGATAAACATTAAAGCATATTTATGACTATTTGTCTTCACAGGGTTCCTTTTAAAACTGAAGGTGAGATCAGCACCAGTACAAAAACAGCAGCTATGAACACAGGCACTCATACCAAGAAACCGTGAGCAAACCAATATCTGACGTTACAGGATGAGTTGTTGGATGTGATCCCAGCTTGTGGAAGGCATAGTCTCAGGTCTCCAATTGAGGGTCAGCTCACCACAGGGACGAGTAGTTGAACTTAATTCTCAGCAGATATCTCATACGAGTCTGTGCTGGGTTATAAACAATAAACTCGTTGTAGAGGAGAGAGTAGGCGTTCTTTCTTGCCACATTCGTCTTCACTCCTGGTCCCATTGGCACCGTCACACCATTCCTGACACACAGAAAGAAGAATGAATAGGGATGGGAATCAAAAACAACAACAAATTCATAAATGTGATCTTGGTGAACAGGACACAGAGAGGGTGAAAACTGAGGCTGACTTATCATCCACATAGAAGATCCACAGGGACAAATAATGGAATCAATAAAGAAAAATATTGATATCACTACATGTAATTAGGTCGAATCGGCTCAACTCTACTATGTTATTTTGGTTTCCCATCTGGGATTGTATCTAGTGCCTGGCGCCATTTTTTGTATCACCTCCAGCAGGGATCCAAGAGAGCTGGAGACACTGCTGACCTCTGAATGATGGAGTAAAGCCGCAAATGAACCCACATCCAGGTTAAAATAAAGGAGTAATCTGAAGACTGAATTTCAATTACAGAACCTCACTCTCTGAGTGTTCTTAAATCTTTGGTGAAAACTCTTGAAACCAAACTGTCTGTATGCCACTGCTTTAGCTGATGTTTATATTATTACTGTACCTGTTGCTTATGTTGAGCTGTGTGAGTCTGAGTGTGTTTGATTTTGAAAACTGCATTGCTGCCATTCTTGGCCATGATCTCAATGGGACTAGCCTGGTTAAATAAATAAATACATAAAACTACTCAAAAAACTATGTCGGCCTGACAATACCCTTCAGTAAGATTCTTTACAATGTTTAACTTTTCTTGGCAAAGCTCCTGTGTTTAGAACTTTAGTGTGTTGGGATGAAGGGGTTATGTAACCCTTTGCCATCAGCTGGTCTGGTATACTGCTCTCACACTAAAATTAGCAGGTCAACGCGTTTTTTTTTTCAACGCAGGTTAACTCGCTAACAATAGGCAAGTGACTCCTTTCCCACTGCCAACAGACCTGGGTGTAATCGGCAGCAGACAAGCAGCATGGTTGTTTTTTTTTTCCTTTGGTGCATCAAGCTGATGTCATCACGCTGATTTTCTATTTTAATCTTTTCTTTTCTTTTATTGTAATTGTTGTTGTATGTATTTTGTTACCAGTTTGTCATGACTAGTGCGAAACTTTTTTTTTCTTCATTTTTTGTATGTTATTTGTACATATAATATTGTGTAACCTTAAAATACTATAGGTGGAGGCTTCAATGTTTTTTGTTTTTTTTTTGTTTTTTGTGTATTTCGTAATTGTGCAACAATAAAATAAATAAATAAATGTTAGAAATTTGTAGACAGCATTTTTCCAATGATATAAAATCACTGCAGCAGTAAACTGACATCAGAGTTAGATCCAGATTTGAAGGTCATCGCAGTTGAAACTAGTGGTGTTTCCCACTCAGATGTCTCTTACGTAATGAAACTATCTTTACAGATTATTAAACCACAGAGAAAAGGCAGCAGAGCCCGAGAGAGGGCAGAGAACAAGCGAGAGCAAAACGAAGGTCAGTCCATTAATGTGTGAGTCAGTGAAGAGCAAACAGAGGTCTGCGTTTGGTATCTGGACTTTACTTTTAGTGCTTTAACACCTCACTGCTTTACAAGATATTAAACCATCGAAATGCCTCTAAAGTGCTTAAAATGATTCTAAATGTTAAAGGTCAACCTAGAATTTATACACGATTAAAGCCTCTGTGCAAAAATCTGATCAACAGTTATAATTTACCAAACAAATGTGTACCAACACGTGAGGAGAGTTGATATATTGTTATTTTACACATGCAGAACAAAACATAAAAACATAATAATCAAATAGAGGTGACGTCGGTGCTGATCGACATGCATTTTCTCCCTAATGTAAACCCTCTCTCAGATAAAGTAATGATTTTGTTGTGTAACACAGAGCGCAGTTGAATCAATGCTAAGCCTGTATGAAATGTGTGTGTAATGCCACAGACTCACAGAGTGATGGAGTTTTTGGGGTCAGGTCCGGTCTGTCCGAGACCTTTGGTGCTCTGTTTTCCAGCGGGCAGATTATTGGCCTCGTAGTCGGCGTCCAGCAGCTCGTTACAGTCACCCAGAGCGACCTGGGACCACGCACACATACAATAACCACACACACACCAGAATGTTGAGTGATGGTTGAATTTTTTTCACTTTAACGCAAATTTTTGACTTGAATTTAATGTTGTCAAGATACCAGAGACGAAAACTTTGAATACAATACCAGAAAATACATTTGATATTTTAGATCTGTTCTGATAGCACAGCAAAAAATTAAAATAAAATGACAAATAGTCCTTTAAAAATGTTCATTTTTGCATAGACAAGGTTGCATTGTTCTGTTAACCAACAGCTTTTGCTATTAATTACCTCCACCAAGTATGTTATGTTTTTGCCAGCGCAGTTTGTTTGTTAGCAAGATTACACAAAAACTACCGCACGGATTTTGCTGAAATTTTCAGAAGATGTTGGTAATGGCCCAACTTGAAAATGATTAGATTTTGGTGGCAATCCAGATAACCACCACTAGCAAATCATCGTTTTTGCTCAGTAACTGTCTAACTAATAATGATATCAACATGATTCTGAGTGCGAGATGTGGGTTTTCAGGGTCAAGGAATCATACTATTTTTCTTTTTATTAAATTTTTATTTATTTAAAAGAGTAGGATATACATGTTGTACTTTGTGTATATATTGTATCTAAATGAAAATCCAGAAAATGCTGAAAGAAATAAAATATTAAAAAAGAAAATATTTACATTTACTGTAAATGATTTTGTTTTTGGGTCAGAGTAAAGGATAAATAAATAAAAGAAAGAAGTTACATTTTGTCATTTACAATAATCTCACTATCATAATACTCAGTGAATCATCTTATGATGGTAACTTTATCATCGAACTGTTGCTTAAAGATGTAACAGCAGTATGTGAGCTACCTTGTTGAAGGTTTGCGCTCTCAGAGTGCTTTCTAGTTCTTGTAAATAAATAAATAAATATATATATATATATTTGTATATATATATATATATATTTTTTTTTTTTATTTCTAAATGTTTTTAAATCAGTGCACTCAGGACTGCTGTTAACAAACATTTTCTGTGTTTAAATGAAGTACAAATTGACAAAAGCATGGAACTGACCTAGGAAAATTGCTTGCATCTGTAGTTTAAGTTATTATGGATACACGATATTGGATTTTTAGACTTTAGATGACGAACCAGCTCACCTCACACAGGAGCAGCAGCCCGATGTTGTTGCTCTGATTGGCAAAGCAGTAGTTGGCGCTCTTTGAGGACATGTCAGCAAAATAGATACCTTTACCAAACTAGAGAAAGGAGCAACAGGACATTTTCAGTAAACAAATACACATTTTTATGGTTAAAATTTTTTTTTTTTTCATTTTACAGTTTGCTATTGACTGATTCTTTAGCTTCATCTAACAAACAAAACTCAGCAGAAAATGTGATGCTCTTAAATATTTGAGAATCTTACAGATGTGCACTTCGGTTTCAGATTCTGAGATAAAGTATTAAAAACTAAAAACAGGTTTGTGCTTGTTTGTCTATCCATTTGTCCTACCATGTAACCGGTCACAGGGGCTTCAGGTGGAGCCACTCGGAGCCCCTTACTGAGGATACCGACCCAGTTAGACATACGAGAACCATGCCACAGTAAAGTCCTGAGAAACAAACACACAGACGTGGTAAAAAACGTCAATGAAGTAAAAGAAGAAAAGAAAGAAAGAAAAGAAAGAATGAATGAAATAAAAGAAAGAGGGAAAAAGAAGAAAAAAGAAAGAAGTATCAAACAGTATCTTATTTATCTCACTGACGTAAGAGAGAATAATAAATTACAGAAATGCATATTCTACTACGAGAAGTGTTTTTTATTTGGTACCTGTTGTGTAACTGTGAGTGGAAGTTGTTGCTCTCTCCGTCTCTGTCCACTGAGAAGATGTCGAGGACGGTCATGGTGTAGTCAGAGTGGGTGGGTGCGTGAGTCGACTGGAGATACTGTTCAACCAACTTCATACAAAGACAACACCAAGAGAACTGTGGTTAAGTAAAGTTTTTGAAGATCTTTACGTGATTTTCACTTGTATGTAGCGCTTTTCTGGTCTCTTTACTCCTCAAAGCTGCTTTTCACTGCAAGTCACATTTACCCATTCACTCTCACAGTCACCCACTAATGGTTCAGTTTCTTTGTTGTCCATCAGTATCAGCGAACACATTCACGCCCTTTCATACACATTTAAAGTCCACTGAAGCAGCAGTTTACCATTTACAGCCAGAGCTGGGCTCCAGCCTACAACCCTCCGATTACCAACAGACTGCACGATCAGACTGAGCCACCAACACCCCATAATGGAAAATGTTCGGTTCTTTAATGCACTCATGCATGCATACTTCAAAATATATTTAGAAATTTGAAAGAAGTACTTTGAAAACGTAAGTATTTCTAAAAACAAGTATTCTAGTACTTTTACTTAAATGAGTATTTGGCAAAGCAACATTCACTTGTATTGGAGTAATATTTTACCAATAAAATCTATCCCTTCACTAAAGTACTGAAGTTCTGGGCTTTGTCCACCACTGTGTTGCTTTTTCATAGCAGCGCTCTTATAAATAAAAAATGTATTATCTATAAGATTAAAAAACACACCCTAAGAGGTGATGCCATAAACTTGACTGATGATAACAAACCTCAGTCAGCCATTGCTAAAATGATCTAAGGTAAATTATACCCTGAACTAGGGCTGGGTGATATGGCCTAAAAAAAAATCCTCAACTTTTTTCCCACATTTTAAAGATTTTAATCGAATTTTTCCCTCTCAAAAGAAAAAATCCTCCAAGTGACACAAAAATGACATGAATCAGTTTTTGCCTTTATGTTATCCAAATTATGTTCCAAAACCAAACAGAATCTCCCTCTCAAAGTTAATGTGAATGTCATAAAATGTTGATTATGTAGTTCAGACTTAGGCAAGTTTGTCTACATAAACACTGAACGCTGAGCTATTTTAACAGTATATGAACATGAAACTCTCTGATCAATGTTTAGTCTGAGTTAAAAAACAACTAAAAGCTGAAACATGTGCTTGTGCATTATGAAAACTGTAAATTTTCAGTGTTTATATTTTCAAACACTGCTACAACATATGATTGGAGTAAGTTAAGAAAAGAAATCTTCATTTTTTATTAATCGACTTAATTGATATATTGCCCAGCCCTACCTTGAACTCTTCACAGCTGGAGTCCAGAGGCTGCAGCTGACACCTGAGGGATTTGTACTGTCTGTCCAGAGGATGCTCATCGCTGTCTTCACTAGACTGAACCATTTTCACTGCGATCTGAATGTCACTCAGAGCCTGAAAAAAGTTACAAGACAGAAAAATACAAACATGACACAGGCTGGACCAAAGAGCTGAAATAAGAACTGAATACAGGAAATGAGGACTTTGATATTGGAGATCACTTTTACCTCCAGTAGTGTTATTTTCTCCTTCAGCTCATCCTCTGTGCGAATGATAGGAGGCGTCCTTAACCTGAAGAAGTACAGCTTTTAGAGGAAAGGAGACGGACTCTGCTGCCTTAAATTTACAATTACACTTAAACACAGACCCACAACCACCAAGTCACGGCCCGGTACAGGCCGTCGGGAAACAATAATAATTTAATCACACTTTTTGAACAACTTAGACCGAAAGCTGCTTTAAGCAGCTGTTTAACCTCGTGTTCGTGAACTCCCCCACTTTTACTCTGGATGTAGTTTTAAAATATCTGACTCTGCATGAAAAACCTGATTAAATACTCATCACCAATCTGTCTCCATCAGAGCTCACTCGCTTTAACAGACTCGCTGTTGTGTGATCTTATTTCTGTTTTACAGTCTTTAGCCTTTTTCCGTCATTACTGCGCTCATTTTAACTCTGCTTCTAGGTCCTTCCTCTTTCATTGATTTCTTCTATGTTATGTTGTTATATATTAATGTCATTACTTGCTTTTAATTCAGGTTTTATTTAATTTATGCTTCACCTTATGTTACACTTTTAATCTCTTTACAGATAACCTTTTAGGTTTTTTTATTGTTTCATCTTCTGCTCATGTCTGTTGTTCCGTTTTATCATTATTATTTTATTATTATTATTATTATGGTGCAATTAAATTTTTTCTCCTGTTTTCTGCTTTCAGTCCCTTTGTTATTGCCTTTTCTTTTTCTAACTGATTTTATGTTTTTAACTTTTATTTTGGTCCTCATTGTCCGATTTTATGTTGCAGGGTTCTCTTCACAAATTTCACTTGCTAGCATCTATTATGTCTTTCGTGATTGTCTGTAAGGGTTCTTTGATTTAAATTAAGCTTTATTGTTTTTATTTCATTTTGTGCTTAAGCTCTTGTGCTTTGCTGTAAACCTCTATTTTTATAAGTGCTATACAAATAAAGTTATTACTATTATTAATTAATAGATCCATAAGATCAGTTCAGACTGATGGCTGATTAATAAAACACGCACGGTCAGTCCCATTTGAATGCTATCTTTATATCATCTTCCTCCGTGTCCAGAAGGTGTATCGGATTAATCAGTTCCTGTGCCAAGTGGTACCTTCAGTCAACTGGGTTCCTAAAGGTCATTGTTAAAAAGAGTGATTCCTCATGTACATCTCTTTGTGAGGTTTAGAGACAATCCCAAGGCTCACTCTGATCCTGCGTTATGGTGAACTATACTATCCCAAAAGTGTGTTTGTCATGGTCGTTGTCCCCCTCCCTGTCCCCTGTTTCCCCACAAAGGACGGAGTATATTGTATTTCATAAAATCCAGCAGTGGTACAAAACAGGTTGGGGATCTCTGCACCAGATCATCTCTTAAACTGTGAGATCACATATTTCCTACCCAAAGTCATGAGGGATGCGGGTGTAGAATTGGTTGCATGCTTCTAGCAGGTCCCGGCTGCTGCCTTTCTTCTTCTTCAGACAGTCCTCAATTTTCTTGAGAGCAGCATACCCTGCACTGATCTGCTCTGAGGTCAGCTTTCCTGCATGTGCAAAGGCATCACAAGAAAACCATGAAAACTGTTCATCATGAGCTAAATCTACTCATAAAAAGGAGGAAAATCCCAGGTACTGTGTTTGAGTTTGTAATAACTAATTCCCTCTTTTCTACATAGTAAGTTGAATGTGTTGGATTATTTAGTACAGTTATCAGAACTGAACTGAACTGAATGCTTTATTTCGAACATGTAAAAAACAAACATGGGTCGTCACCATGAACAAATACATGCATGTTCAAAAAAAACAATCAGGTAAACTGTTGACGATATCTTGCATGTGCAGCAAGTTTACAGTGCTTGAAAAAGAGTAGGAAGACGTATAAACTTACTCAGTCTTACCCTTTTATTACCATTAACTACAGTCAACTTTTTAATTTCTCCATATTTATATTTACAACATTCACCATCTATTCAGGAACCAGTGGTATTTATAAGAATATTGACTATAATATACTATAAGGTACTTACAAATGTACACATAGTAGTTTACCTAAATATAAAAAAAGACATTACAAACAAGACAATAGATCTGTATTTTTCAAGACTTTGCCATTACCGTCCTGGGTTAAACTGCTGCTCTTCATCCTCATTTTTATTTAAAATGTGTGTTTTGAATATTCTTTTAAGCTTTCTTATGGTTTTACTTTTCTTTTATTCACCTGCTAAAATGTTCCATAATTTAACCCCAGAGACTCACACACACACACCTTTTCATTTTGTTCTGGCATGGTGCATTTTAAAGTTTAGTTCCTCTCTTAAATTATAGCCTCCTTCTCTTTCTGAAAACAGTTTCTGTAAGCAAATTATTTCTTGCTTTGAACATTATTTGTGCTGTAGCAGCACAATAAAAGATAACAGAGTTATTCTTCACAATACTCTGACTGCAAACATTGACATCATTACTGTAGCTTTATTTGCATAATGCCCAGAGATTCAAATAAATAACAGCAGAGTCTCACAGATAGTTTTTTTTTATCAAAGGTATTTAGGGGCCTTTATTGATCATGGACAGACAGTGGATTGATTTGAGGGGATGCAGTAAATCTGTCAGGACTTGAATTTCTGCCACCTGCACAAGGCAAGAGCCTTCACATAAGGGGCATGCAGGGTTGCTACCTACTCTACCAAACCAGCACTCAATAGAGAGCATTTTTCTCTTAGAAAAGGACTAAGATGAATATATTTCCAGTTCTGTGAGTTTCTAGCAGACCAGTGATGTATATTTTCTTGTCACATTTCATTTAGTTGTGTATTTGGGTGCACAGATCTTGGTTTCAAGTCTGTAATTATCATAAGTTAAATCAAATTACATTTAAAGACCCTTACTCTTTGTTAGAACAAATTAAGACAACACATTTCAGTAAATATGCCACCAAATATTAATTTTGTGTTGCTGTCTTCTATACTCCTCCACAAAGTTTCCTTACTTTACATCCCTATCCACCATCTTCTCTATCTTATAAAGACACAAATAGCCTTTGAATACATCTTTTAAAATTCAAGTTTTGTCAGAGTTTTACTGATTTCATATCGGACAGACATATGAAATGACAGTTAGTATTTAATAATACCAATTTCTTTTGTATTTTACATCGTTAGAAAGCCTGATTAGCCGCCTTCACAACGAGGGACAAATTGTAAGGATTTTGCATTCATTGAATGAGCAACACAGCTAAACATGTAAGAAGTGCTAAAAAAGCGCCAAAAACTTGATTAATAAATGATTTATTTAAGGGACATTTGTGTCTTTATAGGATGAAGAGGATGGTGGATAAGGATGTAAATTAAGGAGAGATCAGGGGAATGACATGAAAGAGGTCAGATACAAATCCAGCCTCTGTATCAGGGGCGTGCAGACAAAGCTGCTGAGTTATCAGTCCTCCCAATACTGAGCTTATTTTTTAATTGAAAGCTTGCATGGGAGAAAGATTCTGATGAATCCTGGTGGAATTTTTTTTTTTTTTTTTACATCAGACTCACCGAGAGGAGCTTTTTTGGTGTCAAACTTCATCTCCAGCACGCACTCCTCCATGGCTTTGATGTCACAGATCAGATCCAGGACAGACTGGACCTTCTCATCCAGCTTTGAGATCCTCTTTTTGGGTGGTGCATCCACTGTGGTTTGGTTCTCCTCCTAAAGCATTCAGATATGTCTATATCAAGATTTAAGGCTTCACTTTGAAATCAGAGCAATTTGGATTTTTGTCAAAGTTGTTAAATCCAAAAATACTCGTCCAAACATTGAGCAGTTGTTCTCTACCTTTTCATTTGAGCTGTAGTCCATGAACACCATGTCGTATTTTCCTGCCACTTTCTCAAAAGTGTCACGATCTTCCCACTCGTTCTTAGTTTTGTCAAGAAACCTGTTGAAAAACAAGAGATTTTAAAACTTTGCTTGACTCACATTGGTGTGAAACACATGAACATATTCTAATTTTACATACTCACTTCTTCTTGAAGACGTCTTTTGCTTTGAGCAGATCTCCTCCACAGGATGTCAGGCTGTTCTGACCCACTTTTCCCACTGGAAAAAAAGCAAAATCATGGTTTTATAAACTAAATCCCCTATCAGACTTGAGCCTAACACTTTCTATAGTATAAAATATTACATATTTTATATATTGTATGAATTATTATGTGTATTTACCAAACTGAAAACATCTTTCAATGCCACAATAAGATAAGAAAAAATAGAAATTGTGGTCAGATAAACTCACCTCTGCCCCACCTCATCCACACGCTGTACGCCTTTGCGTTGTCGTCCTCCAGCAGCTGGATCAGGTAGTATTTGTTGTTGTTGTGCTGAAGATTTGTCTATGAAACAAGACAGAAAATAAGTAACTCAAGCCAAAAGATCGATTCACTTTCACACAAAAATTAACTGTCATATGGAAATCTGATGTTTAATAACCTAATCTATTTTTAAACATCTGTTTTTAAATATGATTTCTAAAGAGAAACAATAAAAGCTGCTTTATTATCTGTAAAGTCACATATACCACACATACTTGTTACAAAACAGGAAAAATAATTCCTTGAAAATATAACTTGATTTGTTGACTGTCTTTGAGCAAACTTAATGTTAATTATCAATAATCAATGTACCTGATTGAGCATCACGTCATAAACGTCTTTACCTTCATTGTAAACATGAGCCTGTGAGAGAAACAGAGTAATTATTAATATCAGTTAAAACTACCCCATATGTACATCCTCATAAAAAAAACTTTAACACACAGAGCACATCCAATCAAGGACACAAGAGTGAAGAGGCTGCAAAAGGACAAATAGTTGAAAACAGGCAAAGTTTGTATGTATGGCTGAAAATATTAAGCTTTTTTAAGTTATGATCTGAATAACTTTAAACTGTAAATACTTTACTTTCTCAGTATCAATCTCAAACGTAAGCACTTGACATCCACTGGGTCCTGAATAGATGGTGAATGTTGTAAATATTATAAATTATATTATAAATATGGAGAAATTAAAAAGTTGACTGTAGTGCGTGGTAACAACAGGGGTAGGATTAAATAAGTTTTTACTTCTTTCAGCTCTTTTTTGAGTAAACTTACTGCACAAGCAAGATACCGTCAACAGTTTACCTTCTTTTGTTGTTTGTTTTTGGTATGCATGTATTTGTTTATGGTGAATACCCATGTATGGTTTTTTTATGTGTTTGAAATACAGCATTCAATTCAATTCACAATGAAAGTCAAAAGTAACTATCTACAACTTGAACTTACTGGGATATCTAACATCAGAAATAAGAAAAAAAAAAGATAATTAGTCAGTCTTATCAAATGACAATAAAGCTTTTTCAAAGCTCTTGAAACAGGTGCCATTAGGGTAATCAATCAATCAATCAATCAATCAATCAATCAATCAATCAATCAACCTATCTATATTGGCGATACTGTACCTTTCCAAGTTTGGCTTTACATTCAGAGTCCACCGGAGCTTTTCCTTTCATCACCACCGTCTTCACGACCTCTGCTAAGTGACCACAGATCATAGACAAATCACCGATGAGGTTAACGTCTCAAACCAACAACAAGAAGTACTTTATCATCTTTAAAGAAAGACGTTAAATAAAAGAGTATTTTGAATTTAATGCTCTTTTCTCATTTTCTTGTATTGAGTATACAGCTCACCTAAAAACAATCACACCTCACCTTCTTGTTTTACTTCTTCTTCTTTAACCTGACTCTCCTTTTGGCTTTGCCCCTTCCTCCTCTTTGCTGCAGGTTGTACATTTGTTTCCTCCTCCTTTTCTTTTACTTCAGCAGATGTCCCATTACCATCAGATTCGTCATTTGAAATTTCTGAACAGATGCAAAAACAGTGTGATATTAACTAACAGGTACATGATGGAGAAATCCTTTCAGAACACAGTGCTGTAATAACAATATCTAATATTAAACAAATACAGAACAACACAATTAACTTAACAAGTCTGTGCAGGTTCTCAATCATCCAGGTCCCAGTTATCCAATGCTGAGCCAAGTGGCCCTGGACTGGTTCTCCAGAAGGCGTCTTCAGTTTTAAGAGTCGACTGGGGAGGAGTTACAAAGGCAAAGCCTCTAATTACAGATCATCTGGTCCCTGCTAAACTGTTAGGTGACCACACAGATCATCTTAATGGTCAACAGAGGCTTTACATTTCTTGCTCTTCCCCAGTCGACTCTTGGAACTGAAGAAGCCTTTTAGAGAAGAGGAAGAACATCTTCAAGAACCTGAACCAGTCCAGCAGATTATCAACTTAACAAAATATAATGAACTGTGATTGTAAAAATTTAGGCAGGGTAAAACAGTAGTCGAACATCTTCAATAAGAAGACAACTGTATAGGGCCAGTCTAAGAGCTATATATAGCCCTCAAATATTAAGATTCTTTTTAGATAATAATGTCGAAAATCAACAGGAGCTCGGGATGCACGATATTTGATTTTGGTGGATATATTATAAAACCATATTTTCACACATTCTCACATGACCATATCAGTACTGATATTTTTTATAAAGAGCACAAAACCTCCATTTAACTATAATGGAACTGTTCTTTCCATGGTGACAGCCTATTTGTGTTAAAATAGATGTGAAGTAAGTAAAAGAGTATATCTTTATTTAATCAAAGATACCTTTAATTTATACAAGTGGACATTCAGTGGCGATGAGGTAAACCATTACAGTACATTTGTACATTCTAGGCAAATATATGGGCACTTATATTAGAAAATATGTGTGGCCAAAATATTAGTTGTAAATACCTTTAAAAATGTTTATATCTCCCAACAGCAGTCATCAATTTTTATGCAATTATCTGCTGATACTAATGTTGTTCCTATAGTATCCCTAACATCCCTAACAGAAACCTAAACCTGGACTTTTTCAGTTTAATAAGACATACTAAACTTGACATTTTTAGAGACTGAAAGGTATAAAGCAGCATTTTGCAAGGAAAAAAATCCTACAACACAAAGCCGTTTGCTTTGTATCATGCCTGTTGTTGAGAGCTTGATCAAATCATACTTTTTACTTGGACTGAGTGTTAAGAAAAACTTGGAATTTTAGCCCAGAGTCATCAAACTATCAGTAGCATCCAGACTTTGAAGTGACATTGTGGAAAACAGGCAGAGATGTTGAAAGTGGAGGAGATGTAATCTGCAGAGGTCCTAAAACTTTTGAGTTTAATAAGTTAGAATTTAAGTCTGTAAAAACGTGACATTTTAGACATTTTTCTTGTAAATGTATAATTTCTCAAACTCTTACTTTACGATCTCAAATTTTTCTTTTTTCAGTATTCTGTGTTTTTTAAAAATGAAAAAATCCTTTTGTTATTGTCTGAGAGTCGTCATGATTCACAGACAGAAGTTAAATGCTGAGTAAAAAAAATCAAATTTAAAGTTGTATTACACACACTTACCTGATTTCACTGTCTGACAGCGAATCTTCCTCTTGTATTTTGTGACCGGATTAATCTGGACCATCTTCTTCAGGTCTACTTCATAAGACCTTCCAGCTCCCAGAGTCAGAGTGACAGATGTTTGTCCTGAAGAGACTGCCGAGTCCAGCAAGGCACCAGTTGAAGGTGAATATGGTACCCACTGTCCATTATCTCCTGTCCACTGCCACACTGCTCACAAAAACAAAGAGAAAAACATTATTGAAACTTAATTTCACTGTACTACTTTGATACAAACACCACTGGATGACAGAAGTTTAAGTCTGTTAGAGTTTAGGGTTAATAAAATGGAGGGTCAGCGTCCTGGGCTGAACCATTTTTTAATACTAGAAAAGCACTCAGAGAGCGCAGACCTCCGCCAAGGTGATCCGGATCAGTCCCAAAATTTAATCAGTTCTTCCATATCCCATTTCCAACAATTCCTGAAAATTTCATCCAAATCCATTCAGAACTTTTCAAGTTAGTTTGAACACAAACAAACAAACAGACAGACAAACAGACAGATAAACGCCGCCAAAAACATAACCTCTTTGGCGGAGGTAATAACTGAAATAAATCAAAACTGAAATTCACTATAGTGAGTGCACCTATGGACAAACTTAAGACAGCTTGGGAGGAAGACTTGGGCCGCCCTTTACCAGAGGACACATGGACCTCCATTTTAAAACTGGTTAACTCTTCCTCTCTGTGTGCTCGTCACAGCCTTATCCAATTTAAAGTGGTACATAGAGCTCACATCTCTAAAGTCAAACTA
Organism: Cetoscarus ocellatus; assembly: GCA_037902135.1. Classification (NCBI taxonomy): domain Eukaryota; kingdom Metazoa; phylum Chordata; class Actinopteri; order Labriformes; family Labridae; genus Cetoscarus; species Cetoscarus ocellatus. The sequence continues at coordinate 2,259,612 of JBAMNC010000345.1, read as the reverse complement.
GCTACTTTTTACCCTGAGGTCAGTCCACTGTGTATTAAATGTAAAATCTTTGATGCCTCTCTTTTTCATATGCACTGGTCATGTCCCAGCCTGAACAGATTCTGGTTGGAGGTCTTTCAGACCTTATCTGAGGTGCTGGGGGTAAAACTGGAGCCAGAGCCTCTTATTGCTCTTTTTGGGGTCATAGGAGGGGAGGTCAGATTATCTGCTGGAAAAAGTCGCACCCTAGCATTCACTTCTCTCCTGGCCCGGCGGTTGATCTTCCTTAGGTGGAGGGATCTTACCCCGCCCACTCATACAGAATGGTTCACAGATATTATGTCCTGCCTGAAACTGGAAAAAAATACATAGTCACTTCAACACTCATATGGGAAGTTCAGGAAGGCGTGGGGACCTTTTCTTAAATATGTTTCAAACCTTGTAAACATCTGACATTACCACAATTCACCAACTCAACAAGGTCATGTATTATTGTGATGACAAGCTAATACCGATGTCTATGATCTTACTGGCAGTAACAGGGGATTATTTCATTTATTTATTTTTATTTTACTTTACTTTGGATGTTTTATGTTTCCTCTTTTGTTTTTCATTTTATTATTATTATTCTATTGTTTTATTTTTGATTATAATACAACTCCTTATTTACGTGTTAGATGTTGACATGTATCTATGCATACAACTTGTCTGTAACAGATGAACACCTATGCACAATGTCTTGAGAAAGAAATAAAAAGATTTTAATTTAAAAAAAGAAATTCAACTGGGTGCAGTATCCAAATTACAAGATCATACAGATATACAGCAAGGAGGGGATTAACTGGATTAAACTTTCAAGAGGAAATGTCATATTTTGCATCTTGTCCTTGAACATGCTACGTGCACATACGCTGAAACATGACTTTTAAAATCATAAAATACACTGCAATCAGGCTGTTTGCAAACGAATACATGTTACTTATCTTACTGTGTTATACTCTGTTTTTTTATTTGTTTGTTCAACTGTACTTTTGGTGTCATCGAATGGGTAAATATGAACAAATGCTCATCCAGCTGTGTCAGTAACTTCAGGCTTTATAACTCGCGCTGTGATCGATCATGGCAAACCACAAAATGACCTAATTCAATAGTTATTAAAATCATGATTAACTAGAAGGACTCAGACAAAACAAACCTCCACCAAGGCTTTTTTGTAAGTCCAGTTACTGGGAACAAAAATCAGAATAATTGTTCTTATCATGAGAACCCAATTTTGTCATTGAAACTGATTAATGAAAACGGGACACTTACAATTTTTGTACAACAATCTAAAATGCATGCTAAAATGTGCCATAATTTCTCTTTCACACTAGTTTTCATTGACTTAATTGGCATTAAATTTTACGTTTTTTAATACTTTCTTACCCAGGTTTTCTGTTTTCACAGCTTCCTGATATAGTTATTTTCCAGGGACGCACAATATTAAGAGGAACATAATCGGTATTGGCAGATTATACCTTAAAACTTAAACTTAAACACTGCGATCGACAGATAGGGCTGTGCAATATGCACCAAAATGTCCCATTATTTTTTAGCTGAATGGCAATACTAGATATATAGCTATGCTGTTGTTGTTTTTTTTTAAATACATGATTCCCAAAAAGTCACAAGTTAATAAGGCTTAAAGTAGGACTGTTTTGATGCAGATAGCTGCAAAAGCTTGACGTTTTGGATTGCAGCTCACAATTTCACATGGTCTTCATATTGCACTTATGTGGACACCGCTTACATCTGACGAAAAAATACAGGCATCACTTTTGGCGATAATGTGTTCAGAAATACAGGCATATCAGTGAAAAGCCAACCTTGTGCATCCCTATCATTTTTCCATTGCTGTTGTAACAAGTGAATTTCTCATTAAGGGTTCGATAAAGATAATTTTAACAATCAATTACCACTGGAAACAAGTTGCAGTGTTTAAAAGACGATGTTTCCCACAAGGCTGTAGTGCTTGGTTGCATAACTTCAATGCAAATCGCTGTAAGCAGCCTCATGCATATCCACATATTTATAACTATAAAACAGTTCCCGATATTAAAAATACTTCGTTACATGTCCTTAAACAAGTTTGCGTGCAGCTAATGTCTCAATATATTTTCTAAAGTACCGCCGTCTTTAAATAAACTAAGAAATAAAAGTTAAAACATGTATAACCTGTCCCTCCTCTGCCTAGACATGTCCACGTGTGACGTCATTACAGCAACTGACATGTTACACTGTTATTAAGCTAACCCTGAAGCGGGAAACGAACACCGACCTGTTTGTGACTGCTCCTCTCCATTATTCTGAGCACTTTGGCTTTTGGAGGCTCTGGTTCGTCTCATGTTTATAAAAAATTCCAGAGAAGGTGTTTTAATGGTGGGACACAGCAACAACACGGAAGGCGGAAAACTTTCACCAATGATGCTTCCTCTCTTGGCCGGGAACATGGTGCGCATGCGCAGTTACAGCTGCAGCCCGCATGCGCTGACTGTAACCATGACAACAACAACCACGCCGCAAGAATGAACAAAATCTGCTAGCTTACATAATTCTTAAAGTTTAATCAGTTACTCTGTACAAACTATTTCAAACACTCGATATTTTCCTAAATCCCTTAAGTAAAGGCTATAGCTGGTAAAAAGGACTGTTTTTAATTAAAAAGTTTACTTAAAGCGAAGTTGTTTACATTTTTTTATTCAGCATTTTCTGTGAATTACATGGTTTAAACCTTTGAAAATGTCATTACATGCAGGGTAAAATATTTATATATTGAAGCAAAAATACAGTATCAGTGGCAGAAAATACAATTTTAAAAGTCTATTAAAGATGAAATGAACAAAAATGTATATAAGTGACCAAGATACGTTTTATCAGTATGTTTCATGGACATAAAAGACACAAGTAGAAACAAAAAACAAGCTTATCCGTGCATCATTGCTCACTCGATTTTCAAAATAAAGCTAAAAATGAAACAATGAGAAAACGAGCTCTTTTCCCAATATTCGTCTCTAAAATGAAAATGAAAACGCGGATAACGACTCTATTTCCGATTTCAGTTTTTGTATTCAAATAAAACAAATTGAAAATGGATAATAATAACGAGATATTTATCTGATGTTTGACGTTTTTTATCTGGCGAAAGTTGCGTTACCCGGACGTGCAGTTTATCCAGATGTTAGGAGAACGGTCCGTGTACACGGACCACGGACCTCTGTGCAAAGTGTTTTCTGATTCAAGCTGTTTGCATCTGTACTAACTTTTTTCTTGATTTGTACTCCACTGCAATCCATACTGTACTTTAAATCACGTACTGCTATACTGTGTTAATATTGTTTACGCTGTTCTTAGCTTCTTGAGCTTGGTGCAACGTAATAAAAAACATCTTGAATCTTGAACTACTATAATTATTATTACCAGATAATGTGTATCAAGAATGAGCTGGAAGATACATTGCAATGCCTAAATTTGTGAATATACTCTTAAACACAATTTATTAACCTTTCAGTCTTACACAAATGCATTCAACTTTGAAGTATGAAGGAACTTAACTTCCGCACTGTTGGTTCCGGCCTACAAAAAGGTCGGACTTATTTTTCTGAAGGACTGTCCATCATGCTAAACGTGCCTGTTTGCGGGCTTCACCACGATATGGATTAAATTTCATGTTTAAACGTTTCAAACTGAAGAAGTCTTGGTTTTATTGGTGAAATGTCGACTCTGAGCTCCGGAGCCTGTTCTGTGTGTCGGAGAGCTGCAGCCGTGAGCACGGTGTTCAGGGTGAGTTCAGTCAGAGTGTCATTGAAGCTGGAGCCTGGTGATGGAGGTCAGACTGAGCGGAAAGATGTTAAAATAAATATGCTAATATAAAAGACATATTACCTTAATCTTTTCTTGAATTTGTATTTATTAACACGTGTTTTATTAACACACCTCCCTTGTGAATGAGATCCTGGCCTCATTGGGATTATATGGTTAAATAAAAATAAATATAAATACAAAATAACTCTCTAAGTGAATGTATTAAAATAGCTGCTTAAAAAACACCATTATAAATTATAGGATTGATATGTCACCTACAGTTAGGCTCCTTTCTTCTTCTATTGCGTGATACCTTTTTACAGTTTTCTGTTGTTCGCACAAGCCTTTATCATTTTCCTCCCATGTCTTTGAAATGAAAAGTGATTCGCTTGTATAAATAGATCTTTAATAGCAAAATCTAATATTGAACAATAATGTATCATGTGTTAGTTAAACGCTTGTTAATAAGGTAAAGACATACATACAGATATAATGGAGTCAATTCAATAGATTGATTTATCTGTTTTATTTTACTAAGGTTTAATTATACGAATACATTTGTGACCAGGTAGAGCATGAAAGTCAAAAAGGTCTAGATAATCCCCCATAGACCCTTACTTTCTATGTTTTGACACCATACCGAATTTAAAGATTCAAGAAGGGCCGGAGATGTTCATCTATTCAGAAAAAATTATATTTGTGTAATTAATATGTGCAAGCAGCTTGAGAAGTAAATAATAAGGTAATGTACAAATGCAAAATAACACTTCACCTCACAACGTAAAGCTCTGAGCATATAAAGACAGACTTGACTCTCCCAACTTTTAGTAATTTTTTTCCAGCTTCATCCCCCACTTCGATATCCACTTTTGAGTTTTCAAAGGGCTGAAGCTTTGAGTCAACAAGTTTTAAGACAGAAGATTTCTCTTTAGCACTTAACAATGTTACATTAATTATCTTGTATGAAAAGTGTGATACAAATAAAGGTTAATTGACTTAATTTTTACCTCCTTCTTTCCATCCTCAGGCCATGAGTGCTGCTGCAAACCCGCAGCCTCAGCTGGATTTCCTTAAAGGACAAATCCACAGAAAACACCCAGGTGTGACCAACCTGAAAACACAGCACCTGCCTGAAGAGCTGCAGAGGACCGCACGCTCCATTATTCTCAGTAGGTTAAATTGAGAATTTACATCATAGCTCTACTTGATGTGGAAAGAGTCGAAATGCTGACCTTTGAACCTGTTCACCTACAGGTGCAGAGGTGCCTCGGCTTTCTGATCGCGTCAATCGCCTCACTAACTTCCTGTGGAGCAGAAAACGGGCAGTTGAGGATTCAGCTTTGAGGAAGAAAGCGAAGGGCCTGGAGAAAGAGCTTTGGGAGAAAGCCATGGAGAAGAGAGTAGGTGGGTGACAATGAGGCCTCTGCATTGTTTAATGATGATGGTGAAAAACTTGTAATGGTTCATGTGGGATGCCGGAATTGTGACATGAAGCAGGAAAGAGGAAAGAAAATGTGCTTTACATTTCAGATTTAGATGAAGAAGCCCTCGCAGACCGCATCAGGAGCAAAGTGATGTCAGAGCTCAGGAGAACCACATACCACTGGACTCAAATGAAGTAACTCTTAATTTTTACACTTCTTTCTTATTTACTTTCTGAATATCTCCTGCTATAATGGTACAGAAACTTTTTTTGCTGTGTGTGTGTGTGTGCTCAGAAGAGGATTAGGGCTACATTTTAAAAGAAAAATGTCAGAATTCTAACTTCAATCTTAGAATTCTGGGCCACTGAAATAAACATTTTTTGGTGGTTGAAATTTTTTGTTATGTATTTTTTTTCTGTGGAAAAGTCAGAATTTTGACTTTTTAATTTTATTTTTGTATTTTTATTCTATTTTATTTCCTTTTGTTAGCTGTTCAGCACTTTGGTAAACTTGTTTTTTTAATGTGCTGTATAAACAAAGTGGATTGGATAGAAAGATATATATTCATATAAAAATTTAGCACAAAAAGCAAGCATATTAATGTTTTTGTTAATTATTTCTCTGTTGTAAAGATGCTTCTTGAAGATAAATCTTACACCACTATAAAGCCTGTTCATTTCCCTTTACATTGAACACACATTTGTGGGGTGAGCAGCAGAGCTGGAATGTAGGCTGCTGCCATGAAATATTTTCCAAATCCTCTCTGCCAGCACCGAACATTAGGACAAACTATCATGCTTTGCTTTACTGATGAGAGCTGGGAGGTAGACAGAGGACATTCATATGAGGAGCAGAGAAAACTCAAAGAAGTCAATCTTCAATCAATCAATCTTTATTTGTATAGCGCCAATTCATAACAAGTGTTATCTCAAGACACTTTACAATAGAGCACAAAGCTCTTCATATTATGGATACACATATATGCATAGATACATATAAAAATACACATATACATATATATACAAATATATACATCCAACACCCAACATGAATCCATATAGCCAATCATGAATCCCTCCAAGAAGTAAAGAAGCAACTGCACTTTTGGATCAAGCCCTAAAAAACACAACCTGTGACTGCCAATATCAACAACAATAAGCTTTACCTCAAAAAAGCACAAAGTTGCTCATGATAGGTGGACTTGACAACCAAGAGTCTGTCTGGTAAAAACAGTTTGGCTGTAAGTCAACATTTTTAAGTTTTTATTATTTTTTAAACCTTTATTGTTTTTAGATGAACTGTAAATTGAGATCAAATGAAAAACCCTTTGTTCCAAATCACAGCAAATCCTTTAGGTGAATTATAAACTTATTTTCAGTTCTTCTGCTGACATTATTTCTTAGTGAGGTGCAGAAGCTTATTTTTAGTATCATGAAGTATTTCTGTCAGCATGTCAGGCTCTGATTAAACATATAAGTAAATCAACAAGAGGATATTACCTCTATGAGAATCTTTAAAACAAGCTGTAGTTCATAAGAAGTGCTTAACTCCAGCATGTTTTATGTACCTTTTAAAGAAGTGTTTATTTACAGCTGTGCTTTGTTTTTAAGGTACGATGAGGAGATGAGCGTGGTGTACATGGCAGCTCGACTGGCCGGAGTTTATGCAGCAGTGAGGAGAGCTTTAAATGAGGTAATGAGGACCTCATAGTCATAAAATCTACACAAATTACAACCCTGTGTCAGTGAGACTGTTTCCTCTGCTTATGGTTTCAGATAAAGACGAGGGATCCTGCCTTTGCTCCAAAAACTCTGCTGGACTTTGGCTCTGGTCTGGGATCGGTTGCTTGGTGAGTTCAAAACACTTGAGCAACAAAAGGTTCTTTTCTATGAAAAATGAGACTCAGAACTGATGGTGTGTTCAGTTTTGTTTGTTCTGGTGTGGATTTGTTTGGGTTTCTACATTCAAAAGTTATGAAAGGTGACTCAATGTCTTACTCGTACCATCCTACAAACCTCAGTTCCAATGAAGTTGGGACGTTGTGTAAACCATAAATAAAAAAAAGAATATAATGATTTACAAATTGTTTTGAACTTTATTCAGTTAAATGCACTATAAGGACAAGATATTTAATGTTCAAACTGATAATCTTATTTTTTTTGTCACAAATATTTACTGATTTTGAATGTGATGCCTGAAACATGTTCCAAAAAAACTGTGACGTGGCAACAAAAGACCGGCAAGGTTGAGGAATGCTTCAAAAACACTTGTTTGGAATATTCATCAGGTGAACAGGTTAACTGGAAGCAGGTGAGTGTGATGATTGAGTATAAAAGGAGCATCGCTGCAAGGCTCAGATGTTCACAAGCAAGAAAGCTCACCACTTTAAAAACAACTGCAATTTCAAGGACGTTGGGGATTTCATCATCTAGCCCATAACATCATCAGAGGATCCAGAGAAATCTCTGCATGTAAGCACAAGGTCAAACACCAACATTGAATGCCACTGACCTTTGATCCCATAGGCGGCACTGCATAAAAAACCAACATACAGAGTAACACAGTTCATCTCTACATCTACAAGGTCAAGGTCAAAATCTACCATGCAAAGCCAAAGCCAAATATCAACAACACCCAGAAACACCCCCGGCTTCTCTGAGCCCGAGCTCATCTGAGATGGACTGAGGCAAAGTGGAAAAGTCTGCTGTGGTCTGAGTCCACATTTCAGACTGTTTTTGGACATCATGGACATGGTGTCCTCCAGGCTAAAGAGGAAAAGGACCATCCAGACTGTTATGCTGTCATCCAAGAAACTTCTTCAGTGATGGCAAAAGCGTTGTGTTTAAATATCTTGTGCCCAACTTCATACCAAGAAGAAAACATTCATGAAATGCTGAATGTTTTTTTTTTTCTCCATTTTTTTAATTGGAGACCAGCATTTCTCAAGCATCAATACAAGATATACAATTATTCCACAGCTGTTTTCCATCCTTTTTTGTTTTATGGTTTAGAACAAAGAACCACGAAAAGAACATCCCCCGAGAATAAAGAGGAAGAGAAAAAAAAATAACAATACTAAAAGTATAATAATAATAATCATAATTAAACAAGTAAAAATAATTGCATAAGTAATTAATTGGTTGGTGAAGATAAATAGGTACATAAATATAAATAAGGAAATAAATAGATAAAATAAAATGTAAAGGGAGGTGAAAGAGAAAATGAACAATAATAATAACAAAAATAATGATTAAATAAATAAAGGATGCTCAGTGTGCTCACTATAAAAAAAAAAAAGGTAAAATAAAAAAAGTTGGATGTGTCGGAGTGATTTAGTTGGGTCCAGAGAGGTGAGGGTGTTCACATATGTGATGAGAGGTTGCCATCTGTTATAAAAATTGGCTGCTGAGCCTCTAAGGGAATATTTAACTTTTTCCAAAGACAGAAAAAACATTAAGTCACTTAACATCAGAGTTTATCTTAGTGAGACTAGTTGGAATAAGAGGTGCCCCAAAGATGGAAATCGGTGGGCAGGATTCCAACTTGATATTGAGAGCACTGCTTAGCGATTTAGAAAAACATGTCCAGTGCTAAATGTTCCCTATTGTCAAGTTCGTCTTTGTGGAATTTATAAGCAGGCTACACTGTTATGAAGTCCTGCCATTAGATTAGATTAGATTAGATTAGATAGAACTTTATTAATCCCTTTGGGAAACTCCCGTAGGGAAATTAAGATTCCAGTAGCATGATTTATAGCAGATAAGAAGATATATAAAAAGAGCTAGATATAAAGAGAAATATAAATAAAAATAGAAATGTGGCGACAGCTCCTTCCTGTCTTCACTCTTCCTGTTACTCCTCCTCTTCCCCCCCAGTGAGGAGTTGTACAGTCTGATGGCCTGAGGGACGAAAGAGTTTCTCAGTCCGTTGGTCCTGAACTTGTGAAGGAGCAGTCTTGGGCTGAACAGGCTCCTCTGGTTGCTGATGACGGTGCGCAGAGGTTGACTGGCATCGTCCATTAATGTCCAGCAGTTTGTCTGGAGTACATTCCTCTGCCCACGTCGCCGGAGAGTCCAGCTTCATACGGACCACAGAGCCGGCCTGCCTGATCAGTTTCTTAAGTTTTTTAAGAGTCTGATGTTGCCACTCAGTTAGCTCCCCTGTCTACCAAGCAAGGGCAGGTTTGGCTTTGGAAATGCAAGCAAGCTCAGGGTTTCTATTATTTTACCATACCATCATTTTCTGTTCTTTGGAGACACACTGAGTCTCTCCTTCTCTTCCAGGGCGTCACACTCATTCTGGGGCGACACATTGAAGGAGATGGTGTGTGTAGACAGCTCTGGACCCATGAACATCCTCGCCGAACGACTTCTCAAAGGTTCCTCTTCCTTCACCAGTTCTGTTTATTACATATTTGGCCTTTTTTTTAAACTTAGCAAAAATACTTCATAATAATAGCCTAATCTTTTTTATCCATCAGGTGATGCTGAGAAAGCTGAACCTCACTTCAAACACGTCTACTTCAGACAGTTCCTCCCTGTTTCTCCTAAGGTATAAACGCTCTTTTTCAACAACAGAAATCCAAAGTAAAACTCTCTTCATAAGTATCCTTGAATTAAAACTGATTTCGTTACAGATACATTATGTGTATTCTTAATAGTGTAAAATCAGATTAAAACAGCATTTCTGCAATCTTACAAGCAAATAAAAACTGACTTTCAAGAATAATTTAAAAGCAGTGAGTTAAACTTTGTTTCCAGATATAAATATGTGAAATTTTGGTTTGCTGTTAGATGCTGTACCTGGATAGTGGAGGTGGCGGGGAACCCTATTAAGTTTTATAATATCTGTTGTGACTTGGCTTGAAAAACAGAAAACAAATCTAAGCCACGTGAGGGGCTGCTATACCAGGAACTTTCGTAATTGATGTGGCGTCTCCAGTCTGGTGTGGCAGGTGAAATGAACCAGTCCACAAACTTCCACACAGCCATACTCAAACAGGTTCATTCATGACACATAACAATAAAGCCTCTCTTCAATATAGATTTATTAATATAACTTAAATGCAACAAAATGTTTAATGTTAAGCCTCAGACAAAAATCTAGTAGGAAGCTCGCCTGCTGACTGGTTAACTCTTCCTCCATTTGTAACTTAACACACTGGCGCTACCTACTGTTGCAACCAGGAACTACAACCCAAAAAATGCATTTGATCACTCATACATAAAAACACAAATATTTCTAACAACATCAGCATGCGACATATATTGTGATAATCACAAGACAAACAACAACATAAATGATTAAAATTGGATTTAAACATCACCTTTTATCATATTTAGGTCTTAATTAGCACTGTATTCTCAATCCCATTGTTTATAGAGGAAGCCGGCGGAGCTAAAATGGCTTTTATTGATAAAATTAGAAGTCAGACAGCCTAACCTTGAATATGTGGCTGAAAGGCAATGCTATATTTCATTTTTTAACACGAGAACAAAAATTGTTGATCATTAATAGCTGTATTGTATGGTCTTAGAATGATAGAGACAGTGTAAGAGCCAATAGATACATAAAAAAAGTTGTTATAAGGCTTTCTTTGAGGTGAAAAAACCTTTCCTTATATTTTTAGTCTCACTTATTGTGCTGACATTTGGGGCAATAACTACAAAACTTAATTACTTTCGAGTTAATTTTTCCTTTTTCCTGGCATCATTGCCCAACCCTACTCGCTCGAGGGCCTGGAGATCAACGCTGGACCCACCTCAGCTTGCTTTATGTTACTTTTTATTACCTTTTATTGATCACAGCTGGGCTGCAGCAATAGTTGCAGATGCAGAAGCAGGTTGATACCTAACGAAAATAGACAGCTTCATTAATACCTATTTTAAATACATTGTTAAATTAAAGAATTAACTATACATATATATATATATATATATATATATAACGCATAGCAGAGGTCAATCTACTCAGTAATATTCCACTGTAATTGTAATGATAGTAGGCAGGATGTCAAGAGGATTTAAGACTAATGCACATCAGAGAAGTTTAAGTATAAGAAAGGATAAAATTAAGATGACTGATGAAATTTTAAAGAAAAGATACAAGAGAAAAAACACTGATTGACGTAGAAAGCGAGATAGCAGTATGTTATATGTTTATTTTGACCTTTTTTAAACACATATATACAGTTGATACATGTTTTGCTCCTTTTTGTAACTGTACTTCTAGTAAGACAAAGCTCCCCCTTTTTTGTTTGTTTGTTATTATTAAATGACCAAGTTGTTTAAGGGAAAAAAAAGAAGAGAAAAATCATATATTAACAGACACCCTGCAATTTTTACCTCTATTTTTATTCTGTTCAGATGTACCTAAATGTACAAAACTATGACTAAGTGTCTTGCAGTCATGTTGTAACAACTTGAGATTTGCTTTTCTTCAATAACAAATATATTTTAAAAAAATGAATAAATGTCATTGTACAAGTTCATATGAATGAGGCACGAGCCTGAATCTTGTTTGTAAGGTAACCTGTCCATCCTGGGTTTGCCCTTCAGGTTCAGTTTGATCTGGTGACAGCAGCTTACACTCTGTCCGAGCTTCAAAACGTGAAAGACCGAGAAGAGACGGTGATGACTCTGTGGAGAAAGACAAGCTCCTACCTGGTAACCCCAAACATCACTCACACTTTGAGTTAATGTTTCTTTAAGTTTTTGCTGTAGTGTCAAGTCTTACAGTTCTTTACCTGCTCTATATCTTGTTTAATGGTGAAGGTGCTTGTGGAACATGGGACTAAAGATGGTCATCAGTTACTTTTGGATGCCAGAGACACTTTATTAAAGGTACGATGACACTGTTGATGGATTGTTGTTATCAGATTGTTTGCCACTGTTGTAATAATAATGACATTTAATTCTCTGTTTCCAGACCAAAGACAAAATCGTCCATGACCCTCGACCAGCCTCAGTGTTTGCTCCAGTACGTTTGAACCCTGCCTTAGTTTTTCATTTCCTGTTAGACAGCGGTGTCAGTGTCTTAATGTTCATCTACTTTTTATTTTCCAGTGCCCTCATGAGCAGGCGTGTCCCAAACTGTCCCTGAAGTATGCCTCACCCTGCAACTTTCTGCAGTCATATCAGCCTCTGCCTCTGCCCGGGGTAAGAGTTCCACCTGCAAATCTTTATATTGTTTAATAGTGGGCTGAGCAAACCCATTGGTCAAAACAATTAAAGGGATACACCAACTTTTTTTTTCTTCTCATGTCTTGCCTCAGACATGAGTCCATGACAAGCAGATATACACCATTCTTTCCACTGTACGTGCAGTAACAAGAAAGAGACGGGCAAAGCTTGCCCACCACTAATTAGCTTAGCTCAAACACTGGGAGTCAATGGGTAGTGTTAGCCTGCCTCTGCCTACAGTCATCAGTTAAACTCTCCAGCAGCTCTAAACAGTTCTGTGTGCTTGTTGTGACTCATTTCCTACCTCATTACGTTACGTTATCTATGTTTGGACTAAGATTAGCACTTTATGTAATTTTTCGAAAGAAATGTATTCGAAACCAAGCCGCAGGTTGCATGCGCAAACCGCCGCAGACATGCTTCTAAGGAGGTCAGCAAAACAAAGCACGTCCACAGTGGTTTGTGCATGCGCCCTGTGATAAAAAATGAGTCACAACAAGCTCACAGGACTGTTTAGAGTTGCTGAAGAGTTTATCTGATGACTGTAGGCGGAGGTAGGCTAACACTACCCATTGACTCCAAGTGTTTGAGCTAAGGTAATTAGCGGTGGGCAAGCTCTGCCTGTCTCTGCCTTGTTACTGCACACACAGTCAAAAGAATGGTGTCTAGCTGCTTGTCATGGACTTGGGAGTAAGACATGAAAAGAAAAGAAAAAAGTTGGTGTATCCCTTTAAAGGTAAGTTTTTTTTTTTTAATTGTATAATAGGCCACAATAAATGATTTATTTCCTCTTTTCTGTCCTTTTATTTGTAAGAATTGAGATATTTTGTTAAGTGGCAACAAAAATGTAAAAAGATTTCATGGATTTGTCAAAATCTAATAACTAAAAATAGTCAAAGTGTTTAAAGATTTCACTCATTTACTGTGTTTTTAGTTTCAGCACAACAACCAGCAGAAGGAAAGGTTCAGCTACATGATTATGTCTCGGACTGGACCAGTGAAGTCCGAGACCGAAGGCGTGGACTGGGCGCGTCTGACAGCGCCGGTGCAGCGTAGAGTACGACACGTTCACTGCCGAATGTGCTGCTCCGACGGAAGTCTACAACACCTGGTGGTAACAGCACGCAGACACAGCAGGTAAAGGGGATTAAGCTAATGGCATAATTCTCAAAATAGAGGAGATTTTGGTACTTGTATACTTACCCTTCAAATTTGCACAAACTCTCTTGTATTTGTGTAACGATAAACTCTTAATTAATGTCATCTTTGCTCCTCATGGTCTCTTTTATGTAGCTGTGTTCTTGTGACAAATTAAAAACCCCAATTCCAATGAAGTTGGGACATTGAGTAAAATGTAAATAAAAACAGAATACACTTATTTGCAAATCCTTTTTGACCTGATCCAATTGAATACACTACAAAGACGCTCCAAGATCCTCCAAAATACACCTGTTTGTAACATCCCACAGGTGAACAGGTAAGTGGAAACAGGTGAGTGTCATGATTGGGTATAAAATGAGCATCCCTGAAAGGCTCAGTTGTTCACGAGCATGGATGGAGCAGGTTCACCACCTTGAGAACAACTGCATGAGTACAGTTCAGTAGTTTAAGACCAATGTTTCTCAAGTACAAGAGGAAGGTATTTAGGGATTTCATTAGCTATAGTCCATAATATTCACAAAACATAAAGAGAATCTGGAGAATTCTCAAACCAACATTGAATGCCTCTGACCTTTGAGCCCTCAGATAGCACTGCTTCATAAACCAGTATCAATCTGTAAAGGATATCACCACGTGGGCTCAGGATCACTTCAGAAAACCACTGTCAGTTAACAAAGTTCATCTCTACATCTACAAGATTAAGGTCAAACTCTACTTCTCAAAGTTTATCAGTTTGAACATTAAATACCTTGTACTTACTAATTGAATATAGAGATTTAAAAAGATTTGCAAATCATTGTTTTCTGTTTTTATTTACATTTGACTCAATATCCCGACTTCATTGGTTAGTGTTAGTATTTTGCTGTGGCTGAATGTGAAGTAAAGCTCATTGTTTGTCCAATGTTAATATAACTTTCCAAGATCACCGTATTGAAAGCTGTCTCATTTCTTTCATTCAGAGACGTGTACCGCTGTGCTCGGAGCAGTGACTGGGGAGATCTGTTTCCAGTCATTCAGACATCTGAAGAAGAAGAAGAAGATATCCAGACTGACTCAGAAGAGTCATCATGACAGAGGAAACAGACCTTTAGAATTTTGATACAACAGAAACATGAAATACAGAGATAAGACTGATGTTTCCAGCTTTGATTCAACAGAACATCATTTCCTTACTGGGCTCGACCTGATGACTTCTATAAGTAGTGACAGCACTTCATGTTTCTATTTTATCACTTAGTTGTGCACCAACTGCAAAAGATCATAGTCCCTTTTTCAATGAGCTGCAATAAAATATCAAAAAAAGGGAGTGACCATTTCTGTAAGTATGCCTTAGTGTGTCATGTTTTAATTCAGACAGTCTAGATTGATAGAGTCGCCTTGCTGAGAGACCCATGAGGTGCTTCAGAGCTTAAAGGGACAGCTCGGGACTTTTGAAGTCAGGCTGCATGAGGTACATAGCATTAGCCTGAACACTTACCACACTGGCAGCTCTCAGTCTGTCCTAAAATACTCAGAATGAAGCACAATGTGATACATTCACTAAGCAAAAAGTAGTATACTTGAAGTTCATTTTAGTAAGTATACTTGGGTATAAGTATAGCAAGTATACTGCAGACCATGTACTTCTGGTGTACAAGACAGTATACAAATTTAATACTTCTTTGGACCAAATTGGAACATTTTTGAGTTTATAAAAGTATACTTTATAAGGTCATATTAACTTACAAAAGTACACTTTCAAGTACACAACAAGCAGGTAGACACCATTCTTTCTTCTAAGCATGCAGTAACAAGGAAGAGATGGGCAGAGCTTGCCCACTCCTAATTAGCTTAGCTCAAACACTGGGAGTCAATGGGTAGTGTTAGCCTGCCTCCACCTACAGTCATCAGATTAACTCTTCAGCAACTCTAAACGGTCCTGTGTGCTTGTTGTAACTTGTTTGTTTTTTTACCGCAGGGCGCTTACGCAAACCACTGTGGACGTACTTTGTTTGTTGACTTAAAGCACATATGTGGTGGTTTGCGCATGCGACCTGCGGTTTAGTTTAATATGTTTTTCTTTCAAAAATTACATAAAGTGCTAATCTAATTCTAAAAATCGATAACATAACGCAGTAAAAAATGAGTCACATAAAGCACAAAGGACTGTTCAGAGTTTCTGAGGAGTTTACCTGATGACTGTAGGCAGAGGCAGGCTAACACTACCCATAGACTACCAGTGTTTGAGCTAAGCTAATAAGCGGTGTGCAAGCTCTGCCTGTCTCTTTCTTGTTTCTGCACACACAGTCAAAAGAATGGTGTCTATCTGCTTGTCATGGACTCGGGAGTGAGGCAAGACACGAAAATGTTGGTGTATCCCTTTAAATGTGAGTTCATTTTCTACAATATGACATTCAAAATGTCTGTGGCTCTGTGGTTTCAAGCAAAGGTGAAAACATGGCCAGCATGCTGAAACATTTGATGAAGGGCTGAGATTCTTGACACATGAAAAAAAACCTCTAAAAATCAGCAAAACTCATGAAAGAATCAAATAAAACTGAACTGATAGGCAGAAATGATAATGGCAGTGGTATCAAGTATCTTTCTTTTCAAAACTGATTTATTGTAATATACGTTTCAAGTCCTGTGATACAGTAAATATGAACATTTCAGCTCCTTCTCTTCCAGTCTTGGTTAACTTCCTATAATCTCTTTTAGCGCTGAGGTCAAGTCCGGATATTTGTACTCATACCCGGCCTCTTCAGTCCTCTTTGGTATGACCTTCTGACCCTGTGTGAGGACGATCGCCCTCTCAGACCCCAGCATAGTGTTCATGACAAACCCCGGCACTGGGAAAATGGTGGGCCTCCTCATGATGCGGCCCAGCTCTTTAGTGAACTCGTAGTTGGTGTTGAGTGCGGGTGCGACTCCGTTGAACACTTGTTGCAATGGCGGCGGGACGTCAGCGGGGGGCTCCAGGGCGCGGGCGATGATTCCGGCCAGGTCTGAGACGTGTATCCATGGAAACGGCTGCCTGCCTGACCCCAGGGTGCCCCCGAGGCCGAGCCAGAAGGGCAGCCACATCTGCTTCATGGCACCACCGTCACGGCCCAGTACTGCCCCTAGTAGAGGGAGAGAGAAGTGCATGTTCACAAGGAAACGTTACAACACCAAACTCAAAATTCATCAAAAAAAAAAAACAAAACAGTGAGAAATCCACTTTTAAATGACTGATAATAACATGCAGTAGAGATTAAATTAATATAATAATGGAAATATGCATCCAAGTGCAGTGCCTTTGATCTTTTTGAAATTACTTATTAAACTTTCCAGACTTCATACTGTCACTTTTTTTAACAGAGAGTATTTTTTACAGACATTACATTTTTTATGCGTGCTTTTAGAATTTTAACTTAATTGCAGATAAGGATAAGTTTAAATTCATTAGAATAAGCTGTTTAAAGGAACACAAAGTACAAACAGCTCTTTAAAAGAAATTTAACCACCACAGTTAAACACTTTTTTCTCTTGGTCTAATGTTTATAAAATTGCATTTGCTTAAGTGAATTATTTTGGTTTAATTGTCAACCTGCAGGAATACATGATATCTTATTTTTTAAATTTCAAGATCAGGAGGGGTAAAATAGGTCATCTTTTAAGGCTTTGAGTGGTCAAAGCTTTTAAATTTCTGACGTTTACATCTTATTCAGATGTTTCAATGATTTGGTAAAAATATAAACAAGTTCAAGTACATTTTTTTAACACATAGACATTTCTGAACTTGCCATGAACCTAATCAATACACTATTTAGTAAGCAAATAATTAGTAATTAGATACACTCAAGAACCTTTTTCAGTGTTTTGGTCAGGGCCTTTCTGTGTGGAATTTGCATGTTCTCCCTGTGCATGCGTGGGTACTCTGGCTTCCTTCTACAGACCAAACATGTTTGTCAGGTTAACTGGTGACTTTACTCCACTACCCAGAAAGGGAATGGATGTTTATCTATATGTGTAAATATATGTTTATTTTTTGTTCCTAAGTTTCAGTTTATTTTCTCATTGCTATTCACCTACCTTGCATTTTCTTGATGTCTGCCTGTCTATCTATCTGTCCTGTTTATACTACATTTGTCTCTTTTGTAACCTTAAATAGTTGTCTGTATCTGTAAACAAAAAAGTTAGAAGACATGTTTTAGACAATTTAACTACTGTGTCAATATCATTTTGACACAAACCTTCAAAAACTAATATAAAAATAATGGTAAATAATTGAATAGTGTAAAGAGGAAACAACTTGAACAGCAAAGACAGGTTGCTTTACTCCCCTGTTGATGATAATATGAACTAGTCCTGGAATTTAGTCTGAGTTAGTTTACTGTAACTCGAGGGGGCAATTCTTTTTTCTACATACCAGGTCTGATGACGACTTGTTTGGTGGTTTTTGCCACGCTCTCAGGAAGAAGAGCAGCAGCCTCCCACTCCTTGACGAGTCTGGACAGGAGGTCAAACGGCATCCATTCACTGTCCTCTGTGTACTCAGCAGTCTGACTGGGTTTGTAACAAGCTGTAGGATAATAACAAAAGTAAGAAATCGTTACACTTTTGTCAAAAAAGGATGTTTACCTGGTCTGACAAAGAGTTATTCAATGATAGAAACATACCCACTCCTGATACCAGGACCCAGGAGTGAGGAGGACTGGGGGAGGCAGCGATGGCTTGAGCCAGAGATTTAGTCGTGTCGATGCGACTGGAGAACAGGTCTTTCTTATAGCTTTCATTCCACCTGGAAGCAAAAACAAACAAAAATTGGTTTGGAAATACAAGCAAGTCAAGCATCGGCAAAATCCAATGTCCCACATCACTACATATTATACAAGGAATTAATAAAAAACACTTTGAGTTGCTGTGGTCACTCTCACCATCGTAGTGGATTCATTAGATTCTCTCCAGCCAAGTTGACGGCGCCCTCACATGGTGGGAGGCCTTCAGACTCCAACTCACCCTGCAGACGTTAGCAAAAGACTCAGGGTTAGAGGACAACAGCAGTGATGAAGCTGCAGTAACACTCAAAGGATTTAATAAAGATCATATATTTCAGAGATTTTAGTCCATGAATTAATCCAAAGTCATACCCATGTTATTTTCCCTGGACCAGGCTGGCGAGATATGATGGTCACCTCATGACCTTTTGACCTGAGAAGGCGAGTCAGTTCACGGCCCACAAATCCGGACCCTCCTCCTACAGATGAGACGATACAGAGAAATCATCATAACAACATACAGGAAGAAGAATGTCACAAATAAACATTAATTACCAGTCATGGTAAACATGGTGGAAATGTGCAATTAAGTGTGAGAAAGTACATTTTAAACTTGTAAATAAATAAATGAATGATAGATGTCATGGTACACTGTACACTTTGTAAATATTACAGACAATTTATGGTAAATTTATGGCAGCTGTAAATATCGGCAAAGATTTTCATAAGCATTGATAATGAAGTTCAGCTTTTTAGGCAAATATCTGCTGATACTGATATTGGTCCAATAATATTGTGCATCCCTACATGAGACCAAAGACTTTGTTGGAAATTGACTTTTTAAAACATTAGATGGCAGAGGTGTTGAAAACATTCATATGCTAATCAATAAGGTGAGTACATCAAAGGATATTACTAATTCAAAGAAACTTATACACATCTGAACCAAGATGACAGAATAGTCTGTGCGCATGCGTACTATACATGCTTACAAAACAGAAGCCTACACAACTCTGACAAACTTAACATTTAAGAATCATTTGTAAACAAAAGACAATTTTCTAAGTTGATTCACAACTTGAGGCTCTATTTGGCCACATTCATTTCCCATCAACATAACACGCACGGACAACCTAATGGTGCATTTTTTGCATAAAATGCTAACGTTAGCTAACAGCTCGCTGTCAATGTTATGTCACTGACCTTTCCGAGACGTATTTAAAAACAGATAAAATCCTTCTGACAGCTCTTACCGATTAAAACTCTCATGGTGGTTCAGCGTTCGTCCTCTGTTGGAGTCAACTCCCGAGCGTGGCTGCAGGTAATAACGTGTGGATGTTTTCAGAGACTCGATCGTAACATTTTTGGACCCACAGGACTTCCGTACGGAGACGACCACGCCGTTACGTTGATTTGTAGTTTATGTAGTTCCGTTTGTAGTTTTAGTGCGACTGCTGGGAAAATGATTTGGAGGAACAGGTGGATTTCAATCACAGCCTCCTCAAACAAACACAGCACTATGTTGATATTTGTTTTACCAAAACGTTCTGTCTTTTAAGAGACTCTGATTTCTAACCTTGTATGAGTATGTCAGGTAAAAGTAAAAGCGTTTTACTAGGAAATTTTATGCAAAATAGTTTTTACTTTTTGATACCCTGTGTCTTTTTTACCTGTTCCTTTCACTGCTATAAGGAGTCTTCCCAATGGATTAGCAAAGTTTTATCTAATGTTATCTAATAAAATAAATAATGGGATATTCCAGAATTTGTGGACATTTTCTGTCTCACCCATGACATTTTAAATGATTAATTAAAAAAAAGTAACAGACACAGTTACTGTTAAAATTGTAAACATCCTGATGAAGAATGAGGTACCTTAGGTTGAAGACAGGGTTGAGGTTATACACAATACATATGCGATTGAAAGGTTAACTTTATCTGTGAGACTGGAGGAGGACAGATTTTAAAGTAACATGGGAAAAATGGACAGAGTACATAAAACCAATTAGGTCAGACTTTATCTGAGATGTCCATCACTGGAAGAAAAAAGTACCCTGGTTCGTAGCTACAGAAGTTGTGATGTTCTGTTTCTTTTTTCCCTTTTTTAAATGTATTATTATTATTGTTATTATTTTAATTTATGTATTGTTTTTCTATTTCCCTTCCTTTGTTACACTGGAACATGGTAAAACTCTTAGTTTAACTGGTCATAATGTACGAGAGACAATAAATGACCTTTATTTCAGGGACACAATTTTATCAGTGTATATAAATAGGTACGGTTATTTTATAAATGTGATTCAAGGTGAAAGACTGAGGAAGAGTGTCATATGTGATTTAAAGATGCAGCACTGAAGGGAAAATAGATTAAGTAATTGTGTACCAGATGTATGCAAAATGTATGTTAAAATGTTCAATAAAAAATATTTAAAAAAAAAAACGTTGTAAACGTCCTGAGGCAAACTGTAAAGACTATTGTTGTTAAACTATTTCTAATATAACCTAAAATACAAATTACCCCCTCCAAATACATTCCAAGCACATTTTAAATGGCTCATTTTCTCTTGTCAACCTCCGGCTTACAAGCGACATTAAATATTTAAAATGATTTTTTTTAATATATTTATTTTATTTTATTTTATTCTTTGCATGCTTTTGTTCAACTAGATGCTACGATATTAATAACATCATTACCAGTTTTCTGTTCGCTGTTTTGTTTTTTATTTTTTAGAAAAAAAAAACATCTTCGTGAATTCATTGTGTCTATTAAACGATTTTAGCCCAAGATTATTTATTGATTATTTTATTTAATTAGGGATATCATTTTGAATGATCTGGTTTTTCTTCTTCGTGGTTTTTATTAGATGTTGCCTTTTGCGGGCAGACCGGAAGCTGCCCGCCTTGTCACGGAGGCTATAAAAACAGCCGCAGCCTCATTAACGGTCTCTGTTCCTCGGTGTGTGATTGATGAGGAGGTGGTCGCGGTGGGAACCATGTGAAGCCTCATTTACTGTAAGTCTAAACATTTCTACTCCCTGTCTCTCTCTTCCTCTCCCAGTGTCTGAGCTGATGTCGTTTATTTCTGCCTGTTTTTGTTTATTTTGTTCACTTCCGCTCTGATTTACTGCTCGCGTGCTGCTACAGCGGGCAGCGCCAAACCGACCTCATGGTGTCTGATAACGAGGCCTGGTCCAAAGAATTACAGCCCATTTTAAAAGCTGCTTTAAAGTGAACTGAGTCAACAAAGCTAAATAAATTAACAGCATGATTATCTTAAATATGCTGTGTTTGCTTCTGAGAGCTTTCACTTTCTATATTAAAGCACGTTGTTGCAGCTCTGCATGGATTTTACAATAAGAAGTCAATCTGCTGACAGTCCTAATCAAATCGATAAATTTGGACTTGTGTGCTGGATCAAGTTTTTCATTGTCATGAATTTAAATATTCACCCAACAGCCCACTTTCTCTAAACTTTTATTTTTTTAAATGTAGATCTCGCTTTGGTTAACATTAGTGCAGACTGTAGAAGCTGTAAACTTAACATATGAAATAAGAGGTAATATCCTACAACTAAGCAAGATTTACCCAAACGATTTGTACTTAGTAGTCTGTATAATTTTATGTATTCAATAGATCTGGCGAAATGGAGGACATCCAACCCCCTCATACTGGCCACTTTTCTTTTTAGTGACTCAGCTTTTTTTGTAGATGTTTATATAATTATGACCGTATAATCATTGCAATAAAATTATTAAAATGTAGATGTCTATCGGCCAATATGAAGGAAAT